>CM039122.1:32499014-32798577 GCA_022036555.1 Microstegium vimineum | reverse complement strand
TGTGAAGGACCGAGAACGACGACCAGAGGGGGGGTGAATGGGAGCCTCAAATTTCTCTCGAAATATTCGGGCCACTCTTCCCAAAAACAACCCCAACAAGCAAGCTTACTTCACCAGAAAGCTCATGACCCTAGAGATGGTGGATACCTATGGTGATGACCAAGAGGTACAACGGATCTTCCGGAAACCAAAAAACTCAAACCGAGACACCGATAGAGTGGCTCTCAAACCCTAGAGAGAAGAGAAGAGAGCTCACCCAAAAATACTTATGATAACTGGTCTCAAAAGTGCTTCATCGAGTTCCCTACATGATTATGAAACCAACGCAACAAACGGAACTCAATTCGGAGTCCGGATGAGGGAGAAACGACCAAAACAACGACGAAGAAAATCTTGAAAACCCTTGCTGGAAGGCCGACGGACGCTGGCGATAGACGGTCCGTTGGGGGATGACGGATGGTCCGTCGTAGCGTATGTTGCAGCGTCCGACACCCCAAAAAATCAGCCTGAAACCGTCCGACGTCAGCGTCCGACGCCCCCGAAAACTGCGCAGTGAACACGAAAAATGCCGGAACTCGCTCGTTTCAACTCCGATTGAATCCAAACTTTGTGGGGAGGTTTATGAGGTAGATGTGACTCTACTATTGGAGGACCTAGTCCATCCTTCCCCCACAAATTCGTGAATCAAAGATGAACGAATAAAACGGAGTGGAAAACAAGCCAAAACGCAAACGGATCGATCTCTTCGCTCACCCCATCCTAGCCCGATTCCTTCGGTGGACTTGATCACGAGGGGTAGCAGCAACTTTCACGTCAAGTGGAATTCCAAAAGCTGCAGCGAGGAGGGAGATCGAGCGGAGGGAATCAAGAACGAAAAAGCCAAATCGCGAAGAACACGAGCAACCGGGGACTCGATCACAAAATCAAAGCCACCATGGCTTACGGAGGGTAAGGCCTCCGATTCCCACCAAAAACCGAGTGCGAATTCTTACAAAGGTTGGAGGGATCAACCTAGGGACCTCATGAACTAGAGAGTTGGTACAAATGATTAGGGTTCCAAGCGGTGGGATGAGGGATACCCCTTCACCCCCTACTTATCGGGCTTTGGCTATTTCCCAAAGACCCCCTAGATACATTGAGTGAACTACCTAGCCTAAGCATTGCAGTCCAAGCTCCGGAAAATATGTCCCGCATCTTGAGTGGACGACCTCGCTTCCTGTCGAGAGTTGTCGTCACCTCGACGCAACCTCCAGGATTCCGCTACGTGCCATCCCCGCTTCCTCGGAAGCTCCGCCTAGGTTTTGAGGCACAAACCCAGGAAACCCGCCACCGGTAGCTTTGGGCTCAACTACCGAACCCCGAGTTTTGAGGCCCAAACTCGGAAACCGTCCACCGGTGGTTTTGCCGCCCAAACCACCAAACCACTCGACTCTAGCCACCTTGTCCTCGCCCGGTCGGACTCCGAGTCCCCTGAGCCGCTGCTCGACTCGTGCGTCCACCGTCTTGACTCGGTCGACTCGGTCTACCTCCATGTCTTGTCGCACTCGCCGGTTGAAAGGTCCTAGATGGCTAGAGGAGGGGTGAATAGCCTAATAAAACATCTACAAATCACTAGAGCAAATGGTTAGATAACACTTAAGCGAAGTTTTTTTCTCTAGCTCTACTTGGGGTGCAAAGCCACCTATCCAATGCAACTCTAGTTAGCTAAGTGCTTATCAATCAATAGCAAGAACCTAAATCACTTAGCACAAGCTAGCAAGAACAACTACTAAAGAAGCTAACTAGACAAGATATGAAAGAGTAAATACAAGAGAGAAGGTGATTGCTTATACCGATGTCTTGTGTAGAGAATATATCAATGAATACCCAATCAGAAATATGAACACCAAAGAGTAGCCGGGAGACAAGATGACAATTGATTTTTCTCCCGAGGTTCACATGGTTGCCACCAAGCTAGTCCCCGTTGTGTCGACTACTCAAGTGGTGATTCGGTGGCTAATAGGCAATGACAAACCTAGCCTACTAACTCGGGCACCACAAGAATCCACCCAAATGAGAGTAACTCAATGACACGAGCAATCCACTAGAGTTACCCTTTGGCTCTCTGCCGAGGTGGGTACAAGCCCTCTCACAATCACCGAAGTCGTCCGCAAACAATCACCAATTGCGTCGAAGCTTCTCCAAGATCGCCAAGCCGTCTAGGTGTTGGCAAACACCAAGAATAACAAGAAACCACACAGCGATGACGATGACCAAGTGCCACTAAGATGCAATGCAATGATCAATGCACTTGGATCACTCAAACTCTCACAAGTATGCAACAAGAGTGAAGAGAGTGAGTTGGGGGCTATCTCAAGCAAGCACAAATGTCTCAAGTGAATAGAAGGTGCAAGAGAGAGTCCTAGGAGCCGGCCACATCACTTATATAGCCATCCAAACCGAGCTAGCCGTTTTGCCCCTTTCCATTGAAAACTGCTCCGGACCATTGCGCATGCGTCCGGACCCTCCTCCAGTTTGAATCCTGCCGTTGGCGCCTTCACTGTCGTCGACGTGTCACCTCCGGACGCATGCAACAGTAGCGTTCGGACCTTCTATTTTCCGCGTCCGGATCCAACTCAGAGAGAGTCCAGAGAGCTCCCTGAGTCCGGACACGCGTCCGGTGTCCTGCGTCCGGACCACTCCTTGTGTCCAGATAAATACTCTAGAGGAGTACAGAGAGCACCGAGCTCCGGACGCTGCATCTGGAGTCTTGCGTCCGGACCCTCATCAGCGTCCAGACCACCTATCCTCGGAGCCCGAGCCTTAGGGTTTGCCTCCGGTCGCATCTCTGAAGGTCCGGTTGGCCTCTGCCTTGTGTCCGGACCTTGCATTCAGAGCCTCTCTGAGTTGCAAACCGAGCCACCTCTTCTTCTCCAAGCTTCCATGTGCTAACACCAAGTGTTTCAACCACTTAAGCCATGTGTTAGACTTTTACAATATAGTTCATGGATTTTAGTTCATGTTTGTGTCACTTAGGTTTGTTTTATATGGATATGCAATGCAAACCCAGTGTCACATCATAACCGCTATCGACACGAGTTTTCCCTTCTTGATAGTACGACTATCTATCCTAAATGTGATCACACTCTCTATAGTGTCTTGATCACTAACCCAAAAATGGCCCTCTGGATTTACCTTTGCCTTGGGTCCATTTTGTTTTTCTCTTTCTTCTTTTCCTTAGCCACGGAGCACTTGATCTATCATGATCCTTCATCAAGCTCCATGTCTTAAGGTGAACCACCCTATCTTGATCATACACTTAGTTCAAGGGTTAGTCCATAGGTTTCATCAATTACTCAAAACCAAACATGGGCTTTCAACCTCCCCCTTTTTGGTAATTGTTGACAACCTTTCACAAAAGAATATATATGATGAAAATTCACTTTGGTAGTATTAGCTCCCCCTACATATGTGATATATGAGTTTGGTTCAATTTGATCACATATGCATAAATAAGATTTGTGGGAGAGTAAATGCTACCAAATGATGCTAAGGTGTGTAGGATGGACCTTTGAAGCGTGATACCAATCGGAGTGCAATATTAACCATCCTTAGCACCATGAATGCCTAGAAACCACTTGAAAGGTAACTTGAAAACACTTTGAGAGAACTAGATACCACTTAAAGATGTAACAACCTAAGCATACTAGTTCTTCAAACACCATATCAATTTAGGTTTTAGCATTCACCACACAAGCATATCATGAATATAAGTACATATGCAAGCAAGCACTTATGAATGCACAAAGATATGCAACAACTTTATTCATAGGCTTGCTCCCCCTACTTGTGTGCTTTCATTTTCAAAATTTTCAAAAATATTTTTCTTTGTTGTACTACTTACTTCTCCCCCTTTGTGATCTATTATCATAAAATATGTGCTCAAAGGTTTGATTATTGGAGAGAAGTTTAGTTGTGGTTCAATCTAGATTGCTTGCCCCAAGCTATTTAA
Source organism: Microstegium vimineum (assembly GCA_022036555.1). Lineage (NCBI taxonomy): Eukaryota > Viridiplantae > Streptophyta > Magnoliopsida > Poales > Poaceae > Microstegium > Microstegium vimineum. The sequence continues at coordinate 32,794,586 of CM039122.1, read as the reverse complement.
CTCAGTTTAAACCATAGACAAGCTTGTTCACACATTCTAGAATGGTTATCTTGCCCATGTTGAGCTAAACATTTGAAGTTCAAGATCTAGATCAAACTCTAGGATTGCAAGCCTACACATATGGCATATGCTACCACTAGATCAAGTCAAGCATAAAAGCAATAGTGGTACCATATAAGCATCAAATAATTTTGAATTTTCATGAATAATCCTAATGAATTGATGTCTAGATGCACTAACAAGTCCTAATAAGGATGAATGACATGTCAACCAACTTGTACCTTGCATAGCTCGAAGGAGAGGCATGTCATATATGGGGGGTGCATCAACACATATTTGAGAAGTCAAGAATGTTCAACTCATTTCTTAGCTTGCAAAACCTCTTCTCATCTAATGGCTTGGTGAATATGTCGGCAAGTTGATCATCGGTGCCAACACTTGTGATTTTGATATCACCCTTGAGTTGATGGTACCTTATGAAGTGGTGCCTCACATCAATGTGCTTGGTTCTTGAATGTTGAACCGGATTGTTGATTAGCTTCACCGCACTTTCATTGTCACATAGCAATGGCACTTGCTTGAAGTTGATCCCATAGTCATTCAAAGTTGCTTTCATCCAAAGAAATTGAGCACAACAACTACCCGCACTTATGTATTTGGCTTTGGCGGTAGAGAGTGCAACACTATTTTGCTTCTTTGATGACCAAGATACAAGTGACATGCCTAGCATTTGACATGTGCCCGATGTGCTCTTTCTATCAATTTTGCATCCCGCATAGTCGGAGTCCGAATATCCAATTAGCTCAAAGTTAGACCCCTTGGGATACCACAATCCAACATCTTGTGTATGCTTCAAGTACCTTAATATCCTCTTTGTAGCCTTCAAGTGACTTTCTCTTGGAGAGGCTTGGAATCTTGCACACATGCACACACAAAACATCACATCCGGTCTTGAAGCGGTCACATAGAGTAGGCTTCCAAGCATAGACCGATACAACTTTTGATCCACTATATTGCCACTAGCATCACTATCCAAGTGTCCATTAGTGCCCATTGGAGTGCTAATGCCTTTTGAATCTTCTAAGCCAAACTTCTTCATCATATCCTTGATGTACTTGCCTTGACTCACAAAGGTGCCATTCTTCAATTGCTTGATTTGAAGACCAAGGAATTAGCTAAGTTCACCAATCATTGTCATTTAAAACTCAATTGCCATCATCTTGCCGAATTCTTCACAAAAATCTTGATTGGTTGAACCGAATATGATGTCATCCACATATATTTGAAGCACAAATAGATCTTTGCCAAGCTTCTTGGTGAAGAGAGTAGTATCAACCTTCCCCATAATGAACCCTTTAGATAGAAGGAAATCCCTCAATCTTTCATACCATGCTCTAGGTGCTTGCTTCAAGCCATATAAAGCCTTCCTCAACTTGTACACATGGTTGGGCTTCTTTTCATCTTCAAATCCGGGAGGTTGCTCAACATATACTAGCTCATTGATATATCCATTCAAGAAAGCACTCTTCACATCCATTTGGTATAGCTTGATGTTGTGTGCACATGCATAGGCCAATAGAATTCTAATTGCCTCTAATCTTGCAACCGGTGCATAAGTTTCTCCAAAGTCAAGACCCTCAACTTGAGTGTATCCTGGAGCTACCAATCTTGCTTTGTTCCTCACAACTATACCATCTTGATCTTGGTTGTTTCTAAATACCCATTTTGTGCCAATCACATTGTAGTTCTTGGGTCTTTCAACTAGTTCCCAAACTTGGTTCCTAGTGAAATTGTTGAGCTCTTCATTCATAGCATTGACCCAATCAACATCTTGTAGGGTTGCATCAATCTTTGTTGGCTCAAAGGATGACACAAAGTAGTAGTGCTCACAAAAGGATGCCAATCTTGATCTTGTTTGAACACCACTTGTAATATCACCAACTATTTGATCAATGGGGTGATCTCTTGCAATGTTTGTCGGTTGGAGAGTTGGGAGTTGATTGCTTGAGCTTGGTTGAGATGAACTAGCAACTTGTTGATCTTGTGCTTGAGAGCCACTAGCTTGCTTGATGGGTGAGTTGAGCACTTGATCTTTATCATCTTCAACATCAATCACTTGCCTAGGCCGAATATCACCAATATCCATGCTCTTCATAGCATTGGCCAATTGAGATCCACTAACATCTTCTAAGTTCTCATTATTATCTTGGGAGCCATTGGTTTCATCAAACTCAACATCATGAACCTCCTCAAGTATACCACTAGCCGAATTCCAAACTCTATAGGCTTTGCTTGTGGTTGAGTAACCAAGTAAGAACCCTTCATCACACTTCTTGTCAAACTTCCCAAGCCTTGTGCCTTTCTTCAAAATGTAGCATTTGCACCCAAAGACTCTAAAGTATGCAATGTTGGGCTTTCTTCCATTCAATAGCTCATATGGTGTCTTCTCCATCATTGAATGACAATACAACCGGTTGCTAGAGTAGCAAGCGGTGTTGATAGCTTCGGCCCAAAAGGATTGACTCACATTGTACCCACTAAGCATAGATCTTTCCATGTCAATCAAGGTTCTATTCTTCCTCTCAACAAGGCCATTTGATTGTGGAGTGTACTTGGCTGAGAGTTGATGTTTGATTCCCAATTCATCACATAGCTCCTCAACTCTTGTATTCTTGAATTCACTTCCATTGTCACTTCTCACTTTCTTGATTGTAGTTTCAAACTCATTGTGACATCTCTTGACAAAAGATTTGAAAGTAGCAAATGTATCACTCTTGTCATTGAGAAAGAATACCCAAGTATATCTTGTAAGATCATCCACTATGACAAAGCCATACTTGTTGCCTCCAATACTAGTGTAAGTTGTTGGACCAAACAAGTCCATATGCAACAACTCAAAAGCTCTACTAGTACTCATCATGCTTTTCTTAGGATGGGTGTTTCCAACTTGCTTGCCGGCTTGACAAGAGCTACAAAGTTTGTCTTTCTCAAATACAACATCTTTCAAGCCTCTTACTAAGTCATGTTTGATCAATCTATTCAACTGCTTCATCCCAACATGACCAAGCCTTCTATGCCATAACCAACCCATACTTGACTTAGGGAGCAAACATGTAGACAATTGTGATTCACTAGTATTGAAATCAACTATGTAGAGGTTCTCATATCTAAAACCTTTGAAGATCAAGTTTGAACCATCTACACTAATGATCTCAACATAATCTATTCCAAAGATGCACTTGAATCCAAGATCCCACAATTAAGCACCGATAGCAAATTGAAGTTCAAGCTCTCAACTAGAAAAACATTGGATATGCTCAAATCATTGGATATTGAAATCTTACCAAGACCCTTGACCTTGTCTTTGCCATTATCCCCAAATGTAATACTATCAATGCCATCATTGGAGTTGGATTTGATTGATTTGAACATTCTAGAATCCCCGATCATGTGTTGAGTGCACCCACTATCAAGCACCCAATGCCTTCCTCCGGCCTTGTAATTTACCTACAAAACAAATTAGTTTCTTTTAGGTACCCATACTTGTTTGGGTCCTCCAAAGTTAGTGACCAAGTATTTTGGCACCCAAATAGCCTTCTTCTTTGGGGCAACAATGGATGTGCCAACATACTTAGCCATGATACCTTTAGCACTTTTGGTAAGCATATAACATGAATCAAAGTGCATAGAGGTAGCTTTAGCAAACTTGGTTTGGCTTATGTTAAGTTTGAAATATTGGTCAACATGCCCCACTTGCTTGCATTTTGTGCAATACCGGCCATTGCTCCTCACAAAGCTAGGCTTAGGAGTTACAAAGGCCGACTTGCCCTTCTTGGGGGTATAGCCCAATCCCTCTTTGTAGTGGGAGAATCTTTGGCTACCCAAACACTTTAGCAAGCGGGCATGTCCACCATATGCCTTACCCAAAGCATAAGTGAGTTCATTAACATCATTTTTAATTTTTCATTTTCAATCACTAGTGTAGCATCATCCTTTGAGCTATCACTAGTAGATGTGCAAGTGGAGATGCTACATTGTGTCTCGGTTGGTGCAACAATGATAGGAGTGAAAAATGATTCATCTAGAATATCACAAGTTACTCCAATGCTACATGATGTAACAACCTTATCCTTGTTTTGATCAAGGAGAGAGGAGTGAGCCTTTTCAAGCATGTGGTGAGTCCTCTCAAGCTTCTCATGGGCTTCCATTAGCCTCTCATGAGAGCCATTGAGCTCATCAAATGATTGTTCAAGAGCCTTAAGCTTCTTGTTCAATTCTTTGCACTCCTTCCTCTTTGTCTCAAAGCAATCATAAGTTTGCTTCATCATATCAACAAGTTCCTCCTTGGAGTACTCCTCCTCATCATCACTACTATCATCATCACTATCACTATCATTATGAGATTGTACCATAGTTGGCTTAGCCATGAAGCATGATGGAGTGTCGAAGATGGATGGCTTGTTGTTGATAGCAATGCTTGCCAATGCCTTCTTCTTGGCCTTCTTCCTCTCATCATCACTAGATTCATCATCGGAGGAATCACTACTATCCCAAGTCACCATGTATGATTCACCCTTCTTCTTCTTGGTGAATGATAGCTTCTTCTCCTTCTTATCATACTTGCTCTTCTTCTTCTTCTTCTCATCATCATCACTATGATTTGGACAATCCGCAATCATGTGACCGGTTTGCTTGCACTTGTAGCATCTCTTCTCATATTCTTTGCTCTTGAAGTTATCTCTTCTCTTTCTAGCACCATAGCCCTTCTTCTTCATGAACTTGCCAAACTTGTGCACGAAGAGGGCCATCATTTCATCCTCAAGGTCAATAGATTCTTCATCATCACTTGACTCTTGCTTCTTAGATTTGCCCTTGCTCTTGGATGATGAAGCCTTGAATGCTAGGCTCTTCTTCTCTTTCTTTTCTTCCTTGACCTCTTCTTCTTCACTTTCCTCATTGTATTGCTCTTCGGTCATGACCTCACCAAGGACTTCATTGGGAGTGATCTTGTCCAAACCATCCCTCCTAATTATTTGCCTCAAGGTTTTGTATTTCTTGGGCAAACAACCAAGAAACCGGTTTGAGAAGTCTTCATTCTTGATCTTCTCACCCAAGCTCTTGAGATCATTGATGATCACTTGGAGCCTATGAAACATCTCCGGGATGGACTCATCATCCTTCATCTTGAAGTAAGATAGCTTGTCCTTGAGCATGTACAACTTGGCATTCTTTACCGTTGAAGTGCCTTCATAAGTATCTTCAAGTCTCTTCCACACTTCACTTGCCTTCTCAAGATCTTTGATTTGCTCAAACACTTTTGAGTCAATGCCATTGTAGATCACATTGAGAGCCATTGTGTTGCATTGCCGGTTTTCTTGCTCTTTAGGTGTGGGGGCGGCTTCATCAAGAATGACTTCGGTCACACTCCACACCTTCTCATGTATTGAGCCTACATGCATCTTCATCTTCCTCTTCCAATAATCAAATGATGTGCCATCAAACATTGGTGGTTTGCTTCCCACATGGTTGAATGATATCTGAGCCATCACTAACACCGAAGGTTGTTAAGCCTTGATAATAGCGGTGACCACGGCTCCGATACCACTTGAAAGGTCCTAGATGGCTAGAGGGGGGTGAATAGCCTAATAAAAAATCTACAAATCACTAAAGCAAATGGTTAGATAACACTTAAGCGAAGCTTTTTGCTCTAGCTCTACTTGGGGTGCAAAGCCACCTATCCAATGCAACTCTAGTTAGCTAAGTGCTTATCAATCAATAGCAAGAACCTAAAGCACTTAGCACAAGCTAGCAAGAACAACTACTAAAGAAGCTAACTAGACAAGATATGAAAGAGTAAATACAAGAGAGAAGGTGATTGCTTATACCGATGTCTTGTGTAGAGAATATATCAATGAATACCCAATCAGAATATGAACACCAAAGAGTAGCCGGGAGACAAGATGACAATTGATTTTTCTCCCGAGGTTCACATGGTTGCCACCAAGCTAGTCCCCGTTGTGTCGACTACTCAAGTGGTGATTCGGTGGCTAATAGGCAATGACAAACCTAGCCCACTAACTCGGGCACCACAAGAATCCACCCAAATGAGAGTAACTCAATGACACGAGCAATCCACTAGAGTTACCCTTTGGCTCTCTGCCGAGGTGGGTACAAGCCCTCTCACAATCACCGAAGTCATCCGCAAACAATCACCAATTGCGCCGAAGCTTCTCCAAGATCGCCAAGCCGTCTAGGTGTTGGCAAACACCAAGAATAACAAGAAACCACACGGCGATGACGATGACCAAGTGCCACTAATATGCAGTGCAATGATCAATGCACTTAGATCACTCAAACTCTCACAAGTATGCAACAAGAGTGAAGAGAGTGAGTTGGGGGCTATCTCAAGCAAGCACAAATGTCTCAAGTGAATAGAAGGTGCAAGAGAGAGCCCTAGGAGCCGGCCACATCACTTATATAGCCATCCAAACCGAGCTAGCCGTTTTGCCCCTTTCCACTGAAAATTGCGTAGCTCTGGACGTTGTTTGCCTGGGGGTCCGGACCATTGTGCATACGTCCAGACCCTCCTCTAGTTTGAATCCTGCCGTTGGCGCCTTCACTGTGGTCGATGTGTCACCTCCAGACGCGTGCAACAGTAGCGTCCGGACCTTCTATTTTCCACGTACGGATCCAACTCAGAGAGAGTCCAGAGAGCTCCCTAAGTCCGGACACGCGTCCGGTGTCCTGCGTCCGGACCACTCCTTGCATTCGGATAAATACTCCAGAGGAGTACAGAGAGCACCGAGCTCCGGACGCTGTGTCTGGAGTCTTGCGTTCGGACCCTCATCAGCGTCCGGACCACCTGTCCAGAGAGGCCGAGCCTTAGGGTTTGCCTCCGGACGCATCTCTGATGGTCCGGTTGGCCTCTGCCCTGCGTCCGGACCTTGCGTCCGGAGCCTCTCTGAGTTGCAAACCGAGCCACCTCTTCTTCGCCAAGCTTCCATGTGCTAACACCAAGTGTTTCAACCACTTAAGCCATGTGTTAGACTTTTACAATATTGTTCATGGATTTTAGTTCATGTTTGTGTCACTTAGGTTTGTTTTATATGGATATGCAATGCAAACCTAGTGGGACATGATAACCGCAATTGACAGTTTTCCCTTCTTGATAGTACGGCTATCTATCCTAAATGTGATCACACTCTCTATAGTGTCTTGATCACTAAACCAAAAATGGCCCTATAGATATACCTTTTCCTTGGGTCCATTTTGTTTTTCTCTTTCTTCTTTTCCTTAGCCATGGAACACTTGATCTATCATGATCCTTCATCTAGCTCCATGTCTTAAGGTGAACCACCCTATCTTGATCATACACTTACTTCAAGGGTTAGTCCATAGGTTTCATCAATTACTCAAAACCAATCATGGGCTTTGACCGGTGCCAGGCACTAGCCACCACAGCTAGCCCGCCGGCGCCCATGGTCCCTCAGTCCGAGCCCCGCTTCCGCCCTTCACCGCTCTCAATCCATCGGCACGGCAAGCCTCTACTCGACCTTCTCCACGCCATTGACCACTGTCACTAGGCATAGCACCTGCACACCACAAGCCGATAGACAGGCACACACTTGCTTTCGCAAGGATTAGAAGTAACCCACTCAAACTGAACCACTCAAGTGTTGGGCAATCACTCATCACAAAACCGAACTACATGGGTACTTATCCACCATGTATTCGCAATCTCCCCCTTGATGAGTGCATTGTCAACACAAGTGCATTTCAGATTTGAGCCACAAGGTAAAGCTCTCGAAATGACCAAAAAGCTGAGAAAGCCAAACCGGGGTCACTTGAGAGAAACAAAGTGAATCCAAAACTTGGTTCCCAAAGACATGGGCAATGGCCCGACGCAACCAAGCAAAACAAAGCCCTCAATAAGAGGCAGAAAACGGGCTCAACACCGCTAGCAAGTCCAAGATACCAGTTATAGCCCTCAAAGCTCAGAACACCAATTGAAACACTAAGGGAGCTCAAAAGATACCAATTAAAACACCTCAATGCTCAAGAAGCCATCAAAATCTATCGAAGCCAACAAAGCAAGCTAGTCACTTCAGAAGAGGCAAGGGCTCAACACATCTAGCAGAAGCCCCCCCTGGGAACATGCACACTCAAGATACCAAGAAAGGGTGAAAAGAGCCAACTCAAAGAGATACCAATTGAAGAACAAAGCTCACAAACCACATTTTGACCCCTTTGACTAGTGCAAGTATGAAAATGCACTGTTTTCTCCCCCTTGGTTGAATATGAATGAAATGCACATTTCTCCCCTTGTTGACACATGAAGCTCATCAAATCTCAAAACTCAAGATTTCGGCCACAAATGCCATGAAATGCAAAATGAGTGCAACAAACTTCATACATAGAGCTAAGAAAATGAATAGATGCTCTAAGTGATGTGATCCTGTGAGAATAGGAAAAGCTCTACGTGCCCAACAAAAACTCAAGTTGAGCTTAAGATCACTTTAGAAGCTATTTTAGAGAGCATTTACATGTGAGAGCAAGGAATGGGTATCACCTCCTAGAGACAACTAGACATGGGAAACAAGATAGGATCTATCTCAAAGCAAACTCATGTATAGCAAGTAAAACTATCCCTAGCAAAGTTCATACAACAAACCAATGACCCAACTGAATGAAGTTTCCAAATTTCAGAGTTTTGTAGCCAAATTTCTGTTTTAGGCACATTACAAGTTGTATGCGAGTGGTTGTAAACAAGGTGAGGCCACTGCTTACCAATCGGGCGAAGTCAAAGGACTTGACACACCGGTTTTGGTCATACATGACACCGCTCAAGTATCAACCCATATGGGAAGCAGTCTCGAACAAACGGTGAAGTGCTCACAATGCAGACCCAATTTGATCTTTCCAATTCACAAAACAGAGAGCAATTTTATTTTAGATATTAATCATGGTGCTCAAAGGTAGTGAATGAAGCAATGAAGAGCCATAGTTACAAGTTATATACAAGGCAGCCAAGAAGGATCTTCAAAAGCCTACACATGCTAGTGCCATTTCACAGGTGACATGGGGAATTAAATTCAGTTTTAAAGCCTTTCTAATATAGCTCTATTGCATATCATGAGATCAAAGAGAGTCTAAGTTAGGCAACACCATAGACACATAAAGCACCTCAAACAGAGCATAGAATCATTATATCGGCTATAGGTATGAAGCTTAAAAAAGAACTATGTCACAAATGCAAATGAGATGCAAAATGCAAACTGACACCAATTAACAACTAAAAAGACACCAAAAGAAAGAAAGTCAACGAATAGACAAAAAGAACCAAAAAGAACTATGCTACACAAAGAGAGCTTCCCTCAACTAAAAAGGGAAGCAAAAACCCAACTCGCCCCGAAGGCGCGAAAACACAGCTTGATCCAACGGTTTTGTGAGAATATCCGCAAGCTGGTTTTGGGTCTCGACATGCCGGAGGTCAATGTCGCCCTTCTCATAATGATCTCGCAAGAAGTGAAAGCGAACATCAATGTGCTTGGTCTTGGAGTGAAGCACGGGATTTTTGGCCACACTAATTGCACTCATACTATCGCAAAGCAGAGGCACCTTAGTAAGCACAAGACCAAAATCCTTCAAAGTGGCAATCATCCAAAGCAACTGCGAGCAACAGCTAGTCGCAGCAACGTACTCAGCTTCGCACGTTGACTGTGCCACGCTAGACTGTTTGCGAGAAGACCAAGACACAAGAGAAGACCCGAGAAACTGGCAAGTCCCAGAAGTGGACTTCCAATCAAGACGGCAACCGGCGAAATCGGCATCAGAATAACCACAAAGCACAAGAGAGGAAGCGGTGGAAAACCAAAGTCCAAACTCGAGAGTGAAGCGCAAGTACCTCATGATGCGTTTCACCGCCTGCTTGTGCGAAGTCCGTGGGGACGCCTGAAAGCATGCACACAAGCAGACAACGAACTGTATGTCCGACCGAGTTGCTGTCAAGTACAGAAGCGACCTGATCATGCTTCGGTACTCCATGTGGTCCACCGCCTCTCCTTCTTGGTCCGCATACAAGGCAGTCGTGGTCGACATGGGCGTCGAAAGAGGCTTTGCCTCACCCATGTTAAACTTCTTCAAGATATCCTTCGTGTACTTGCCTTGGTGCACAAACGTCCCTTCCCGGGTTTGCTTGATTTGCAACCCGAGAAAGAAGGTCAACTCTCCCATCATGCTCATCTCAAATTCCTAGCTCATAATATCTGCAAACTTGGCAACAAGAGCATGAGACGAACCACCAAAGATGATATCATCCACGTATATTTGGACAAGGAGAGTGTCTTTGCCTTGCTTGAGGAGAAACAACGTCTTATCTACCGATCCCATTTTAAAGCCCTTAGCAAGCAAAAAGGTTTTTAGCCTATCATACCATGCTCTAGGTGTTTTTTTCAAACCATACAAAGCTTTGTGAAGTTTAAAAACATGGTTTGAAAACTTGGGATTTTCGAAACCGGGAGGTTGTCTAACATACACTTCCTCCTCTATGTAGTCGTTTAAGAAAGTACTTTTAACATCCATTTGAAAAAGTTTAAAACCCTTAGAAGCCGCAAAAGCTAGAAGGATTCTAATGGCTTCTAAACGAGCTACGGGAGCAAAGGTTTCATCATAGTCTATTCCCTCCTTTTGACAAAATCCTTGAGCTACCAACCTAGCCTTGTTGCGCACTACCACCCCATCTTCACTTTGTTTATTTTTGAAAACCCATTTGGTACCTATGGGATGGCAACTAGGTGGTGGAGGAACTAAGACCCAAACGCGGTTTCACTCAAAGTTTTCTAACTCATCATGCATGGCATTAACCCAATCCGGATCCATCAAAGCGTGTCCAACATCTCGGGGCTCAAAAGAAGCGACAAAAGCCGAATGAGCAAAGTGAGAGAGATAGGACCTAGACCGCGTGACTCGACGGTCGATGTCGCTGATGATGTTCTCCGGCAGGTGTTGCCGCTGGATGTGCCGGGGAGCCTGCCTGGACGAAGTGGCCTCCCCCTCAACAGCAGCAGGAGCTCCTCAGGTGCAACGGGCACAGACTGAGGAAGCTGCTCGAACGGCCCCCATGTAGAGGAAGGAGTCGGGTCGGGGCTGTGAGCTGAAGTAGACGTCGCAGGGTCGACGGGGGCAGCCGGTGGAGTCGGCTCGGGATCACCCCAATCGGCATCATTCTGCTCCTCCTCCACAAAAATGCTAGTGTTCACCTCATCATCACTTGCAAGCTCAAAAGCAGTGGAAACACAGGGCATAGTTTCATCGAAGGTAATCTCACAAGTGTCCATCACTCGGTTAGTCTCAAGGTTAAGTGCACGATAAGCACGAGAGTGAGTAGAATAACCAAGAAAGATACCGTCAGAAGACCGTGACTCAAATTTGTCCAACTTACCGCCCTTTTTGAGGATGAAACACTTGCACCCAAACATTCGTAGGTGACTTACCTTGGGTGGTCTCCCAAAACGCAACTCATAAGAAGTATTTTTCTTGAAAGCTCGGAGAAAAATGCGAATGGAGACATAGCAAGAAGAACTGAGTGCTTCAGCCCAATACCACCTAGGAGTCCTATGTTCATCGAGCATCGTCCGGGCCATCTCAACAAGGGTCCGATTCTTGCGCTCAACAACACCGTTTTGCTGAGGAGTGTGAGGTGAGGAAAACTGGTGATCGAGACCCAAAGAAGAACAAAGAGTTGCAAAGTGAGCATTCTTGAATTTTGTGCCATTATCACTACGGATAGCTCTCATGACATTCTTAGGTAGCTCATTTTGCAATCTCAAAATCAGATCTTGAACCAAAGGAAAAGGCTCATCCTTACTCTCCAAAAAGAACACCGAAGAGTACCTCGAGTAGTCATCAACGACTACAACCACATACCACTTCCCTCCCTCCGACCTAACCCGAGCTGGACCAGCTGTGTCCATGTGTAAGAGCTTGCCGAGTCGAGTGGTCATGACCTCAGTCACAGGAGGATGGGAGGCGGCAACCATCTTGCCATTCCTGCAAGGCTGGCAAACCAAATCCTTCTCAAACTTCAGCTTTGGCAATCCTTGGATAAGGTACATTGAGCAAAGCCTTGCAAGCAAGTCAAAATATAAATGTCCCAATCTCCTATGCCACTTCCAAAGCTCGGAAGAAGAACCGGCAAGAAGACAACGAGAAGGTCCGAAAGAGATAGAAAAATCCGCACGAAAAAACTTCTTGAAGGGTAAAATCCGGCAAACAAGCCCACCACGAGAGTCCAAAATCCGAGAGATATTAGGCTTGAAACTCACTTCAAAACCATCATCAAGGAGTTGCAAAACCGAAAGAAGGTTAAAATCCAAATTTGCAACCAAAGCAACATCCTTGAGGACAAAAGAAGAGTTCACTCGGATAGACCCTCGGGAGACAACCTTACCTTTGCTCTTCTCCCCGAATGTGATATACTCGGTGTGGTGCACGGGGTCGAGGCTGGAGAACCACTTGGCACTTCCGGTCATATGTCGTGAGCATCCGGAATCCACAAGCCAAGTCTCCTCCAGTCCTCCTTCCTACATCAATAAAAAGACATAGGGTGAGCAAACGGACCAACACTGGGGTTAGTAAACTGTGAAGGATACCAGTGTTGTCCCACTTGCCCAAAGAATGGGTTAGGAGAAAAAACAAACATCTCCTGCCCCACATAGGGATAGCGATCACCATGATAGGTAAAACGTGATTCGCTAGAGAAGGATGGAGTGAAGCCACCGCCACGAGCCGTATGGCTCACGACCGGTACCTCGCCGGGCACGACCACCACGTGGTCTCACCTCCTGAGACCTAGAACCTTGAGACATTGTACCTCTAGGCCTAGTAGTGCACCTCTGAACTTCTGGTTCACGCACCCCAACTGGTCGGTGGTACATGTCCCGGTTGTTCAACTCAAACTGCCTCCGATCATCTCTCTTCCTCCTATAGCAAAACTCAGCCAAATGCCCATCCCGATCACAATACTCACAATGGTACCTCACCGCACTCTTGGAAAGGCACTCTCTTGTTGGGTTGGGTGGCTCTAGATTTCTTAGGAAGGGGATCACTAGAGATGTCTGGCATTGTGTCAAGTGGGTTGCGAAGATGGTTCGGTTTGGCAATCCACACTTGCTTCTGTGGAGTGGTTTTGGGTGGCTCTTCAAACACACCATCTCTCACAGGAAACTCAGAGGGGTTGGTAGGCTTAGGTGGGGTGATCTTGGTAAACTTGGGAGGTGTGGTGGGTTTCTCACTCATGCTCAAACCACTACACTCACCGATCTTACCAAACAAGCTATCATCGTTCCCACCTAGAGCAAAGCCTACTCCCATGCTGCCAGTCCTTTTGCATTGGCTAAGCATCATCCCCAACTGTGGCTCTCGGCAAGACACCCAACTCAAGATGGACCGAAGGTATGTGTTTTCTTCCTCGGTACGCATCTTGTCATGTCTGCACGACGCTATCTCAAAGCGATCCGACTCTCTAGTGCTATCTGAGCTGACCTTTTCTAACACAGCGATCCTAGCATCCTTTTGTGCCAGCTCAGAACACAAGCCTATGCAAGACTTGCACGAACCAAGTAAGCTAGGACTAGCCTTCAGCTCACTAACCTCCTCAAGTAGAGTGTCATACTTGTCCTGGAGAATGGCAAGACTAGACATGTGAATGGCGCAAGCATCACACTTTACCTCCTCGGTAACCACCACTTGTGCCTTAGCAAACTCTAGCTCATGAAGCGTGCTAAGGTACTTCGGCTTAAAATCATTCCTCTCACAAGTAGCATGCTTGAGCAACGCATCCTGACTCATCAAGGTGTCGTTCAAAGACTCAAGCTCGAGAGAGAGGGATTCGATGGTGGGTGATACCTCGGGTGTGTCGGAGTCGTAGTCGTAGTCGGGGCTATCCTTGTGCTTGCCGACCTTTCCTTCTTCAATCGCATGGTGCAAAAGCCACCGTGCTTGGCGTCGGCATAGAAGCATAGGCTATTGAACTTGTCCTCAACCTTTCCCTTCGACTCATCATCGCTTGAGGAAGCACCTCCATCGGAGGAGGCATCGATGTCTCTGAGGGAGGCGAGGAAGGCTCTGTGCTTGGCCTTCACCTTGTCGATCACCTTCTTGGAGGACCTTCGGTGGTAGCCGCCCTTGGGCTTTCTTGTCCTCGAAGTGGTGCTCGCGCTAGTCCTTGCGCTTGGTGAAGTCGCCCGCAGCTTTCTTGGGGCAGTTTGCGAGGAAGTAATCCTCATCACCGCAACGGTAGCACCCCTTGGCCGAGCCACCACATCGTCGGTTCAAATGGTTGTTGTGAAACAGTGAGAACCTAGTGATGACTAGGGCCAACTCGTCATCTCCAAGAGCCTCCATTTTCTCCTCTGTCACAGAAATCAAAGACAAAGCAAACAAGGAGTCTAAAGGGTCAGAGGAGGAAGAAGACGTACCACCGGGGCCAGAAACCAATGCCATAGATGGTTTCGACGGGTTTTCAAGCTTGGCCTGGGTCTGGTAGTTAATCTCCGAGGACTTGAGCTTGCTGAATAGCTCGTCCACGATCAGGGCATCATAGCCCGGTGACTCCTGAAATGCAGCCACCTTCATCTCCCACACCTTTCGATCAAGAGCATGCAAAAGCTTGATAGCCATCTCATGATCATCATAAGGCAAGTTGTCTCGATTAGCACACATCTTGTTGACGATAGATTGGAAGCGAGTGAACATCCTGTCAATAGATTCGCCGACCAACTGAGCGAAGTTCTCGTACTCTCTACGGTACGTGTCGAAGAGTCTAGACTTGATCTGAGGATTGCCCTCATGATATCTCAAGAGTGTTTGCCAGATCTCACGTGCCGTAGTGAGATTCGAAACCCACTCAAACTCTGGAAGAGACAGACAAGAGAAGAGAATGCTACGGGCCCTTGCGTTTGACGCATGTTGCGTGACTTGGGCATCGATGATCCGAGCGTCAAGAACCACGTAGTTCTCATTCTCACAAATCTCCCAAAACTTTGTGTCAAGCCCTTGGAGGTAAGCGGACATGCGCACCTTCCAATAGGCAAAGTTGGTTCCATCGAAGTAGGGAGGTTTACCAGCACCTTGCTCCATGTTGCCTTCGCGGATCAAGAACCATGTAATCTGGATTTATCCTTAACCGGCTTTGATACCAATTGAAGGACCGAGAACAGCAATCAAAGGGGGGGGGTGAATGGGAGCCTCAAATTTCTCTCGAAGTATTCGGGCCACTCTTCCCAAAAACAACCCCAACAAACAAGCTTACTTCAACAGCAAGATCACGACCCTAGAGAGGGTGGATACCTATGGTGATCACCAAGAGGTACAGTGGATCTTCCGGAAACCAAAAACTCAAACCGAGACACCGATATAGTGGCTCTCAAACCCTAGAGAGAAGAGAAGAGAGATCACCCAAAAATACTTGTGATAACTGGTCTCACAATTGCTTCATGAAGTTCCCTGCGTGATTACGAAACCAACGCAACAAACAGAACTCAATTCGGAGTTCGGACGAGGGAGAAACGACCAAAACAACGACGAAGAAAATCCTAAAAAACCTTGCTGGAAGGCCGACGGACGCTGGCGATGGACGGTCCGTTGGGGGGCGACGGATGGTCCGTTGCAGCGTATGTTGCAGCATCCGACGCCCCAAAAAATCTGCCCGAAACAGCCCCAGGCGACAGATGCTCGGCTAGGGAAAAGGCAGCGTCCGACGTCAGCGTCCGACGCCCCCGAAAACTGCGCAAGGAACACGAAAAACGCCGGAACTCGCTCGTTTCAACTCCGATTGAATCCAAACTTTGTGGGGAGGTTTTTGAGGTAGATGTGACTCTACTATTGGAGGATCTAGTCCATCCTTCCCTCACAAATTCGTGAATCAAAGATGAACGAATAAAACAGAGTGGAAAACAAGCCAAAAGGCAAACGGATCGATCTCTTTGCTCACCCCATCCTAGCCCGATTCCTTTGGTGGATTTGATCACAAGGGGTAGCAGCAACTTTCACTTCAAGTGGAATTCCAAAACCTTCAGCGAGGAGGGAGATCGAGCGGAGGGAATCAAGAACAAAAAAGCCAAATCGCAAAGAACACGAGCAACCAGGGACTCGATCACAAAATCAAAGCCACCATGGCTTACGGAGGGTAAGGCCTCCAATTCCCACCAAAAACCGAGTGCAAATTCTTACAAAGGTTGGAGGGATCAACCTAGGGACCTCATGAACTAGAGAGAGGGTCGAGAGAGAGAGAGAGTTGGTGCAAATGATTAGGGTTCCAAGAGGTGGGATGAGGGATACCCCTTCACCCCCTACTTATCAGGCTTTGGCTATTTCCCAAAGACCCCATAGATACATTGAGTGAACTACCTAGCCTAAGCATTGCAGTCCAAGCTCCGAAAAATATCTCCCGCATCTTGAGTGGACGGCCCCGCTTCCTGTCGGGAGTTGCCGTCACCTCGACGCAACCTCCAGGATTCCGCCACGTGTCATCCTCGCTTCCTCGGAAGCTCCGCCTAGGTTTTGAGGCCCAAACCCAGGAAACCCGCCACCGGTAGCTTTGGGCTCAACTACCGAACCCCGAGTTTTGAGGCCCAAACTCGGAAACCATCCACCGGTGGTTTTGCGGCCCAAACCACCAAACCGCTCGACTCTAGCCACATTGTCCTCGCCCCGTCGGACTCCGAGTCCCCTGAGCTGCTGCTCGACTCACGCGTCCACTGTCTTGACTCGGTCAACTCAGTCTACCTCCATCTCTTGTCGCACTCGCCACTGCCAGGCACTAGCCACCACAGATAGTCCGCCAGCGCCCATGGTCCCTCAGTCCGAGCCCCGCTTCCACCCTTCACCGCTCTCAGTCTATCGGCACGGCAAGCTTCTACTCGACCTTCTCCACGCCATTGACCACTGTCACTAGGCATAGCACCTACACACCACAAGCCGATAGACATGCACACACTTGCTTTCGCAAGGATTAGAAGTAAGCCACTCAAACTGAACCGCTCAAGTGTTGGGCAATCACTCATCACAAAACTGAACTACATGGGTACTTATCCACCATGTGTTCGCACATTGCCAACTTTAGGGTGTTTGGGTGAAAGTGTTATATCTTGAAGAAGGGAACAAGGTTGAGCAAGTTTGAGAAGAAATGTGATGAGGGATTTCTACTTGGTTACTCAACAACTAGCAAGGCTTATAGAGTATGGAACTTGGCTAGTGGAATTCTTGAGGAAGTGCATGATGTTGAATTTGATGAAACTCAGGGCTCTCAAGGTGAAGAAGAAAACTTGGATGATGTGAGAGGTGACAAGTTGATCAATGCTATGAAAGATATGGATGTTGGTGACATTAGACCAAGACTAGTTCAAGATGAAGATGAAGATCAAGTGACCATACTAAGTGATAAAGCTAGTAGTTCTCCAACTCAAGATCAAGCAAATACAAGTGAAGATCAAGTTCAAGCTAGTTCATCATCTCAACCAAATGACATCAACATGCAAGTGCTCCAACCTACCAACATTACAAGAGATCATCCTTTGGATCAAGTGATTGGAGGCATTCAAAGTGGTGTTCAAACAAGACCAAGATTGGCTTCATTTTGTGAGCATTACTCTTTTGTCTCATCATTTGAGCCAACCAAGATTGATGAAGCTTTGAAGGATGTCGATTGGATAAATGCTATGCATGAAGAGCTTAACAACTTCACAAGAAATCAATTTTGGGAATTGGTAGAAAGACCAAAGAAGCACAATGTCATTGGAACCAAATGGGTTTTCAAGAACAAGCAAGATCAAGATGGAAGATTGGTGAGGAACAAAGCAAGACTAGTAGCTCAAGGTTACTCACAAGTTGAAGGTCTTGACTTTGGGGAAATATATGCTCCGATGGCAAGATTAGAGGCAATAAGAATCCTATTGGCCTATGCTTGTGCACACAATATCAAACTATACCAAATGGATGTCAAGAGTGCATTCCTAAATGGGTATATCAATGAGGAGGTGTATGTTGAGCAACTACCTAGTTTTGAAGAAGCTAACAAGCCCGACCATGTATTCAAGCTCAAGAAGGCTCTCTATGGGTTGAAGCAAGCACCTAGAGCATGGTATGAGAGGTTGAGAAGCTTTCTCCTCTCAAAGGGGTTCAAGATGGGTTTGGTTGATACTACCCTATTCACCAAGAAGATTGGAAATGACTTGTTCATCTTGCATATCTATGTGGATGACATTATCTTTGGATCTTCAAATCAAGACTTTTGTGAAGAGTTTGGAGAGATGATGGCTAATGAATTTGAGATGTCAATGATTGGTGAACTTAGTTACTTCCTTGGACATCAAATCAAGCAAATTAAGAATGGTACATTTGTAAGTCAAGGCAAGTACATCAAAGATATGATGAAGATGTTTGGGCTAGAAGAAGCTAAAGGCATTAGTACTCCCATGGGGACTAATGGACATTTGGATAGTGACACAAGTGGCATGATGGTGGATAAAACACTATATTGGTCTATGATTGGAAGCTTACTCTATGTGACCGCTTCAAGGAGGGATGTCATGTTTAGTGTATGCATGTGTGCAAGGTTTCAAGCATCTCCAAGAGAGAGTCATTTGAAAGCCACAAAGAGAATATTGAGATATCTAAAGCATACACAAGAAGTTGAACTATGGTTTCCAAAGGGGTCAAGGTTTGAATTGATTGGATATTCGGACTCCGACTATGTGAGTTGCAAAGTGGATAGGAAGAGCACTAGTGGAACATGCCAAATGCTAGGAAGGTCACTAGTCTCATGGTCATCCAAGAAGCAAAATAGTGTGGCACTCTCTACCGCCGAAGCCGAATACATAAGTGCGGGGAGTTGTTGTGCACAACTATTGTGGATGAAGGCCACTTTGGAGGACTATGGAATTCAATTCAAGAAAGTCCCATTGCTTTGTGATAATGAAAGTGCGGTGAAGCTCACCAACAACCCAATCCAACACTCAAGAACAAAACACATAGATGTGAGACATAACTTCATAAGAGATCATCAACAAAAAGGTGACATTTTTATTGACAATGTGGGCACCAATGATCAATTAGCCGACATTTTCACCAAGCCACTTGATGAGAAGAGGTTTTGCAAGTTGAGGAATGAGTTGAACATCTTGAATTTCTCTAACATGAGTTGATGCACCCCACCTATGACATGCCTCTACTCCAACATAGCAAGGTACAATTGATTGACATATGCATTCATCCTTTGCTAATATTGTGTAGAAGCATATAGACATCACTCATGAGACGCTCATTCATGAAAATCAAATGTTTTCTATGGACATATGACATCACTATAGTTTCTAGAGAGTTTTAGCTACATGACCCTGAAAATAATGCCTCATTGTTGTATGGCCTCTTTTTTTCGAAATTTGCTCCATGACCCTGAAATTAACTTTTCTTAGCTCTATGACCTCCTGTTACATTTGAACATGTGTTAACTATGGCATGAAAAGTCCATTTTACCCTTGGACCAAAAAAAATGGAGCACTCTCCTTTACAGCATGCATCAGCTGCCCACATTTTTAGACAATGGCAAGCATACAGAGAGAAAAATCATATAGCCAAAAAAAATCATAAATGCATTCTAATGAACCATAGCCCATAGGTTTTAAACTCACATAAATAAGGTTTCCCAAATCCATCATAGTCTAACAAATCCACCATAGTCTCACAAATCTAGCATAGTCTAAATTCACACATACATTGGTCTCACATACAACAAGCAAATTCAATAAGCATATCTCAAATCAAAGACTAAGCCTTCTTTTGCTCCGCGTGCTCATTGCAAGGCTGCTAGGAGTTACTGCCTTGCTTCTTGTACCCATCGATGGGCTGTCAAGTGGCACCTTCGGAATATCTACGCCTTTCTTCTTTGAAAGACCAAGCTTCTTCTTGATGGGAGTCCGCCTCCTTTAAACTTCAGCAGGTTGATCTTCATGTGAAGCAATAGGAAGTGGGTCGGGCTGATTTGACCCACTTCTTGACCTACAAATTTCATACATTATCCACAATTTAGACAAGATGAAAAAAATGGAAGAATGCAATTGAGCTGATATTTGCAATTTTATACAGCAAGCTAATATTTGTACAACAATTTGATTTGAGGTATCTAGAGGTATCATTCAGTTGTACACTTGCTGGTACAGCAAGCTGATATTTGTACAGTTCAATATCTGAGCATTTGAGGCACACAATAGTAACTTTATATGGTCACCGTTGAAATATAGAAGAGATCTCAATATAGAAAAACTTACAATTTTGAACGTCCAGAGTTGGAGTTAGTTCGTTTTCCCTTTTTCTTACTTGAAACCTCCATGTTGTGGCTCTCACAGTGAGATGATTTAGCTTTCAAGGCAATATGTGGTGAATGTTAAGAGAGATTACAGCAATACTTAAATTACCTTTTAGATGCTTCAGGTGTGCAATCATCACTTTTCCTCTTTTTAAAAGATGTTTCCAAGTTTTGGCTATGGTGAGAAAGTTGGTACTTAGAATCCATCATAAGTGTGAAATTACAAGAAAACAATAGAAGAAAGACCAAACCTGGGGGGATAAGACATGGTTGTCGATGGTGCATCTCCCTCGAAAGGCATAATTGAACTTTGGGCAGATTTGGTGTTCCTTGCGCTCTTCTTTGGTTCTCCCCTGAAATAAGAATATAATCATGAGCATGTAATTTTCAAAATAAGAACATAAATGGTAGAGAAGGCTACACATGTTATTACCTAATTGCTTTCATAGCTTCTATATCTTCTGGTCTACCCCTCTTGCAATTATGCCAATGATGTCCATAGTCCAGACAAATAGGGCACTGGTGCTGACCTTTTCTCTTTTTTTTGTCACCACCACCTTTGTGCCTTTGAGTCTTTGGTCTACCAGCTACCGATGTCAACAGAGGTGGGTGCATGAAAAATTCATGGTTAGATTCAGGCCACTGAGACTTGTCTTCCATAGAAGGAATAAGCTGACTGTATGCAGCTCTAAATTTCTCAACCGAGTAGTACAAGTCAACATGATTCTCTAGTGCATGACTACAAGGAATCCCTGAAACCTGCCATTTCCTGCAAGAACAACTCCTCTCTTTTAAGTTGACAATAAACCGAAACCCACTTCATCCCATTCCAATAACTTTAGCTATCTCTTCTGAGAATTCTTCGATGTCTAAGGTTATTTGTCTACTCTCCTCATTCAATTCCTTGATGATGTGGGGTAGAATCAAGCCTTCAAGTTTCTTCCCTATTTTCCTTCTTTTGTTCCATTTGGACATGAGCATTTGCCTAAGCTTGTCGATGAGATCATCCACATTCATGGACTTGTGCTCCTTAATCCAGTTGTTGAAGCTTTCAGCAAGGTTGTTGGTTATATAGTCTACCTTGCATTATGTTCTAAATTGGCTCCTTGTCCACAACTTTTTGTGGGTTTCCCTAAGCCAATTCATTGCTTCTGGCTTTGCATTCTCCATAATAATCCAATGTTTTCAAATAAATATTTGTTCCATGCATAAGCCGCTTGCCATAGGTGGTCCTTAAAAACCTCACCATGATACCTTTTCTTGAAGTTGGTCACCAAATGAAACATGCATTCTCTATGTTCAACACTTGGAAACACTTGACCCACCCCTGCCATCACTGCTTGCCCAACATCAGTACATATAGCTAAGTCCTCTGGTGATCCTATGGCCTGTCTAAGATGACTCAAGAACCAAATCCAATTGTCAGTAGTTTCTGAATCAAAAATGCCAAAGCAAACATGATATAACCATTTGTGCCCATCAATAGCACAAGCGGTAGCCAATTGCCCCTTGCACTTGCCTGTCAAGAATGTGTTTTCTATTGCAAGGTATGGCCTACAACCAGCAAGGAACCCAT
The DNA here is from genome assembly GCA_022036555.1 of Microstegium vimineum. NCBI lineage: Eukaryota > Viridiplantae > Streptophyta > Magnoliopsida > Poales > Poaceae > Microstegium > Microstegium vimineum. Next base: position 32,772,648 of record CM039122.1, on the reverse strand, counting down.
CTATGCAAGGTTTGAATGCCAAAAAAAATCTTCTAAATCTGATCTTGTCATCTACCATTTCATGGTCAATAATGACTAAGCTACCAGGGCAAGATTTCTCAACTTGTGCTTTAAACTTGAACAAGTTATCAAAGCTAGTATCCCAATCACCATAAAGTTGTTTCAATGCTAGCACCTTACCATCATACACTCTTGGGTAAGGTATTTGTACCTTATGGTGTTCTTTCAATTTCTTCACCAATTATGATGTACCCAAAGTTGCATCCTCTATGAGAAAGTCCTTCACCTTTTCACATATCCAAAATTTGGTCGCATTCTTGTTTCTCTTTCTCCTAATTGCACTTTGGCATGCATGAGGAGAAGGGTTCCTTTTGACCTATATAAGTAGAAACAATTAGTGGTCAAACATAAATAAAATACAAATATTCACCAATTAGTGGTACAAGCCTTACCATAATAGTTGTGTTGTCCATAGTGGTAGAAGCAAATATCCACCATGGACAGTTGTCTTTGTCTCTCCTTGAACAATATGCCCTTAACCTATTTGGTGCTCTCTTTTGAATGTTGAACTCAAACTGATTTTTGACAGCATGTTGTGAAAGAGCCAATCTAAATGTGTCCATATTAGTATAAGTGGAGCCTACTTCCATTGGTGGATTGTTAGGATCATGGTCCACATTTGGAGCGTGATCTTCCTCATTGCATGGCACCTCTTCCTCATCCTGTGAGTCATCTGTAGCTTCAATATCTTCCTCATTATCATCCACAACATAGGATGGGTCTTTTTGAGTAGGGCTATAAACCACAATAGCATTGGGTGCTACCTCATCTAACTAGATTTCTTCCTCATCAACACCTACATGTTCATTGTGTGGTTCAGGATTCCTAAGGTAAGCATCATCATCTACATCCTCTTTGTCTATGTTAGGTTGCCTACCACCACCAAAATCCCACTCTGTGACAGGCTCATATGGATCAGAAAGAGGTCGATATATAATAAACATGATGATCTTCTTCCTCTTCAAATGCTTATCAAACATAGACATCAACTCTTGGTCGGATTTAACTTCTGGGAAAGTTTATAGAGCTTGATCATAATACTGAAGGTGGGCTACTTCCAAATAGGCAGGCGGGTACTTATCTACCACAGATTGAACAAGGTCGTTAAAATTTGTTGTGTCCGAATCAACTACCATGTCAATGCAAAAACAGCTCACATCTTTTCTACTCTTCTTAGGGTTGCCCTATAATTTAATTTCCAACATAAAACTGGTATTCGGATCCATGCTATTATTCAAAATTACAAGTGTTTTAGTGGTGTGACACATGTTCTAGTAGCAGAAAAAAAATGTGGAACAAACAGCAATACAGAACACTGAACTCTCACCCTTGAAGCCCGTCGTCGTCGTCGTGCTTGCTGGATGTGGCAGCCGTGCCGGGCTGGCCATCCCCATGGTCGTTGGGCTGGGCGCCAAGGGCGTCGGGCTGGGTGTCGGCCAGGCACCAGCGCTAAGCGCCCCCCTGGTCGCCGAGCTGGGCGTCGGCCAGGCCCCTGACTTGGCCGCCGGGCTGGCCGCGCTGGACGCCGAGCTGGGCGCTGCGGCCCTGGCCACGCCACGCCACGCTAGACGCCGCGTTGGTGGGAGCCGTTCTCCCGCTGGCGAGCTGCTGCCGCCTCGCCGGAGAAGACCTAGCCGAGCGCGCTGGACGAGGAGGCCCGACACAGCTCCACCACAGCGAGACGTCAAGGGGCTGCGCCCGGGAGGGGTCCGGATCCGGCGGATCCGGAGCAGGAGTACCTGGCAGCGGCGGCTCCCTCCGCCATTGCACAGTTCCTCTCCTTTTTTTTCGAGTGCGTGAGAGGCTCGGTCGGCCGCATGGTGCGTGCGTGCGTGAGGCCTGAGGCCTGTGTTGTGCATGAGGTGTCCCAACTGAAGGGTATTTTTGTCTTTTCGCATGTGAACTAATGGACAACCTAACAGAACACCCTAACAGATGTAACAGAAGGCCATAGAGCTAAGAAAAGTTAATTTCAGGGTCATGGAGCAAATTTCGAAAAAAGAGGTCAAACAACAAAGAGGCATTATTTTCAGGGTCATGTAGCTAAATCTCTCTAGTTTCTATGAGTTGATTGATCTAGTGATGGCATATGACATGTTGATAAGCTTGCAACCTCCCATGTTTAGTCTAGAATGCTTATTCTTATACTTAACCCACATGGCCAAGATAATCATTGCAAGATGTGTGAAGATGCTTGTCCATGGTTTAAACCGTGTTAAGTATCTAGGACAAGTAATCTAGGATGAATTTAAAATTGATAATTCACCCCACTCTTTTCTAAATTGACTTGATAAACAAATCTCTCTAAGTATCCTCAAGTGATGCATGTTACTACAAGTGGTTTCCTTTGTGGTAATATGTGACAAAGGGGGAGAAATTGTGCTAAAATGATAGTAATAAAGGGGGAGAAATGATAAAGGGGAAGAAATGCTAAAATAAGAAACATGATAAGAATAACAAGTGTAATCTAGAAATAGGGGGAGAAATAAGATTTTGGAGAAATAAGAAACATGATAAGAATAACAAGTGTAATACTTTTCAAGTAGTTCTTGCTTGTGTGGTGCATGACTAGTTGTATTCTTGATTGATACTTTAATATCTAGCATGCATAGGAAGTTAGTTAGATACCCTCTCTTGTTTTATTGCATATTCCAAGTGGTGTCAAACTAACCATGTTTGATAAGGGATGAATCAAAAGCGCACTTTGATTGGTATCACGCTTCAAAGGTCTATCTCTAAACCTTAGCATCATGTCATAGTTTGCTAGTGTTCACTCCTCCAAAAGTTCTATCTAAGCATGTGTGCAAAGCTTGATTCTCATTCATAGAACTGCACACATGTAGGGGGAGTTAACATTATCAAACCAACTTAGAAATGATTGACCACCTTCTTCCTTCATACATTCCAAGTAGTATCAATCATTTCGGGTTGAAATCAAAATCATATTTCATATCATTTTATATGGGTTGTCATCAATTACCAAAAAGGGGAGATTGAAAGATCTCTAGTGTTTTGGTTAATTGATGAAACCTAAGTACTAACCTAGCTCTAAGTGTGAATAGGTTTAGTACACTAGGAGAAGAAAAGATGACAAGTGATGGAGCAAGGAGGATGCTAAGGATAAAGCTATCTAAAAGCCCACACTTGAAGAAGAAGAGAGGAGGAGACCCTAAAGCTTTTCAAGGCAAAGGTATTGATAGGACTTTTTCATTTGAGTGATCAAGACACCTAGTGGGTGTGATCACATTTAGGATAGGTAAACGTACTATTAAGAGGGGAAAATAGTTAGTGGTTACAACTATCGAGTGCCATTAGGTTGATCATAATTGCATTGCATCTAAAACGTAATGAGCAACCCTTGTAAAACTTGATAAAATATGCCAACACACCATGCACAAGTCAGTGAAACACTTGGTGGTGGCACATGAGATCAAGGGAAGCAAAGAGAAGAGAAATCAGCACAAGACAAGGCTCCGGACCAGTTTGCATAGGAGCCCCGGACCAAGGCGAGTGGTCCGATGGCTACTCCTAGCATTGGCGTCCAGGCAGTGAAGCTCCGGACCACAGGTGAAATGAGGATCCGGACCATAGGTGAGTGGTCTGGTGGCTCGGTCAGAGATTCAACTGGAGTCAAAGGGACCTCCGGACCAGTCGGCATGGTCCGATGGCCTGGTCCGATGGTTGAGTCCGGAGCTCGGGTGCTACCTACATGGTTTGTTCAAGGCACTGAGGAAGCATCGGACCAGACGGCTTAGTCCGGTGGCTCGGTCCGACGATGAAGTCCGAAGGCAGGGTGCTCACTGCATAAGTTTGGCTGAAGGCCGATCAAAGCGTCGGACCAGCCCTCCGGACCAATGGAGGTGGTCTGACGGTGCTCAGAGACGTGCGACAACGGTCAGTTTTTAAACAGTGAAGGACATGTGGCGAACAGAGAGGGCGTCGGACCAAAGCGTCGGACCAGTTGCTATGGTCCGGTGGTCCCGCAGAGTATTCCGACGCTCTGCTTTTCAGCAGCCCCCAAGTGCATAACGGCTAGTTTCTTTGAGGAGGCTATTTAAGGGTGTGTGACTGGTTCAAGGACTCTCTCTTGCATATTTGGCTATTGCATACTCTTGTGAGCAAAACACAGACACTCCCACTCATCTCTTAGTTGATTGTTCATCCATTTGAGAGAGTTGAGTGATCAAGTGCATTGCATGAAGTGATTCATCCTAGTGGCACTTGGGAGTTGATACCACTGCTAGTTTCTTGTTACTCTTGGTGATTTCCATCACCTAGATGGTTGGAGCAGCGGTGTGGATTCGAGAAGCTTGGTGATTGTGCTTAGTCGACCACAAGTGGTGATTGTGGGGGTTCTTGTGCCTTCCCCGCGGGAGATCGCAAAGGTAACTCTAGTGGATTCCTCGTGTCTTGGAGTGCCCTCATCTTGTATTGGTTGTGCGGCACCCGGTGATAGGTTTAGCGTGTGATGCCAATTAGCTCGTGAACCTCCAAGTGAGTGAGCCGACACAACAAGGACGTAGCTAGTTGGCAAACTAGTGAACCTCGGGAGAAAAATCAAGTGTCAACCTTGTCTCCCATTGATTCGATTGATTGGCTACTTTGGAGCTCTCATTGTGATTGGTTCCATCCTCTACTCGGTGGTATAATCACTGCTCCCATCTTTGCATTACCTTCTTCATACTTGTCTTAGTATATTAGGTTGTGCCTAGAGGGATACTAGAATTGAGTAGGATTTGAGTGATCCTAGAACTATATTAGGATATAAATTGTGGTAGGAGGCTTCACATCCCTTAGTTTGCTAGTGCAAGTCGAGCTTTGCTATATTTTAGTCTAACTTGTTGAGTTCGTTTTGAGTTTTTCAATTTAGGCTATTAACCCCCCTCTAGCCTTGGATAGGACCTTTCACACCTACTATAAAACAGTTAAGAAGGAACATGATGAACATATCACATCTTAGCATATTCATCGTTTTGCATGGATCGATAATATACCTTGTCTCATACCATTCGCATATACGCATCATACAGGATCGCAGGAGGAAGCACAGTACAACCTTCACCAGGAGCAAGACGAAGCCAGTCAGCAAGGAGTCAACGAAGGGCACGTGAACGAGGAACCAGAAGAGGAACTCCAGGAGTGTCCCGATCACCAGTCTAGCTCATTCGAGAAAGGCAAGCCCGATGCATTTTAACCATATCTTATGATATTAACTTACTATGTTATACTATGATGTTGCATTACGTATAGGAGTTGGGTGAACCTAATTGTTGCATATCACCCTCCTTGCTTTTGATATCCTCATATCCTTATTAACCTATATTAGCATAGTAAAGATAGATGCTTAGCCCTGCTAATTAATGTGACTCATCGGTAACACAAGTCACGTATTGCTCTACGTGGCGAAGCCGAGGGTATGAAAGATATCATGAAATGGAAAGGCAACCGGGTGGTATGTGTCTGCCTTTTAGCGGGCCGATCGGGTGGTGTCCTGTCAACGAAATATGCGTCGCAGTATACCTAGGGGATACCCCACGGTAGTAGATTGTTAGGCGGAGGTGTGGCGACGGCGATCAAGCGTAACATAGGGAGCGTAGACACGGCGATTTATACAGGTTCGGGCCGGCAAACCGCCATAATACCCTACGTCTTGTGTTCTGGTGGCTAGATTGATCTTGTGTATTAGGTTACAAGATCTGTAGATGATCTGAGAAAGGTTGTGAGCGTTGTTTTTGAGGGGGGGTCCCTACTCGCCTTATATAGCCGGGGAGCAGGGTTACAATTTCCATATCCTAACCGATTACGATCGGTTCCCTATGGCAAGGGATCCGAGTCTATCTACTAGGATCTTCCTTGGCGAGCAAGTCTTCTTAGGAGTCCTTAGCGAGCACGACGGGCTGGTCGCGTGCCGCAAGGCCTCGTAGGCTAGGCCGTCTCCTGGTCGGCAGGCCCAAGAAAGTCCCTGGGGATATGCCAAGGTTATATCCCCAATAAGTCCCCGAGCACGTTATATTCTTCTGGCGAGCCCGCGGCGTCATCTTGAGAGGCGTCCAGCTGGTCGCCATCATGCGGGGTGGTCGTCGTAGAGTCCCGACCAGGTAGATCTGGTCGAGAACATCGTTACTTGGCGTGCGAGCTGGTCGCCTTGCCGGATGTTGCGGCTACTTGCTGGAAAAATGTGACGTGCTGAAGAAGAAAAAACTTTTGAAAGGTCTTTCCCTGGTGAAGTGTACCCACTTAGGCTCTGCAAAAACCGCACATTAAAACAGCAGAGCTTTGTTGTGAAAAAAATCAATACATTCACCACAAGGTGAAGTGTACCCACTTAGTCCCCGAGCATGGTAGCAGGTGAAGTATGCACGTGGTGCCATGCTTTATAAAGTAATGCATAAAGTATATAAATAGAGATTGAAGCATAAATTTGCAAATACGACTGTAAGTACCCATAGCCCGTGAGCCTGATGTAAGTAGCGGGATGCTTCTTGCATCAAGATCAAGTATGTAGAGAATAAAGGATTGAAATACTAGTTTAATGATAAACGACTGCGAATACCCGTAGTCCCCGAGCCTGATGGAAGGAGCTCGGAGAGGTTCTTGTATCGGGGTCTTTTGGTTTTTATTCGCAGTCCCGGGTGTTATCCGTCTGGTGGTCGTTTTCTGACGCCCTGATCGCAGTCCCCGAGCCTTGCTCGACGTGGAGCTAGAAGAAGTCCTCGAGCCTGGTCGGAAATGCGACTAACACTTAGGGTAGTAGTCGGTGTTTGACGGAGTCCCCGAGCGTCTTTGTGTGTGTATCTTTGTCGACCGTGTCAGCCAAGTTGCTGTAGTTATATCATCTTCCTGCAAAAAATAACAAAGATGCGCGTTCAGTCCCCGGGACTGTAGCGTTGGTAATATTTCGTGTAAATCATGTAATAGACTGGAAGCGAATGTTTATGCAAGTGGAGGTAAATTGGCCGAAACAACCGGTGAGGACAGCAGCCCAAGTCACGGCGCAGAAAGTGGGCGTGGTGGTTTCTTATTTGGTCTGCACGGTTTCCAAAAAACCCTAGAATGGGAAGCGTTGCGCCCTTGGTATAAAAGGGGAAAAGGGCGGCGGTGGTTTTCATTAGCGTTGTGGTGAGGAATCCTTTGTCTTCCGCCGCGATTATCTCATTATATCAGGTTTTGCCTTGCCGATTAACCTGCCATCGTAGTCTCTGGCCGCTCTATCCGCCGGAGATGGCGACGAAGAAGGGTGTGAATAGAAGGTCGTCGTCAGCGGTCAGGGGAGCTTCTATGCCATTGCCCCAAATGATAGGGTCGAGGATTTGGTGGTGCCGCCCTGGGCGGAGTACTGGACTCAGGGTACGTTGAAGGAAGACGATATCAATACTCTTGTTTTCGGCGGTCTTCTTCCTGATAAGGAGGTCAGCGGGTGGTCTGAGTCGTATCCGACGCCGGACACTGGTCAGCTTGTGGTGTTTGAACCTTTCTTTCGCTGCGGATTCGAGATTCCAGTTCATCCTTTCCTTCGTGGACTTTTGCGATACTATGATATTTCACTTTGCAATCTGAACCCCAACTCGATCGTTCACATTGCAATGTTTATTCATATGTGTGAGGCATTTATTGGGATCTATCCCCACTTTGATTTGTTCTGGTACTTCTTTCGTTTGAAGACAAATGGGAGCAAGTCGGTTGGTGTTATTAGTTCAGTTTACCTTCAACTCAGAGATGGTATGGCTAGGGAATACATCTCGATGCCGTTGCATTCCAAATTTGTTGGACACAAGTCGAGGTGGTTTTATGTTCATCAAGAGGAACCCTTTGCACCATGTGATCCTTCGCTAGTGCCAACAGTTTTGGAGACCTGGTCGGACCTGCCGTCTGGGGCTAATTTGGATAATGTGAATTTCCTTTTGGAGCTACTCGACCGCCGCACTCTCGATGGGGTGGTGGTAGCTTGTAGTTTTATTGCCAGGCGATGTCAGCCCTACAAGGACAGGGCGCATCCAGCTTTTGAATACGCTGGGATCATTGACGGTACCCGCGAAGCGCCGGAGAATATTGAGAGCACTGTTGGTGAAAAGGGTATAAACTACATCTTTGACCTGTCGAAGCGTTCGCGGCCATCACGTTCGAGGGAGGCTTTTTCTCTTCGTCCTCCTCCTCCTCAGGTTTTGATCTATATCTTGCTCTGCATTGTGTCATTGTAGCTAGTGGTGTACTTATGTGCTTCTGTTATGCAGGATCGTGGTGAAGACTGTGCTCACTATTTTGCCATCTTGCCGACCCCTGGTCTGTTGCCAGAGTTTTGTACACCCTTGGCGGGTTTTGGTCAGCCGGCTGGGTCTGGTCGTTCTACGGGGATTGATGATGAGGGCCTTGTCGGCGAAGAGCTCCCGGCATTGGGACAACTGTTGTTGATCCGGAGCCTTTGAGGTCGGAGCCCTGGGCTGCAGATCCCCTAGGACTTGGTAGTGGACTTGCTTCTTCGGGTTGTCCCGAGATACCTTCCGGTTTTGCCGCATAAATTGATGATGATGATGTTCCACTAGCGTTTACCCATCATTCGAAGAGGAGGAAACGGGCTTCTGTTATAATTGGAGATTATTTTGTGGAAATGTCTCCCCCGCCGGAGGGTATTGTTGGTGATGAAGACTCTGATTCTGGTCGGAGCATCTTGAGTGGTGTGGAGGTGAGTCGTCAGCTGGTTTTCATCATGAACTTGCCGCATGCTTATCCTTGTTTCATAGGCGTTGCTGAGAACTAGTTGGGAATGTAAGCTTCGCGTTGCATCTTTGGAGAGATCTTTGCGGGAATCTCGTGCGCGGACGCATGAATTGGAGAGGGCTCTGCTGGAAAAGGATCGTGACATCGATCGTCTTTCATAGGCGAAGAAAGGTTGGCTTGTAGTGGTCTATGGAGTTCCTCTATTTGTTGCTTTTGTACTTACACCTTTTGTCGTTTGTAGAACTATCGGATCAAGTTGTTGCCTGGCGTCGTTCGTTTTGGGATGTGATTGAAGAGGTAGGCCCGGTGGTGTCCTGTGTGGACGGTGTTGCCTTCGCTTCCACTCCTGCGTCGGATGATATTGTTGGTGACATTGTGGCGAAGGTGCAAGGCTTCTGTGGTCGCTTCAAGACATTTGTGAGTTTGGTGGCGTAGGAGATGCTTTCCCATGGGTTATTGATGTTGCGGTCGCATTACCCGCGCGTCAATCTTCAAAGGTTGGAGACTGGTTATGCGGACGGTACTTCGGACTCTGATATTAGTCATTTGGAGAAGGAAGCCAACGCGGTAGCTAAGGATTTGCTTCGCGATATGGAGTTTTTTGCTACTAGGTAGCCGTCGTTGTATGTGATGGGGGGTTGGTATGGACGTGTAATTGAAATGTGTCAAAGCTTTTGTTTATCCGGGCGGTGAGCTTTTATTTCACTTGTATGTCCCTTCATGCCTACTGAGTCGTGAGCCGTAGCGAATCAAGCGTTCTGCCTTGGGTCTCAAATGGTCCAGGTCGGAGGGCTATCGCCACTTCATGCGTAGGATACATAAGGACTCCCAAGGAGGCACGCTGGTAGCAATCCGCGGCACAGAGGGCGAACAGCTCATGCACGCTTTGAATGATACCAGAGTCAGGGCCCTTTTCCGAGAGGCTCTATCGTGGCGTGACCAAGGCCAGTGGAGACCGTTCCTGCAGACGCTGGGCGCAAAGCCATGCTGCTTGTAGAGTCATTGACCATTCCGTGGTCGTATACAGATTCTGGGCACATAACCTCATGGCTTCCGACCCAAATGATACCGCCCGGTTTATGGGGAAATATCAATTGGGAGTTCTATCACCGTGGTCGTAACGAGTAGACTAGCTACTTCTATTCGCTATGACCCGTTGGCAGACCAACTTCGGGGGCTTTCTGGTTATGGCCAGACTGTTTGGAGAACGCCGCGATGCGTTTGGAGAGGGCGTCGAACATTGTGGGAGTATTTTGTGGGGAGTCGTCGATCACCATATGTGTTTTGTAGTGGTCGTCGGCGCTGTGCTCGCGAAATAGATGACAGAGAAAGGGGAACGTATATGGGCGGGGTCGTCGAACATTATTGATATTGGTGGAAGAAATTATACAAGTATTCAAGCGCAGAAATGTCTGGGGTGTTCTATGCTCCATGAGATAGGTACGTCGATGCCTTCCTGGTCGGCAAGTTGGTAAGACCCTGGTCGGGTTACCTCTTTGACAATGTAGGGGCCTTCCCAATGTGACGAGAGTTTGTGCATGCCTTCGGTCTTGAGCTTCCTCTTCAGTACGAGGTCTCCGACGGTGAATGATCTGATATTGACATTGCGGTTGTAGTATCGTCGAACGTCTTCTAGGTACTTGGCCGTGCGTATGCACGAAGTTAGCCTCTGTTCTTCTGCTCAGAGTCGGTCGGATGCGAGCCTGGTCGGATGTTTCTTTGTCATAGTTTTCCACACATGGAGAGCCGAAGGTGACCTCGGTTGGCATTACTACTTCAGAGCCGAAAACCATGAAGTATGGGGAGACGCCGGTGTTACGACTGGGTTGCGTATGTAGTCCCCAAAGCACTGCGGGCAGTTCGTGTAACCAGCGACCTGCGTTCTTCTCTTCCTCTTGGTATAGCCTTTTCTTGAGTGCGTCTAGTATCATTCCGTTTGCGTGTTCAGCCTGGCCGTTTGCTCTTGGGTGGGCGACGGAGACATACTTGACCAGTATTTTATTGTCTTCGAAGAAATCCTAGAAAGAAGTTCCAGTGAAATTTGATCCCAGGTCGGTGATGATTGAATTTGGGACGTCGAATCGATGTATGATCTCATCGATGAAGGTTACCGCGGTTCCGGCCGATGCCTTGGTGATTGGTTTGACTTCGATCCACCTGGAGAACTTGTCAACAGCCACGTAGATCCATTTAAAGTTTGTCGGTGCTGGTCGGAAGGGACCGAGCATATCCAAACCCCAACAAGCGAAGGGCCAATAAGCTGGTATTATTTGTAATTCCTGAGCGGGGCGGTGAGTTTGTTTGGCGAAGAATTGGCACCCCTTGCAGGTTCGCACCGTTTGCTCTGCGTCGGCGACCGTCGTCGGCCAGTAGAAGCCTGCTCGGAAAGCTTTTTGTACCAGTGTCTTTGCGGAGGCATGATTCCCACAGGTGCCGGCGTGGATGTCTTGCAGGATCGCCGCGCCCTCTTCCTTGGAGACGCATTTTGGTAGCACTTCCATCTTGGAGTTTCTCCTCATCAGCCTGTCGTCCACTAGGACATAGTTGTGAGCTCGGCGGGTCAATCGTTCTGCTTCTGTCTCGTCTGATGGCGCTGCGTTGTTGGAGAGGTACTGGACGAAGTCAACTCGCCAGTCGAATGACCCACTGGTGTTTGCGATGGTGAGTACGCTGGCCTGTGGTGGTGGTACTTCCTCGGGTGGAGCTGCACGCTCGTCGATGATTGACGGTTCATGTAGGTCTTGGATAAAGACTCCCGCCGGGATGGGGGATCGTGACGATCCTAACTTGGACATTACATCTGCAGCCTGGTTTCGGTCTCGCGGAACATGGTGGTATTCGATCCCGAAGAACTTGCCTTCTAGTTTTCGAATTGCGGCGCAGTATGCGTCCATCTTCTCATTGGAGCACTTCCATTCTTTGTTGAGTTGATTGATTACTAGGGCTGAGTCGTCGTTGACGATGATGCGCTTTATGCCGAGTTCGTTTGCAATTCTGAGCCCGTGAAGGGCTGCTTCGTATTCAGCGGCATTGTTGGAGGTTGGAAACAGTAGCCGTAGGACGTATCGTAGCTTATCGCCGGATGGTGATATGAAAAATAGGCCGGCGTCGGCCCCGTGGATGGATAGTGACCCGTCAAAGAATAGGGTCCAATGTTCAGGGATGTTGGTGCTTATAGGGACCTCTATGTCGGTCCATTCGACGATGAAATCAGCGAGTGCTTGTGATTTGATCGTGTGCCTCCCCTGGAAGGCAATGTTGAAGGTTCCCAGTTCCATCGCCCATTTGATTATTCGCCCAGTGGCGTCCTTGTTGCGCAGTATGTCGCCTAACGGGAACTCGGTGATGACTGTCACCGTGGTTAAACGTTCGAAATAATGCTGGAGCTTGCGTGCGGTTATGAGGACTGCGTAGAAATCCTCGAAGAGACAAGTTGACACAATGATTTTTCTCCGAGGTTCACTTGTTTGCCAACAAGCTAGTCCTCGTTGTACCGATGCACCCACTTGGAGGTTCACGCGCTAATTGGCAATCAAGCCAAACCCGTCAAGGGTGCCGCACAACCAACACAAGATGAGGATCCCCAAGCTATGAACAATCCACTAGAGATACCTTTCGTGAACTCCCGCGGGGTAGGTTCAAGACCCCTCATAATCCACCGATCGGAGCCGGAGACAATCACCTTCCTCCGCTCAACGATCCTCGTAGCACCAAGCCGTCTAGGAGGTGGAAACCTCCAAGAATAACAAGAGTTGTGCGATGACGACGATCACCAAGTGCCACTAGTATGCAATCAACAAAGCAATGCACTTGGATTCACTCAATCTCTCTAGAATATGTAAAATATGTTTAGAGGATGAGTGGTGGAAGCTTCTCAAGCAAGAATAAGTGTATGAGTGATGTGAATGTGCAAGAGAATGCCCCTAGGGCCGTTTTTCCATATCACCTTATATAGCCCACACTCAAACACTAGCCGTTTTTCCTTCAAAACAGAGCTTCTGTGTCACCTCCGGACGCATTTTTCACAGGGGGTCCGGACCATCAACAGCGTCCGAACCCCTTCACTACCGAGCCCCAACGGCTCTGTAGACAGCTCCGGACGCAGACTCCGGTCGCACCCAATGTGCAGACTAGACCAACGCATATGCGTCCGGTCAGGCCTCCTTTTCGAACTGCTTCTTCCTGCGCGCACCGCAGCGCACCACGTGGATCCGGACGCACGCAATAGTGCGGGTCCGGACCAATGCCTCAGCATCCGGAAATATAATTCCGAGAACCCGAGAGCTGCCCCGAGCAGCCAGTACCTCCGGACGCGAGTCCGACGCCTCATCCGGACCATCACTTGCGTCCGGTGCATTTTACACAGAGAGCACAGAGAGCGCCAGAGCTCCGGACAACGTCCAGTGCCCTGCGTCCGGACGGCAAACAACGTCCGGACTGCTGCTCATAGCCAGCCAAGCCTAGGGTGTGCCTCCGGACCCATCGCCGATGGTCCGGACACAACAAACCCTAGCGTCCAGATCCTACGTCCGGGCTTCTTTCTGCTGCCCAAACAACTTCTCCAACTTCTCCAAGCTTCCAAGAGCCAACACTAAGTGATCCCAACACTTGTGCACGTGTGTTAGCTTTTAGTTCACAAATATCTTGGATTTAGTTGGTTGTTTCACTAGTTCAATTGATTTTAATGCAATGCATATGAACCTAGTGGCACATGATAACCGTAATCATACTTAAGAGCTCCCTCCTTGATAGTACGGCTATCTATCCTAAATGTGATCACATCCTCTATGATGTCTTGATCACCAAACCGAAAATGGTTCCTAGCAATCACCTTTGCCTTCACACCATTTTCCTTTCCACCACCATGCTAGAGCTTGTGCCATCCTACTTGATCCACCTTGCTCCATCACATGGCATGTACCAACCTTTCTCATGATTCACACTTAGAGATCAAGTTTAGTACTCAAGTGAGTTTCATCAATTACTCAAAACCAAAACACATGGGAGACTCTCAACCTTTCACTAAGAACGTTCTAGACGGTGGCATACATACGTTCTCTCATATATACGTAACTAAACGGTCTACACGATTCGTTGTTAGTGTTCCTGCAGAAGATTCATTTCAGCCCATTCCCAACAGTATGAATAATGCATTTGTGAAATGTAAATATAATACTCACTTAGGCGTACACCCCGTATACACGTAAGCACTATATGCACCCTTTCCTCATCCTCATGACGACATCGTCTCAACAGACGGCAACACCCACACATGGATGCCATTTCATAATCTTGTGTGGAACAAGATTATTGTCCGGTCATCATATAAACATTCCCCTAGATCGGCAGTGTATCCGAAGCACGCTCTCACAACTCACCTTACCTTTGGCGTAGCAGCAAAAATAAAAAGAAATCTTTGATCCACACAACACCATTCAAGTGAATGGCCCCCATACTATTCCAACCTGTTTGGATAGGTAACCGAAAATATGATGCAATCCCCCAAGTTAGTACTTTAAGCCACCTGACATCCTATTGGGCAATAAGGGACATAACCTATGGCACATTCACAATTTGCAATAATTTTGTACGCACACAAAAGTTTTGTAGCAAAATAGTTTGATAAACAAAATCTTTTATTTGCAAATACACTCGTGAACGGTAGTATACTGAATCTTGCTCTGATACCAGCTGTCACGGAACCGCCCAACATATAGTGCAATGGTCATCATTTCTGAAAACTCTGTCACACTAGAGCCCATATAAGCCCTGTAGTCCTTGAAATCTCGAAGGATCTCAAACCACAATCAAGTAACAACCCGAGATCGTACACTAGATTCAGTAACCACACATCCAAAGTGATAAGTTCGAAACGAAATAATATTACAACTAAGTTTAAAGAAGTGTTATTACAACACCAAGTTCAAATCAAAGTAACGGAAGTTTAGGTGTCACAAATACCCATTGCAAACTGTTTAACACAAATATGGTGCCATGCCTAGTAACGTCCCATCAAAAGCAACAAGGAGAGACATCAGAATTCACCATTGCCCATGGCCTTCACTCTTCATCACATGCAGGGTAGAGGCACGCCTGGCAATAGCCAGAATACACCATACCATCTGCAACAAGGGTAAAGAAACCCTGAGTACTCAATTGTACTCAGCTAGACTTACCCGACAAAGAGATAGATACATAACCATAGACACTTCAAGGATTATGCAAGGCTTTATCAAGTGGATCTCATGGGATAGCAGACTTTTGCATAAAAGAGCATCCTAATTACTCATGTATTCTCATAATTAGAAACAACATTTGGCAGCAGGTTAAGTAACATTAATCAGATCTCATTAGCACCTCCAATAGAGCAATCACTGAGTTACCAAACAATAATAACCATACTGTGCTTGGCATAAAACCACATAACCATCTTTTGGTTACTTATTAGGATTCAGATTTCTATAGTGGGAGGAAGATCTTTCAAGTTTCTCACTGATGGGGAGAGACCGCGATTCGAATCGAATTCCTATCCAGTTGGAGGTTTATTCCTCAATCACACCCAAGTATGCATGTCGGCACACTTATTCGGGTCACCTTCACTATCGTCCGGGTAGCCCGCGGATCTCCGGGGTATAGGCATGAGTAGCGACTCACGGTAGCCAGGTAGCTCAAGTAGTGCATGCCCTTGGTGCTAGGCCAGGACATTCAGGGTGCTTGCCCACGGTCTAGTAGTCCGCTCACGGTCTTCATGACCCAAGTAGGGGGAGATTTCGGCCCGAATGCACAGAGTTAGGCTTCGCGGTCGAAATGAGTTATTCGGCCAGCTATGAAGGAGGCATGCGTTCAATCTTGGCAGATGTCCAACCACGATCCAGTGCCTAGCGACACAGGTGGAGAGAACCCGCTCACACCTCCAAGTCAAGTGGCTCACAACACCTTGTCCGCCCGGTCTCGATTTATTACTTCCACAGGGTTATTTTCCACGATAGCAAATATAGCAAACTGTGACCAACATTCTATCTTTGTGGGGGATGATAGACCACCCACGCTATCGGTCTAAGCATGTCTAAGCAAGGTTTCGATTATGGGCCTACAAGGTTCTTTTTATTGGACAAGGAGATATAATGCAGCAAGGGTTTCATCTCAACTCCTACTAACTTAATGCACAAGCAAGTGGTGGTATTGTAAGTAAAATACTTTAAATAGAGTAAGAAGGTGTGTAATGATCTGGGGCTTGCCTTTCACAAGGGTGGAGGGAAGGTGGTTCGGGCACTCAGGAAGGTCAGAGCCCTGTTCTCCTTCTTCTGGAACTTCTGGAGCTTGTCTCTCCAGTGGGACTCCTCCTTATATCTCCCCAAACTCCAGCAAGATCACTCCCTCCGGCGATCCTGGATGCATGTACACATGTATGATGATCCAACATATATGACAAGTTATATACTAGAATGAGACATGTCTAATGCATATGAATTAATGTATTATGCAACATTTTATTTCATTGACCGAATATGTGCATATCTCTTCCCAGTAGGGAAGTTAACACTTACCCTTCTTTTTGCAACCTGTAATAGAGCTTCTCCTCTGAGGTAAGCTCTCTTACATCTGCACTTTCAACAATTTTTATGGTTTAAGACACTTGATTAACCTACACAAAGCATACATCACTTAACACATGCATAACATGGTATAAAAACACTTAAAACAGCAGCTAGAAGAAAACTGTGTAGCTAGAGCTACACACCACCAAAAATTACAAATTAAGACATTCTGGAAAGGTCATGAAATTATCTACAAAACATTCCATACACTCTCTAGCTAGATCCAACAATAAAAAGGCCTAGCAGACACTTTAAGAAAATCTGTTTTGAAGAAATAGGAAAACACAGATTTAAAGCTGAACTTGTAAAACATGCTCAGGTTAAACTAAACAAGTTATGGCTGTGAAAATTTAACACCAGATATATTAACAAGTTATCTACAACAAAGCCAACTGTAGCTACTGCTGAACCTAAATAGAAATAGCCCAAACAATTCTAGCAAGAAAACATACTTCAGCTACTGAACAGCAAACAGATATAACTTAGAATAGTTATAAAGCCTTTAACTATCTATCCAAAAATTATGATACAATTATACAGGACAGATTACATATGTAGCTACCACTTTGGTGTTCACACCAACAACAGCAAACACATATAAAAAGGAGTTAAAATTATTGCTTTGTTGGGGATGAGAAAACAAGCACAAGTTATACAAATATTACTTAAACAATTTAGCACATACCGAACTCCAGTTATGAATTAAACAAGTTAAAGTAAGCATATAAATCTTGTTGTTCACTTTTCTTAAAACAACACAGAAGAACAGTAAAAACAGGTTACTTAACATTTTTCATGCATAGAGAAAAACATAACAAAGCTCACAGAACTGGTTTCACATTTTTAACATTTTCCTGAAATTAGTTATGAATTTCCAAAGTTAGCAAACAAAACTGAAAAAGACAAAACAGAGAAACACTTAGAGCTTATGACACATGGGACCCTGTTGGTATTTCTTAACGCAAACAGATAAATCCACAAGCGCACGGATCCCGCTGTAGCTTTCACCTGTGAGTATTCCAAGGGTATCGATTTCCATGGGGAACGTGAAGTGTACTAGAAAAGAACTAAGAACGTCCAAGGATAGATAAGATAACTGGGTAGAGAGATTTTAGAGTTTTCTATGGGGGATATCTAATCAAAGGTCCACTATACTCTACTTACTTTGGAGCAACAGTACCTTCCCGACTCTTGATAAAGACTGGGAAAAAGGTAGTTGGGAGAGACTACCAAAAGCTCTACGAAAACACCAACCCGAACGTGGTGGACTACAAAGGCCTTACAGAGCTGTCACCCCCGGGCTACCACAACTATCCATAGGATTGGGCGCAAACTCAGGTAAACTCTAATCTAGACACCACGTCTACACTATCACTTACTACTCTTGATGAGGACATCCTCCATTATTACCCGTTGGCAAAGACGCAACAAATAATGGGCCAAGTGGCCCAGTTGTAGTCGGGCGGCGAACGTGTGAGCCTCTGAATAATCCCACCTTGCTTATCTTGGGAGGAGGAAGCCGCCTTAAAAGGGAGAGCCACCTTTCCCCTATCAGACTAGTCTTTTAGGGAGATTGGGCCTTTCTCCGAGTGGGTGTGCCTAAGAACTATTGGGGTCCGGGCAACCTCAATTTATCAAGCCTCGGCCAACCCTACCTAGGTCGGATGTATCATTTGGTATCGGAGCTGGGCCCTTGTTTAAGGAGGTGAGAATGATGAGGACATTCTCCATTATTACCCGTTGGCAAAGACGCAACAAATAATGAGCCAAGTGGCCCAGTTGTAGTCGGGCGGCGAACGTGTGAGCCTCTGAATAATCCCACCTTTCTTATATTGGGAGGAGGAAGCCACCTTAAAAGGGAGAGCCACCTTTCCCCTATCAGACTAGTCTTTTAGGGAGATTGGGCCTTTCTCCGAGTGGGTGTGCCTAAGAACTATTGGGGTCTAGGCAACCTCAATTTATCGGGCCTCGGCCAACCCTACCTGGGCCGGATGTATCTACTCTAACCCGATATCAAGACTAGAGCACTCAATACAAGCGGAGATCCCGTAAATAGAATAAAGTAAGAACTGAAATAAGATACATAGAAATATAAATGAAGAACCTGGAGATTGCTCTGAACCAGATGCTGCAAAGGTACAATGTTGAGGAAGATCCGATAGATCCAGCTCCTCCTAGTTCTCTCCTCCTCTCTCTCACCTCTAATTACAACTAGATGAACTAGAACTAGAAGAACTAGATCTAGACAACTAGAGGGACCTCTCTCCTTCTCTACATCTAATTGAAACCCTAGCTTTTGCTCTGGAGAAGAATAATGAGATGAGATGATCCTCAGGGGGGGTCAGGGGCCTTCCTTATATAGCCTCCTCAAATGAACATGGGTCGTTGGATCAAATGACCTATATGAAGGGTTTAGATTCATCCTCAAAGGCGGTGGAGCACGATCCACGAACTTGAGACTGATTGGCTGCTCAGGTAGGGCGGGCGCCCTAGGGGTTAGGGCGGGCGCCCTGACTCCGGGCCCATTTTGCCACCTATTTGTTCTGGTGTCTCCTGGAACCTTCAAGAGTACAGAAAATTATGCGGTTGATAAATATCTCTATGTAAACATGACATGTGGGCCTTTCCTTGGTATTTCCTGATAACCCCTTGCAGAAATAGACATTCACCAAAACTCGTGGAATTCTGTTAGTATAAATCCTAATTCTAGCTATGGGTTTCATTTAGATCCTTTTCCTTGTTTAGTTGACGGTTGAATTTGGTACTTAAGGACCGTCAACAAACTCCCCCAAGCTTACCTTTTGCTCGTCCCTGAGCAAAGATGAACTCAAAGATGGATCACGAGTTGCTACAATGCTTTCATGCCTTAAAGGTACACATGCGTTCAAACAAGAATTCTCCTCTGGATTAGAGTAAACTATTTTGACTTTCAAACTTACCCATATTACCTTTAACCTTGGGTCTTATAGCCATTACTTGGGTCTTGAGCAATTAAAAAGTAGGATGATCAAGACAAGCACTACGTCTCAAGATCTTCACTTTACCTTCATCCTGGAGTTTTGCAAAGTTTTCAAAATAAAACTCAAAGTCTCTTTTGTATGACACTCTCAAGTCTCTCTATATGTGGTATTTGTGGATCCTCACCAAGCAACAAAGGTGTTATGCCTTCTCTCAGAATATGTATTATTTTTGGAATAGGCAAAGTAATAATGTGCTTTCTCTCTCTCATACTATAACTAATAGGCAATATATGGAGTTCATAGGTGGGGAGAAACAACGCATACATACCTGCAAAGCATATATTGTAAAGTCAAACAATGGATCCAGAGAAACATGTCATATACACTACTACAGAAATCATTTTCTGTGGCGGTTGAATTTGATTAACCGTGGCGGTTTTTCCAACCATCACGGATCAATGGTCACGGTTAATCGGACCATTAACCGTGGCGGTTGGCCAACCGCCACGGTTAATACCATTAACTGTAGCGGTTATGTTAGGACAACCGCCACGGTTAATCAGAAAAATAAATAAATAAACACAGATCCAGGTCCAGGCCCAGATCCAGGCCCAGACCTCGCCAACCCTAGATCCGCCGCCGGAGCCCTCTGCTCGCGCTGCCGCCGTAGCTCGCTGCTCACGGGAGAGGAAGGGGGAGGGCGGATCCACTCTAAGGAACCGCATCCGCGCCCACACTGCCGGAGAGGGGGCCGTCGCGGGGGCCTCCTCGCCCGCGCCGCCAGGCCGCCATGCCCGCGGAGGAAGCCGAGGGGGCGCCCGCGTGGGGGAGGGGGTGTCGCGCCGCCGTGGATGAAGCCGAGGGGAAGGGGGCCGTGAGTGGGAGCCATCGGGGGACGCCTCTGGTTCCACCGGAAGGGGCGTCCCGCGAGCGCTCGTCGCCGCTGGTAGGAGAGCCGCCGAGAGGGAGGGCACCTGGGAGGAGATCCGCCGGTGAGAGAGGGAGAGCCGCCGATGAGAGAGGGAGGAGAGGGAGGCGCTGGTGGAGAGGGAGGAGAGGGAGACGAGGGGAGAGAGGCGTCGGGGGCCGGCGGAGTCGGGGCGGGGAGAGAGGCGGCTGCGAGGGAGGAAGTGGGAACCCTAACTCCTGTTATATATATGAGCCCAGTAGAGCAATGTGTCTGGACTTTGAATGGGCTAGGAGTTGGGCCACTATTTACCGAGTCGAGCCTTTTATGGTGCCCGCCTCCATTAATCACTTAACGGAGGCGGACGAATAAAGATGACCGCCATGGTTAATACCCATTAACCGTGGCGGTTAGATTATACCAACCGGCACGGTTAATGTATTTACCGTGGCGGTTACGTTACAGTAACCACCATGGTTAATAGTCTATTAGCCATGGCGGTTAGGTTATAGCAACTGCCACGGTTAATGCATTAACCGTGGCGGTTGGGACCCCAAGCCGGTGGGCTTTCCGGCCACCTATTAACCGTGGCGGTTTAGGTGAAAAACCGCCACGGTTAATAAAAGCCAAGTGCTATGCAAAATCATTTCTATAGTAGTGATAATCAAATCAAGATGTGCATGTGTATAGGATATATGGTGGATGTATGAGGATGAATAAATGGTGGATGTATGAGGGTGAATATATGGTGGATGTATGAGGGTGAATATATATGTTTGATGGATATATGAGGGTGTATGGTGGAAACCAAATCTTACTCTACTCTTTGAATATATACATACATCTCTCTTTTGGAACTTGGAATTTTGAGAGAACTTGGGATTGCTTGTTGTTTTTTAGAGAGGCGGGCATCTAAGTACCCATTGTTTTGATAGGACACTTGTCCATGTTTTACTCTCTTTAATGTTTTTTTTACAACCCCAAGTCTCTTTATATAATAACACTGTTGAGAGATGATAACAAGGAAATCCTTGGAGCAGCTATATATGTGGTAATGGGATATATGGATAGGTGGAGAACTGGGATATTTTTGGTTACTTACTCCAAGGGTAGGAGTAGAGCATTTTTCTGGTGGATCTGAGTGGCATATATGTGGATGCGTACTTCCAGGATAGAAGTAGCATATATGTGGATGCGTACTTCTAGGATAAAAGTAGCATATATGAGTGAAGTGTACGTGATCTTGATTAAAAAGCATGACAAGTCTCTAAGGGTCAACAAAGCTTGACAAAACTCAATGCAAATACAAGCAGTAAATATGATAGTGAATGTTTTCCTAATCTACTAGGCATGTATATATGGCTGTAGTAGGAATTCAAGCTCTCGTCATAAAGAGACTCATCATGTAATATTTTAAATTTTCAAAAGATAAAATCTCCAAAACTCTAGTATTGCTAGGAACAAGATAAACAATAGCTCAAACTTTCTCATATCATACCTATCAACTACCTAGACTTAGCTCAAGCATTCGCAACCCACAAGTTTCAGGTTCAGAGCAAATCTTATGTCAAAACAATTGTATCTAAAACTCGGGAGAATTCAAGGCTGAAAACTATGTACTTGAAACGAATTATGACAGAGGAACTATTCATCATTTCCATAGAGTTATCTTCAGAGTTCTTCTTTTTATTATTAGCAACTTCTAAAATCAAACAAACTAAACACACCTATTATCATATTATTAATTGAGAAAACTCACTTAAGGATAAAGTAAACAATGAAATGTATCTAAGGTGTAACTCTTGTGATTAAGTGTGAACCTTCATGTGCTCACATTTTTTTTGAATTTATTTATGTAACTAATATCTAAGTAAACCTAAGTGAATAAGGATACTTACCTGGGTACATGGGGGTGCTCTCCCCCAAGCTGGATGTTGACATAGTCATTCGTTTAGACAGTGCAGACTTACTTCACTTCTTGAGACTTCAAAGATGATAGTTGATGTAATTGTACTTCTCAAAGTAGATGAAGTTATGTAATCCTGTCTAGTCTTTCCAAATCCTGCTAAACTCAAAATAGACAAGAAAGCTCGTGGAACAGATTAAGCGTTAGCGGTAAACCATTTATGCCTTGATTTCCTAGAGCCTTCCAAAATTCGAATATTCAAATATATTTTTAGATTTTCAATTTTATATGCAAATGACTAATGCACTATTTTTTTATGCCTCCACAGTAAATAGTTTGAAGACTTATTCACATGGGGCTTAAAGGTTTTTCTTTTTATAATGAAATGCAATAATATAGATATGCTATGATTAAGATGATATGCAATGGATTATACTAAGAATGATATATAAAAAATATTTATGGAAAGTAAATATGCTAGAGTGCAACTAATGCAATGCAGAGGAAAATAAATAGGCAGATAACTTACCGAGTTTACCTTCCGGCTGAGGTTCAGAGATTTAGGTCCGTGAAACCGGACCTCTCTTCTGGTTCAAATGTCTTAAGGAGCATGGTCCACTCCTGATGAATACTTGAATATTTGCTCTTCTTGTGTTGGTGTTTCCGATGAAGTCTCTTTCCTCTTCCACACTTCCTTATTCTGAGGTTTTGCTTTCTCTTTCCTCTGTAGCAAGTGATTCATCCTCTGCTGGTGGTACGACTTCTTTCTCAGGAGAACTCTTATCTTTATTATTGAATTGATCTTCATATCTTGTTAATTCTCCCAGATAGTATGTCCATCCATCCTTGGTGGCTTGTTTCTTCTCTTCAGGAAATTGGAAATGGATCTCTCATGATTTCATGGAGATGATTGCACTAGTGGCGTTGAGGAAAGATCTTCCTCGAATGTGGTGGACTTCATCTTCATCTCCCATATCTTGAACCATGAAGTTCGTGGGAACATAGTGATCTCTGATCATGATGTCTTTTGTTATTCCGTCCAGAAATCAGAATGATTGGTCTGCTAGCTGTAGCTGCACGTATGTCTAATATAGTGGCCTACTGTCATATAAATGTTGGTAGGCCACCTTAGACATTATGTCACTGCTTGATCCAATATTGCAGAATATCTTGTAGAATGTACTTCCCTTGATCTGCAATCAATGGTAGGTACTCCTGGATCTCTCAACTCTTGATAGCATGGTGAAGAAGTGTCCTGCTCATAGAAACAAGGCAAAGAACAAGTACATGGGCTCTGCTGGTGGAAAAACACCAACATAACCAAAAGTTTATTCATTCATCTCTAACCTAAATATATTTGAGCAAGATTGAGTTGTATTTTATTTAGCCATGCCATGAGTGATCAGTCTAGAGGATGATCGTGAATGTAGCATTTCATAAACACTTGGCATATTAGATTCTTTTAACACATGGAAATATTGTATATAAATATGTATCAATTAAGCTTATCATCTTCCCAAAGTTGGAGGTGCACCATTCTAGCTCATATGGTTAATACTATGAGATCAAGAAGCGGTACTAGGATCAAAATTTAAAGAACAAACATGTTGAGTTTATCAGGTTGGATCATATAAAGTTGCAGTTCAAACATGTTTAGATCTTTATTTATGTGAATACCAAAATCAAAGAAACACTTTTAGAGTGATGCTTACTTACCTTTACCTTTGGAGAATGATGGCATGGAAGCTTCCCTTGATCAACTGGTTGTGCATTAACAACTTGTCTTCTTGTTCCACTCCTCTCTCATCCTTGCTCTTTTGATCTTGAACTTTTTATTGGTCTAGTCTTGAAGTTTGTTCACCATCTTCCATGGATTGAGCGGATGTAGATTTTGTCCTTTGTCACTTTCCTTCTCCTTGCTCCATGGAATTCATCATGATGAATTTGCTGCATATTTCTTGTGAAGGTTATTGAAGTTCATGTGTCTCCCTTCATCTTAGTATGAGTTCATCTCAGGACTTCCCAATTTGATATTGAACATTTTTCCTGCAGGGGTTAGTCCAACAAAATATCCACTATCTACTCTAGTATACTATCGGTTCAAAAATCAACCTAGACATGTCTAGTTTAATTTAGGAAGACATTTTAACCTAAGCACCACGCTTAATTTAAAAGCCTTTAGAAGTAAAATCAAATACCTTCAAACTAAGCACCATGCATAATTTAAAAGTGTATGAAAATACTTCAAAACCTAAACATATACTATACCAAACAAAGGTAGCATGAAAGTATTATGGAGATTTACTCAAGTGAAGATGAAAGAGTAGGATGATTTTTTTTAGTAGTTGAGCATGCGTTACAGGTAGGTACAAATAAGATGATGTAGCAACATGGCAAAAGATGTTTTAACGATGGGTTATCCCCCAAGCTTGAATTTTGCAAAAATCAAGATTGGATGAATGCAATTCAATGTTGCATGATGATTGTTGGACATACCTTATGTTTGTCATTCCTTCATTCTTTCTGCTCTATACCTAGAAAGGTTAGTGATAAAAAATACCTGAAGGAATATCATAATATTTGTCTATGCTCACTTTACAAGGGTAGGCAACAAAAAGGTGAACACTTATGTTAGGATCTCAGAGGTGCTTGTTTTAGGAAAACATTTTAAGATGTGATTTTAGAAAAACAGTTTCCCCTTCATTACCTGTCTTAAGATTTACACAACGAGATCTACAAAATTTATGATAAACATATGCATCGACAACCACCCTTTTGAAGTATTTGTAAACAGAAAGCGAGTGGGTGTTGAAGATGTCATGTGTGGTAAAGATAGATAGACCAATGGGTAGGGGACATGTCTCGTATGAACATGGATCTAAAGATATGAGTATGGAGTAGATTCCATGCTCATAGATGTCATCTTCCTCTCCAATCTCTATGGTTGATTCTTCATGTAAGTTCAAAGTTCCACTTGGATTGATAACTCTCAAATTGGTCTGGTTTGGAGCCTCCTCTATAATTGGATGATTCATATTTTCAATTGGATTTAAAACTAAACCAAGACTAGAGAAAGATTGATCCCAAACCATGGCTATACAAGCAGGGCGAAGCTCATAGCCATTTGTAAGAATACGGGGTGGAGATGGTAGAGTCTCCAACAAGTCGCCCTTTGGAGTTGAGTTTTTATAGATATGGTAAGATGAATGTGGTAAGGTGAGAAATATGGTAAAAAGTAAAAAGGTAGATGGATGACCATAGTTCAAAACTAGAACAACTACTGTTCTCCGGCAACGGCGCCGGAAAGCTTGTTGGTATTTCTTAACGCAAACAGATAAATCCGCAAGCGCACGGATACCGCTGTAGCCTTCACCCGTGAGTATTCCAAGGGTATCGATTTCCACGGGGAACATGAAGTGTACTAGAAAAGAACTAAGAACGTCCAAGGATAGATAAGATAACTGGGTAAAGAGATTTTAGAGTTTTCTAAGGGGGATATCTAATCAAAGGTCCACTATACTCTACTTACTTTGGAGCAACAGTACCTTCCCGACTCTCGATAAAGATGTTGACACCTCTTAAGTATCAATTCTAAGTGTCAACTAAGCAGAAGAAAGGATATATTTGCAACACACCACCTAGACATAGGGTTTTAACTGACAGAATTCCACGAGTTTTGGTGTTTTATCTGTTTTTGCAGGGAGACAACTGCAAAAGAGCAAAAGAGGCCCACAAGTAAGGATTACATAGACACATAACACCTTCGTACGAAAAAGATCAATCTAGAAGACTCCAGAACCAACCCCCTAGAAGGAGGGGCCCACCTATCAGCAGGGAAGGGCGGGCGCCCTACCCCCTAGGGCGGCCGCCCTAGGTCAAGCTCCAATGAGCCTACCTTGTGGACCCTCTCTCCACCGCCTTTGAGATCACATCTACACCATCCATTAAGGTCGGTTTGATCCGATGGTTGACGATCATTTGAGGGGGCTATATAAGGCGGACCCCTGCCCCCTGGCAAAGGGCAATCCATTATTCATTTATATATTTTCCAGAGAGGATTTGCCAGAGAGGATCCCTTATGGATCTATTCTCTAGGCCTTAGCATACAAGTGAGATTAGATTGAGAGAGTTAGAGTGGAGGTGTGGATTGGAGGAAGCTCGGCTTGTCGGTGCCTCTTCTTCAGTTTGTATCGACGGGATCAAGACTCCTAACCCGAGGCTTGCTCCTAGGATTTCTTCGGTAATTCGACTTCTAATTCTAGTAAGTTCCCTATTTATTAATTCTTTGGGTTGTGAGTTTACTTTATTCTCTTCGCATAGAGAGTAGGGTAATCGTCTCTAGCATAAATGTGGTGTTTGGGCTAGGATACATATAGATATTCCCTGACTAGCCGGATCTGTGGTAGTAGCTCGGAAAGTGACAATTCCGTAGATACCTTTGGAACCCACAATCCCGTGAAGGACTGGTAGGGTTTTATAGGCCGTGTGGTAAGCATTCTCTGAGGTGTCTCTTATCACGACGGTTCTCCCCAATAGAATAATAACTCATATCTTATCTAGACTAGAAAGAGACTACATTCGTGATCTTCTCTAATCGCCTATATCAAGATCACCTTGTTAATAGCCTGAAGGTTAATAGCATAGATTGGTTAGTCAGATGCACCCTTTCTCCCTGTGGAAATATAAATTACGATACTCTGGATAACCTTCCGGGTGAAGTGCTCACCGGTATCCGTGCGCTTGCGGATTACTTCCAAGTGATTTCTCTGTTTGCGTTAACAAATATCAACAAGCATTTCTGGCGCCGTTGCCGGGGAGAAAGACGGTTTGTTGAGATAACCTTGAATCTTGTTATTTTCTTGTATCTATACTTTTATCTTTTCTTATCTTTTTCGTATTATTTATTTCTTACCTTTTCTATCCTTATGGAAAATCTAAATTCCACACCTATCTACCAATTTTCTGCACCCACGGAGACGGATCTATTACCATGGGAGTCATCACAACCTATCCAAACTCCCGAGTTTAGGTTGAGTCCGCAGTTGATTGCAATGATTCAAAGCCTATCCTTTTCAGGAAAGGAAGACGAAAACCCTTACCTTCACATTAGAGATTTTGAGCAAATATGTGATTGTCTTTGCATAGAGGGCATATCTGATAAAACTTTACGTTGGAAGCTTTTTCCTTTTTCTTTAAAAGGAAGAGCTAAACAATGGTATAATGAGAAGGTAAGTCAACAACAAGGAGATTGGGGAGTTTTTCGCTCCAACTTCTGTTTATAATTTTATCCCATCACTCAAATCGTCGACGTTAGAGTCAAGGTTCTAACCTTCAAACAAGAAGAGAATGAATCTTTGGCTTATTCCTGGAAACGTTTTCTTGAAATTTTAGAATCTGGACCACACCTTAGCATCGAAGGCCCTGTTCTTCTTCAATATTTTTATAAAGGTCTTCGTAGAAAGGATAGAGAGTTGCTAAACACCACATCTGGAGGTTCTTTCTTTCATGTACCATCCTTAGAAGCAAAATCAACCTTAGATAGAATCCTAGATGCTGAGTTGGATAATACCATCCATGAAGAAACTCACGAAGATGAAGACAATATCTTGCCAGATCCAACATCCACTTCAGCTATCCCAAGTTCTGAGCCTAAAAAGAAAGAAATTCCACCACCTGATTTCATGTTGGATATAGATCCTGATCTTTTCACTGATTTTGGAAACATTTCAAACTATGTTTCTATTTCAAAACCCCGAAATCATCACCTTAGCAACTGTATACACCAAATGCCAGACAAAAGCATTTTGAGAGAGCTTATATCAATCATAAGTAGCGAATGGTTAGAAGAATCAGAGCTTTCCTCTGATGTAATCCGTTTGGATTCACCTTCTATTCCAATACGATGTGCTTTCAATACATATCAATTTGATGCTCTCTATAATCCTATTGTGGGGGTCAATATCATGTCTAAATCACTTGCGCATCAATTATTGGGCGAAGTGACTTTAACCCCAACAACAAAGTTCATGAAGAATCTTGACGGAGATATAGTCCTCAGTCTTGGAATTTTATATGTCTTACCCATTATGGTAGATGGTGTCATGGTTCGTTTGAACTTTTATATCTTTGATCCATGGGACCACGACCTTTTAGAAGACTTATTTATGAAGGTCAAAAGGGGAAACTAAACATTTCCTTTGGAAAGAGTTTTCAAATCCCAATGACAATCTCTCATTCTTTGAAGAGTAAAACTGAATCATATATTTTACCTGATCCTATGGAGGAAGTAAAAACTGCTTCTCTAGAGATTTTCAATGAACCAGATTTGGAAGAAGATGCTCCTTTTTTCATAGAAGAAGAAGCTGACCCTTCTGAACCTGAACCCTTAGACGAGTTTGCAGAAATGCCTAGAACTCCTGTAAAGCTTAAACCTCTACCACCCGGTCTTACGTATGCTTTCCTCCATAATGATCTAGAGTCTCCTATAATCATAAGTGATAAACTCACTCAGGAGCAAACTCTGTGCTTGATGGCTGTTCTAGAAAGACATCGTTCAACCTTTGCTTACTCACTCCAAGATCTCACTGGAATCAGTCCTATAATATGCACTCATCGCATTCCAACAGATCCTTCTGTTTCACCTTCTCGAGAGCCCCAACGAAGACTCAACAACGCGATGAGAGAGGTAGTTAAAAAGGAAGTTTTAAAGTTGCTGCATGCAGGGATTATATATCTCGTGCCGCATAGTGAGTGGGTAAGTCCAGTGCAAGTTGTGCCTAAGAAGGGAGGCATGACTATTATCACAAATGAAAGGAATGAGCTAATTCCTCAACGCACCGTCACAGGATGACGGATGTGTATAGATTATAGAAAGCTAAACAAAGCTACAA
Organism: Microstegium vimineum; assembly: GCA_022036555.1. Lineage (NCBI taxonomy): Eukaryota > Viridiplantae > Streptophyta > Magnoliopsida > Poales > Poaceae > Microstegium > Microstegium vimineum. The sequence goes on along the minus strand of CM039122.1, from coordinate 32,743,612 downwards.
AAAAGGATCACTTTCCTTTACCCTTTATAGATGAGATGTTAGAGCGGTTAGTCAACCACTCTTTCTTCTGTTTCTTAGATGGATATTCAGGGTATCACCAAATCCCGATCCATCCTGATGACCAAAGCAAAACCACCTTTACATGCCCCTATGGAACTTATGCTTATCGTAGAATGTCTTTTGGACTATGTAATGCTCCATCCTCTTTTCAAAGATGCATGATGTCTATATTTTCGGATATGATTGAAGATATTATGAAAGTTTTCATGGATGATTTTTCTGTTTATGGAAAAACTTTCGATAGTTGTCTTGAAAATTTAGACAGGGTTTTGCAAAGATTTGAAGAAAAACATTTAGTCCTCAATTGGGAGAAATGTCATTTTATGGTCAAAGAAGGAATAGTGCTAGGACACCTAATATCTGAAAGAGACATTGAGGTAGACAAAGCTAAAATTGAAGTAATTGAATGGTTACCTCCGCCTATAAATGTGAAACGAATAAGAAGTTTTCTTGGTCATGCTAGTTTTTATCGAAGATTAAGAAAAGATTTGTCATTTATTACTAGACCACTAACTCTTTTGCTAGCTAAGGATGCTCCTTTCATTTTTGATGATGCTTGTTTAAAAGCTTTTGAATTATTAAAAACACACTCATCTCTGCACCAATCATTCAACCCCCTGATTGGTCTTTACCTTTTGAAATTATGTGTGATGCTAGTGATTATGCTGTGGGGGTAGTTTTGGGACAAACTAAAGATAAGAAGCATCATGCAATAGTTTATGCTAGTAAAACTTTGACATGACCTCAACTTAATTATTCAACCACTGAAAAGAGCTCCTGGTTGTTGTTTTCGCTATAGACAAATTTAGATCTTACTTAGTAGGAGCAAAAGTAATTATTTATTCTGATCATGCTGCATTAAAATATCTGCTCACTAAGAAAGATGTTAAACCTCGTTTAATAAGATGGATCCTGTTGCTCCAAGAGTTTGACTTAGAAATTAAAGATAAAAGGGGAGTAGATAACCCTGTTGCAGATCACTTGTCTAGAATGTATTTTGAGAATCCGCAGGAACTACCCATTGATGATTCACTTTGGGACGACATGCTCTACGGGATCAACAAATCCGACCCCTGGTATGTAGATATTGTTAATTTTATAGTTTCAGGATATGTACCACCAGGAAGAAACAAAAGAAAGCTTATTCAAGAGAGTCGTTCACACATATGGGATGAGCCATACTTCTTCCGAGTATGCTCTGATTGCTTACTCAGGAGATGTGTGACCATTGAAGAAGGAATGGAGATCATTGAAAGATGTCACTCATCACCATATGGAAGTCATTATGGAGCATTCCGTACACATGCAAAAATTTAGCACTGTGGATTCTATTGGCCAGCAATGTACGAAGACACTAGAGAATTTATCAAAAGATGCGGGCCATGTCAAAGACACGGCAACATAAACTCAAGGTATGTCATGCCACTCACCAGCAATTTGCAGATAGAGCTCTTTGATGTTTGGGGAATCGACTATATGGGACCATTCCCCCCATCAAAGAATTGTGAGTATATCTTGGTGGTGGTTGACTACGTTTCCAAATGGATGGAAGCATTACCTTGCAAACATGCCAACAACGTAAACTTAAAGAGGATGTTTGAAGAGACTATATTTCCAAAATTTGGAGTGACTTTTTCCAATGTTGGTGTGTCGGTTCATAATTCAAGAACCATTGAACCAATCCCCGTGCCGCATTTGAGCTTATTCGGTTAGCTCCAATAATCCTAGTCAAAGTCTCCCTCAATCCCTTTCAGTCTCGTCGGATCCAAGATTAACTGAACAAATAAACCCTTATAAGAAGACTAATAATGGAACTAATTGCAAACAAGTTGCTAAATTCAACTTTGACGAACACACAAAGTGAAAAAGAATAAACAAAGTGGAAGTTTGTTCGCAACAAATAGCTGCTGGGCATTTCTAGGATCACCACACAACTAAGTAGTACTGTAGTTCATTCGCCTGCCCTGTCCTCGGTGCTGCCGATGACAAACGTTGGCAGATCAGCCCGGCTGACACCGGAGACGCCGGTCAGCGGCAGTGGCGACGACTCGAGCACCGGCCTCCTCCCTCTAAGCTTGAGGGAGGCCTTGATCATGTCCCCCAGGGACTTGAAGGGGTTGCTCAGCTTCCTCTGCACCCAGAGGAGGAACGACACCTCGTTGACCTGCCACACGGCCGTCAGGACGATGACGGTGCCGAGGAGCAGGTGGGTCATCATGTTCTGCCTCTTGATCTTGTTCAGGTCCTTGGCGATGTCAGCGAGCTCCACCACCTCCTTGCTCTGTTCGCTTTTCCCTGCAGGCTGGGTATCCATGTGTGGGGGAGGAGTTTGGTTCCAAGATATCGATGTCTGAATCCGTGTCTTTTCCTAGTTCACCCAACTGTCAAGAGGAAACGGTGTCAGTACGAACATCCTTTCAGCATCTGCATCGACAGAGGATGGAGCAAGTGCAGGAAGCATCAGGTAGGTAGTGATTGCTACGATGGTCTAAGCACCATGTAAAATAGATACGATCATCCAACTATTGGTCTCCAATTTGTAGAATACTATGTAGTAGTGTTTGTGCACTGCTGTATCAAAATTCAAAAAATCAAAACTATATATCAAACCAAGATGTTAAAATTCAGTGAGCCAAATGCGAAAATCGCATCATATTCCGTTGCAAGCTGATAAAACCGAATCTGTCCGGAACTACATCCGGTGGTGGGGAACGAACAAACGTGCAGCAGAGCATCAGCAACAACCCCGATTCCAGCGTTCCAGACACACGAGGAAGAGGAACAGAAAGAAACATATACGTAGGTACCTTGGTGAGCAACGACGACAGGAGCTCCTGCTCCTCCTGCCTGGCCGCCAAGCGCTTCTTTTCTCCCTGGCCATCCCCCCTCTTCTCCTCCAGGAAGCCATGGATGGCCTCCTGCACCAGCTCCACCTTCTTCCTCCTCCTCCTTGTCTCCTCCACACCGACGCCTCCATCCCGGGCGTCGTCTCGCCCGTTGGCAAGGTCCATGGCGGCGAGAACGACAACGCAGAGGATCGGAAGGGATGATAGGCGAGGTGGCGCTCTCGACCGAACAATCAATTCAAATCAAACAAACAATAGGAAGAAGAGGTTGGGCACGCACCGCAGTACCACCGCACGCCTCTTTTCGGTTACAGAAGAAGTACAAAGGCAAACCCACGGATTTGTCGAGACCCTGCTTCTCTTCATTTCGTCGAACCAGTGCGGCGACCGCGATGGCATGATGGGATGGCCGGGATCCTGACTCATCCTGAGGACGACGAGCGGCGTGGAAAAGCTTCCGGAATTGGCGTGGCGCCTAACATGTGCATGCCCGACGCGTAGTGCAGCCGTACGTTGCTTGACTAGTTACCTGCGTGCCACATGGTACAATGGGATTGGAGAACAGATCACTACGAAATTAAGCACGCTGTCGAGAAGACACGTGGTCTATTCTATTCGCAATGTATCGTAAATGTTAATGTTATATATATATATATATATATATATATATATATATATATATATATATATATATATTGATATTGATATTTTGAAAATAAAAATAGCTGAAACGGAGAGATTACTCAATATTTCTTTAAAGTCTCAATCGAAGCAATCTTGAGCCTGTTCACATTTGATTTTAAGCCGTTGTTCGGGCTGCGGCTGAACACAGCCGAAACAGCGTCCCACTACATAAGCAGCCCATCACTATTTCTCTCTCGCTCTTCTGATTTAAGCGATATAATAACGCACGACTCGTCGTAAGGGTTTAGGTCTCGACTATATGCTTTAAGTTCTCTTATTATTATGCTCAGGCTGTGGATTCATACGGAAAGCATCCATCGCGAAAGAGCGATATCTTCAGCTATTGGATCATGTTACTAAAGGTTGAAAAGCTAACTTTGAGATTTAGGTCTCCTTTGATCCGTAGGAAAGATAAAAAAACATAGAATTAAGAATTTTATAGAAATTGTTATTATTTATGTTTTGGTTCAAAAGAATGAAACATAGAAATAGGAAGGAATATTTGCTTTGTACATTGTTTTGGAGGAAAACTACTTATTAGGTTGTGAGAGTTGAGAGGGTAAGAGCAGTCTCAATGGTAAACTCTACTTATTATATCAGCAAAACATTATCTATAGAAACTACTCCTCATAGTGCTAAATGTGAATCAATTGATGACAAAACTCTCAAAATTTGACCACCCACAGATCATACTCATAAGTTGAAATGAAGATATGTTGCTTGTTTTCTTTTGCTGGTAATTATAAGAGATCATCTATTGCTTACGATTATTTTATTTCACAAGGGCTAATTTGGAAATATGAGAAGATACGTCTAGAGAAAGAAACCTATTTATAGATGATTAAATTGGTATTTAAATAACATTTCTATAGATTTCCTATTACGAGAAAAATCATGAATTAGTATTTGTACTACATCCTGTTTGTGTGTCGAGATTGATCTAATCTAATACTTCTCCGTTCCAAATATAATACGTTCTAAGAATATTAGAGAAACAAAATATCTCAAGTTTAACTAATAATTATAGAGAAAACTATAAAAATTTATAATATTATACTATAAAAATATAATTGATAACGAATCTAATAATAGTTAGTTGATATTATAAATGTTATTATATTATTATATATAAGTTTGGTTAAACTGGACTTTTTTAGATTTTGGGGATTATATCTTATAATTTGGGACCAGGGACCTAACCCGTAAATATAAACCATGCTCTGTGACTGTCACGCTCCCTCGAGAACGTCTCCCTGGTGGCTCAGCGCTCGAGAGTCGAGACGAACGTTCACGTGAGCCCCGCTCCCGCAAACGGTCGGCTCATGAAACGGGTTTCCGCTGGAAATGGAGCGGCGGACGGGTGGGGACAGTCCGCAGATGCCTCGCCCATGCCCGTCGGTGACTCGGTGGGCCACTGGGCCGTGGGCGGTGCGCGGTGGGCCAGGGCATCGTGTTCGTGACGGCTGCCGGTGCGTGCCGTGCCGCACTCTACTCCTTCCTTCCGTTCCAAGACGCCAACACTTTCCTTTGCACTGCACTGCATCCATAAACAAACCACACTCTCCTCTCCTCTCCTCCACACTTGGTTGCTGCTCTCCCGTGATCGATCTCTCGGCGCGGCATGGCGGACTGGGGCCCCGTGGTTGTGGGCGTGGTGCTCTTCGTGCTGCTCTCCCCTGGCCTGCTCTGCGAGCTCCCGGGCACCCACCGCCACGTCGACTTCGGCGGCTTCCACACCAACGGCAAGGCCATCTTCGTCCACACCCTCATCTTCTTCGCCGCCTTCACCATCCTCACGCTGGCGCTCCACGTCCACATCTACACCGGATAGTAGTAGTAGTAGTAGTCTCTATATCTGGACTTGCAGAGCTCGGATCGGATCGGATCGGAAAGCATGCCGGCCGGCAGGAGCTCCTGTGTTGTTCTCTTGTTTGTTCCCTCTTCACCTCGATTCGACAAGTGCTTGTACTGCCTTCCTCGATCATTCCTAGTTACTTCTATCTAGGAGTATCTGGTATCATGTAAAGGCCGCCACACCACATGGCCGTCCTCGTCAATCTGTAGCTACTTACTCTTGTATGAACTAGTAGTGCCTGCCCTTTAATCGAATCTGTTTGTTGGTTGGTTGGTTATTTGCGTTTTTTGTTCATTGATGAGGAATTACCGATCCCTGTGTGCGCGTGTGTTCCGATTCCAATTCCGTGCTAGTACTAGTGCTGCTACTTCCATCTCTCGATCCGCAGCAACAGCAGGTGCACTAGGTGTGTTCTGAACTTGTGATCCCTCCTCAATGCTGGCTTCTTCCTAGCTAAATCTACGCGGATTGAATTGGGGGTGAGTCCGGCTTCCGTTTCCAATCCTTGTGTGCTCCGAATTCTCAGATGGCTTCTGGAACAAGTTGCTAAAGCTGCAATCCCTTACGATTTTACGAATTTATTAACGATCTCGTTGACTGGAGCCCAGGCGACGTTGACTGGACTGAGATCGAGTGACGAGCGAGCGTGTGTTGGGTCACTGACTCATAGGACCAGCCTGCCTGCTTTGGTCGGTTGCGGTGCTTTTTTTTTCCCCCCCTTGGTTCCTCGGCTCAGCTGTGCTGGGCTCCACGTTGGCGTCTGCGCATGCGCATGGCCGACGGGCAGCGCAACGAGGGAACCACGAAATCTGCCTATATGTATCCCATATTATACTTCTATAATAATTATAGTTTAGCTGAAATTTAATTTATGTTAATTTGCGGTAACAGAAAACATGGTTCGTTCGCTGATAAACAAGATCAGTAATTCAGAAAGATGTTTTTGTATGTCTGTCTATATCCTGAAACAAAACTCTCCTCTCTTTTACAGCAGTAGTACTATTACATATTATCTGCACGAGGTAGAGACTTTTCATAGTAGTTGAGAATAATCTGGATGGCAACCACGTCTAATCTTAATTTCTTTCTAGTTCTTATTTCTTATTACCAAGCAACAACCTAAAGTCAAAAGGAGGATAGTATGTTACTTGATGGTTGTGCAAGGTCGACGATTCCTGTCTCCGCCCCCGATCCTTCCTACGTACTACACGTACACAAAGCGAACTGCGCATGTACGAGCAGTATGTTAGGCGGGCTTTTTGGCGATCACTGATTCTCTTCAGACCGTCGTGCAATACCTATTTAGCTATTTGCTGTCCTAGAGAATAATAATAACCAAGTACAAGTACGTAGAAAAGCTTTGACAACGCGGCCACGGTGGAGAGCCGGAGAGGCATGTGCAGTCTGCCTCTGCCTCCGTCCGTGCTCTGGCTCTTGCACGATCGAGGATCGAGTGAGTCGTCGACACTACCAGGCAGGATCGAGTCCCACTCGATCGATGAGTCATCGACCATGCATGTTATTAATGCTAGAATGGTCTTTCTGCAAAACGTCGGATCAAATTATTCACAACAAACAGCTTTGTCTAAAGCACATTTGCCGTCCCTTCTTTCTTTATTATTATTTTTTAAAAAAAAAACTTTGCTGTGAAAAAGCACGCACACATATAGCTTTGGATTGGATGCTGAGAATGACCCTTCTTTTCAGCGTGATCACCGGCTAGCTCCTGATCGCTGAAAGAAATTAAGAAGAAGAAAAAAGGCGCGCTTTCCACTCCGAAAGCATGAAACAAAGCATCATTATATTAGCTGCGAAACGGAAAGTAAAGCATCATTCCACTCCTCTCAGCGGAAGCTCAATTCTTAGCTTGGCAGGAAGGAATAGGACCTGATTGTTGTGTTTCGTGTGGACGGTGATGTGATATAATGGGGATTCATCAGGACGTTACCATTTCCGTCTCCCCAAAACGTACATTTGCACGGTGTGACACGAGGCAAGTGCATGGTGTACTGTAGTTCATGTGAGTGAACTCATCCAGATCAATAAGGTTGAAGAGCATGATATGTGAGGGGGCAGTAGTACTGTATGCACGTACAGATCGAGAGAGCTCAGCTCTATGGGTTTTGCACGCAACTGCTTGTATTCTTATTCTTCACCAGAAAGCTACTTATAGAGCTAGTACTCCTACTAACTAACTAAGCGGTGTGGTATGTCAGCTGCTAATAACTAAGCGGTTGTTCCTTGTGGCCACGTCGTCGTTACATAACATAGCATGGGCGTCTCTTTTGGCTTTACGAGCTTTTTGGAAGGTACGTGTGTGCGCGTGTGTCGACGAAAGACCAAGGCGCTGTACCGTGTGCCGATGTGTGTAATAACAGCCACACGGCGGCGGCTGGGGCTGGCAGCGTGGTGGAATCCATGTTGGAACGCGCGGCGCGGCACCACTGCGATCCGGCATCCACACACTAGTGTGTGTGACGAGAGCGAGACGAAGCGGCGCCGTGACGCGAGCCGGCCGGAGAGACGACGCTGACTCGGGGTGCCGCAAACGACACGGGTGGTGCAAACCGAAATGTTAGGATCAACAACACGAACAGTGGGGACACCCGACCGTGTGCTTAATTTGCTTCTGATGGAATGGAACTCGAGGCGAGGGAGAGACCGTCCAAAATGACTGGGAGAAGTGGACACGCGCGTTCGTAGCCCGAGGCCGAGTCACGTGCAACCGCCGTCCCGTCCGCCCCGCACCGTTCCTCCTCCGCCGCGCGTCCGCCAACGTGTCTGCCCTGCCCGCTAGGGACCCTGGTGTCAGCCACTCACACTTCTTGGTTCTGCTCGCCGACCGTTTGCTTGCTGCTCTGCCCTGCCTCAGCCCAGTGGACGGCAGTGGTAGTGGTAGTGAGTGACTCCTACTTTTTCCTATTATAATATATAATATAAACGGCAAAGAAGAGCAACGTCGCCCGCACTCCTCACCTGCCGTGCAGACCGTTAATTACTCCCCCATCCCTTCGTTCGTTGCTCGAGACTTGAGAGAGAGAGAAGAGAGAGAGCAAGATCAGATCATCGATCCATAGCTTAGCTCGTCGTCGTCGTCCGGTCGACCACCACCATGGCTGACTGGGGCCCCGTTGTGATCGCCACGGTGCTGTTCGTGCTGCTCACGCCGGGCCTGCTGTTCCAGCTGCCGGCGCACGGCCGCATCGTCGGCTTCGGCACCATGCACACCAGCGGCCTCGCCATCCTCGTCCACGCCGTCCTCTACTTTGCGCTCATCACCATCTTCCTCATCGCCATCGGCGTCCACATCTACGCCGGCTAAGCTAGGTGTGCGGTGCCTGCCTCGGATCTCTCTCGCCAAGACAGGACAGGACGGTTTCTTACTTTCTTCTTTATTCTCCTCCTTTTCTCCCCTTCTTTGTCTTGTCTCCTCGCTAGCTTCCTTTCATCGGCCCCTAGCTTGGATCCTCACATCATGTACCACTACTAAGTACTGTACTGTCTAGTAGTATTACTCTTTGTTTTTGTTGGTGGTGTCTCTTCTTCTTGTTATTAATATTATTTAGCTGCGCCCAATAGTCCGCTCCGGATACCGCAGTCAGTGTGTTGTACTAGTATTGTTCTGTTCCTTCTTCCGCCTTAGGTTGGTTTGCATCAATTTCAGACGACATGACGATGGTCCGGGCTCTTGATTCAGTCTGAGCAGTGTGTACAATGCTCAGAATGAACACCACTCTGGCTATCGATTCGATTCTAGTACTTCTCTTCCTCCGTATATTTTGGTTGGTTGATTGGTTGGTTCGTTCATCCGTGCATATCCCTCAGGCCCCTCTTCTCGTCTTTTTCCACTGTTCAGACGGAGACGTGTCCCGCTTGCTCGAACGAGACGCTAAAATCACTGTCCGTTTTGGCACTGTGTGCTTGCTCACTGACGCTAAAATCATCATCATATAATAATACTCCGTAGTACATATAATAGCGTGCTAGTACAGCTATACTACTCCTGACAGATCCGCCCTGCCGCCGTGAAACTCGCCATCGCTTTGGGTGCTGCTGCTGCTAGAGGCCACACCCAACACAGAATTGAACATTTTGTTATAAAAAAAAAAAACACAGAATAACGTCGCCTGAAACACGCTTATCATCATCCGTCCAGAAACTCCTCCAATTCTCTCTGGGGTTCTACTGTATCATTTTGCTGCTTTATCGGCAAAGCCACTCGTTCCACACGACTACTGTACTATGTTGACAGTTGCTCCTACATGTTGGAATTTATATGGAATTCAGAAATTTTTAATAAATCTCAAAGGCTCATACATGAAAGAAAAAAGGAATATGGGAACTATTTAGTATCACCTTGAAAGCAAAAGGGAACATAGGAACTATTTAGTACCATTTTGTTTGTGAAAGTGGAGGTATTGGTTGGACCGGACTATATAACTAGACTATCGGTCACGCCAATAAAATATAAAAATTAAGAGCTACAGTTTCTACCTCTTCTCGCTGTTACACCACCATAGCTACTTCAGTGCGATCGTCGGCGTGCACCGGCGACCGGGCGAGCAGGTCTCCGGAACCCTTGTCTTCGTGAACCCTTGTCTTTAACAACCTGAACGTTGCTCCATCGACACACCTGCATCTCCTACAACTAGAAGGTATAAACCTCGTGATCTAATCTTATCGTTCATATTGTCCAATCTATCTAGTATACAAGTATTGTTTATGCTAGTTAACTTGAACATGTTATGTGATATGTGGTTTAATCATATTAGTATGCAGTACATGCTTATTCTAGTACACAGAATAACGCCGCCTGAAACACGCTTATCATCATCCGTCCAGAAACTCCAATTCTCTCTGGGTTTCTACTGTATCATTTTGCTGCTTTATCGGCAAAGCCACTCGTTCCACACGACTACTGTACTACGTTAACAGTTGCTCTTACATGTTGGAATTTATATAGGTGTTGACACAAAAAACGTCAGATCTGTGAATACCTCGGGCTATTACCCAAAGCTCGGTATTCTAGAGGCGTGCCAGTCGATTTGACCAATCAATCGACAAGGATGATAACTAGAACAAACTGAACGAGACGACAGCGATGCGTCCGGACGTCAAGGCTCAGATTGATCAAGGATAACTAGAGCAGAGTTGAACGAGTCAAACAGCGATGCGCCCGGATTGCCAAAGCTCAGAGGTACTCCCACGCGGAACTAGCAAGGATTTTGACGGAGATCAGGATGATGCAGCCCGTCGAAAGCTTGAAGAACTCGTTGAAAACTATAGCTAATACAGTAAAAGGGTAAATTGCGATAAAAAGTACAATAAGATAAAAATTGGTTTGTTTTTGAATTGGATTCTATATTTCCATAGCCCTCAGGCACATATTTATACTCCCACATGGAGAGTTGTACAAAGACACGACACATATCCTTCCTAAAACAAACTCATATTTTAAAGGAAACTGACTCGCGCAGGAGCCGGATAACAATATTTATTTCCTAAACAAACACACCTATTTTAAAGGAAAATAAACGACTCACGCAAGAGTCGGACTCAAACTACTATAATAATAATACTGGTAAAGCACCAGTTTCCTTATACTTCTTTTCGATGGAAATTTTCCATCGGCAGACCCCTTCAATCCGCACCTTCCTTCTTTGGCCACTTGTAATCCTTTGCTGCCGCTAAGTGCTAAGTCACGCCCATCGGCATCGGCAACGTTTTCCCGATCGGCAATCGACAGCATTTCTTCATCGGCAATCGGCAACCACCCTCTATCGGCAATCAGCAATGAGCCCTTATCGGCAATCGGCAACCATCTTCCATCGGCAATCGGCAACGAGCCCTTATTAGCAATCAGCAACCATCCTCCATCGGTAATCGACAAGCCATCGGCAATGACTTTTCATCAGCAATCAGTTTCAGTAAGACTTCACCAATCAATTTGTCGGCAAAGCTCATCAACTTCCATCGGCAACGCACTTGGTCTTCCCGCAGCACTCTCCCATCGACAACATTGGCTCAAAAATTCTCCCGATGCCGATGGAGAATGGCCATTGACCAGTCAAGCTTCGGCCCATTTGACACGTGTCGAAAAACGGTGTCAACACATGCCCCCCAATTTCGGAGTGTATAACTTACGTGCCGAAATTCTCTCCATTGTAGCCGTTGCTGTAGTCGTTGTTGTAGCCGTTACCCCCGAGATAGATGTACGGTTTCATCGATCCCCGCGTGTGGAACTACAATTTAATAATAAAATCCCTCGATTGTAGTACAAACAGTTGCAAACCACCTCGATCACCGCGCGTATCTACCGCGGGCCTCTCCACATTCCTGCACAGTGTGGAACAGAACCCCAAAATACCCCTAAACAGGATTATAAAAGTTACCGGGATCCACACTGCCTTTTTACCCGAGCCCATTTTCACTTTCACCTTTCTGCCTTCGTCTTCAACCTCCAGCTGCGCTGAAGAACACAAGCTCGAGCAACAGTGTTCCTCCATAATCAAGGATGAACTACAATCATTCCTTCGACTTCCAATGGCGATCCAAGTCGACATCCCGAAGGTAAGACTCATTCTCCACTCAATCCAACCTCTCTGCATGGTTCTTTTCCTCGCAAAAACCTGGATTTATTTCCATTCTTCTTTCTAATTCGTCCCTTCTTGTTCGAACCCTAGGAGCTGTACAACAAGGTAGTCATCCCACTCGCCGGTTCCAATCTCAGCTGCCTAGGCCCAATGGGCAATCTAGACCCCACCTTCATCATCAACGCAGAAACCAACCGGGTACCGTTCAGATCTGAGCGTTTTGATCTAGGACTCTGGAAGGACACATTCCGTTCATGGCCCAAGCCTACTAAGGGATGGAAGAACTGGTACCTAAGAATAGTCAGATCACAGCAAGTGTACTGGCAGGAGCGTAACCTGGATCAGTGCGTTAGGCTTTCAATTGCCGATATGGAGAAGAATGAAAACTTGATGATGGCAGCCTCATACTTCTGGTCCGATAGTATGAACACTTTCCTCTTCAGGCATGGACCAGCTACCTCAACCCTTGCCGATGTCTACATGCTGACCAGTTTGGACATCACCTCTGCCGATACCTTCACCCTCTTCAACAGAAAATCAGAGTACAAGGTGAACACTCGGAATATCGGCGGTTGGACAGGCAACATCAAAGAGAACCAGAAAACCGGATCGGTAACCCAATGGGAGAACGCCATCTTCCTAAACATGTGGTTGGAAAAGTTCATATTCTGCGGCAAAACCATCGGTCCGACCACCATGCACCTCCCAGCAGCTGAATTACTTGCCGATGGAACGAGGCTCCCTTTGGGCAGGTATCTTCTTGGATCAGTTTATCGATTGTTGCATCAAGTGTCCCATAAGCTACTGCTAGGAGAGCCCATCGGCAATCTCGGAGGCCCCTGGTGGTTTGTCAATCTATGGCTGAACGCACATATGCACAAGGCCCTCCAGTTTGATTTATTTGCCCAACAATTCCCGAGGGACATATCGGAAGATTACCGATACGATGATGATGAATCGGCAACTCGCCTCCGCTTAACTTTGGAGAAGCTATCATAGTGCTGCCAAGTACCGATGCCGATGCAGAGCACTTCGGTTATTATTTCCAGAAGTTCTACAACGGACTCCCCTCCTCAGAATGGACCTGGTGGCCATATCTTGATGAACACAACCAGTTTCCGCTGCTATTCAACTTGACCGATGTAAGCCTGCCCGAGAACCAAGCAATCATGAGGCCAGCATTACTCCCCGAGCTATTCCAGTAAATATCTTCGGATCTGGGAAGAATGCCCCACCATCCTACGAGTTCTACTATCCATCGGCGGCAGCGAGACAATTGGCATTTGGCCAACTGCCGATCAAACTTTGCTACTCTAAGGTAGTGAGACCTAGGCAAGCAATCTCCAGTAATCTGGACTGGAATAAAATCATTAGCCTTCCTGTCGATGCCGATCTGTCAGACCTTGACTTGTCCTCCTGGTCGCCAACCTCCTTCATCACCAATGAGTTCAAGTCTTGGTGGCAAGAGTGGAAGTGCCAGCTACTCGCCAAGTCTTCACACTATTATCGGCACTTGATTGGCGCCGATTACGTCATCCCCGATGACGCAGTAAGTCTGCTATCTGATGTACTTCTATTACTTTATTTTTGTCATCGGTATCAGCACTTAACTCTTTTGCGCCTGACAGGCCGATGATCCGGTTCCCACCATTAGTAACAGTGGTAGGCCCTTTAATCTTCGGATAATGGGCCCCATATCAATCATCGGCACCAAAGCTCCGACGCTGGCCGCCTTCACGCCTCAACGGGTACCTGCGCCGACACCCACAAAAACCCAGGCTACATCGACTGCTGTCGTTGCCCTGACACGGGTTTATGCAGTAAACTCACTTTTACCTGTACCGATTACATACTGTTTTATCGGCAACATTTATCTTGTATAACTTGCTTTGTATTTTCAGACACTATGGTCATCGGCATCTGCTTCCAGCAGGCAAACACCTTCCAGCCCGGTTGCCGATGCCCCCCGGTCTTCGTCAAAACAGGTTGGCTCCCCTGCTGCTGCGCCGACGAAGAAGAGGCGCTTGAGGCTGGCTTCTCCTCCACCATTGGCTCCAACTGCGCCATTAGTTGCCGATGCGCCGCCAGCAAGACTGCTTCTGGCTCCAGTCGCACCACCTGCCGGCGGGTCATCGGCAGAACCTCCATCGGTTTCAGTTGCGCCAACCACTGGCGGGTCATCGGCAGAGCCTCCATCGGTGAGTGTACCTGATCAACCGATGGACGACGTCCCGGCTCAAGAGATAACTCCACCCGCCACGATAGCGGAGGCATCGTCATCGGCACAGTTGGCCAGACTACCCGGCGAGGAAACAACCCAACCTTCCGCAGCAATAGCGACATCAGCATCGGCACCGTCGACCCACGTTCCCGATGACAGAGTGCCACCACAAGAAACCGCCAGCACATCGGAGGCGACACCGGCAACAACTATACCAGCACCAGCGGCGTCGGCTGCCTCTCCAACAAGGGCCCAGTCATCGGCATCTGCTGCCGATGTTCAGGATGAAGCTAGACCATCCAGTATGCCAAGCCCTAGGCAGGAGATCCGCTTCAAGACGGTAAGTCGATTACCTTAAAGCTCATGGTATAATTTTACAATCGGCATATTTTAACTTCTCTGTTTTCAGGCTCAGGACTCTCCGGACAGCCTTTTCTCCTACAGCCTGAACCCTCAGGACGAAGATGAACGCCAAAGCCGCATTCAAGCAGACAGTCTGTTCTCCTTTGCAGTCGACGTTCCCGACGATGAGGAAGAGGAAAGCTCTGTCCCAGCTTTATCGGCAGAAATCAAGTCCAAACTTGAAGGACTGCTCTCCTTGCTACTACAAGACGTGTCTCAACTCATCCAGGACTCATCGGCAGCAAGGATTGCATTCAAAGAGATCCAAAGCCATCTTTCCGCCGACGCAGCAGAAGTCCTTCTCCAGGCAACCTTCCTCGACATCAAACAGATCCAGTACCAGAGGCTTACCCGTCGCATTGCCGATAGGGCCGCTCAAGCTAAGAGCGAGGAAGAGAAGCTCAAATTCAAACACATTGCCGATGAGAAGCACAAAGGTATCGGTCAAGCAAAAGTCTCCATCAGCAACCTTGATCAAGAAATCTCCCGACTGTCGGCAAAGAAGGAGGAGCTACTGGCGGAGCTATAGAAGGTTGAGGGGGATCTGACTGCAGCCAACCAGCAGAAAGCCCAACTGTCTGACTCCATCAAGGTCCTGCGGCAAGAAAGGGACCAGAACGCACGGCAAGCTATACTGTGGAAGAAAAAGATCAAGCCGGTCGAGGGTTCTGCCGACGCCGACGCCAAGGAGATGGACGAAATAGAGCAAATTCGCCTGCATGCGATATCAGTTATCCACTCCTTACTGTAATTTATGTTGTATCGGCAAGGATGTAACCTGATACTTAGTCTCGACTTGTAATATAATGCCAGTTTGTTTCTACCGATGTTTTCATAATTTTTCTTTCATTGGTATTCGACTGAGCACTATGCATCCACCCATATGCTAGGGTAATACCTTTTTAAGTATTTGCCGTTGATCACTCTAGAAAACGCTACTCCTTCGAGAGTTTCCAAAATGTACGCATTACCAGGAGCAGACTGTTTTATCCGATAAGGACCCTCCCAATTAGGGGACCACTTTCCAAATTTAGAGCTCTTAGTCCCAATCGGTAAAATCAACTTCCAAACCAAATCGCCATCGGCAAATTCCTTCACTTTTACTTTCTTGTCATACCATCGGGCAACCCTCTTCTTATTCTCTTCAATGCTAATCAATGCCCTCAACTGATGACCTGTCAAATCTTCTAACTCATCTTTCATCAGAGTAATATAATCATCGGTCGTCAATTGATCCTGAAAAGATAATCGCCTAGAACCAGTTTTGATTTCCCAAGGTAGGACAACATCGTGCCCATAAACCAACTGATATGGCGAGACCTTAGTTGCACCATGACAAGCCATCCGATATGACCACAAAGCTTCGTTTAATACCATGTGCCACCTTCTAAGGTTTTCCTCAATCTTGCGCTTTATAAGCTTAATGACTTCTTTATTAGTCGCTTCAGCTTGACCATTAGCTTGAGCATAATAAGGAGAAGAATTTAACACCTTGAAACCCATGCTAGAAGCAAAGTCATCAAACTCTCCCGATGTGAACATGGTCCCTTGATCGGTAGTAATGGTCTGAGGAATACCAAATCGGTAAACGATGTGCTCCTTAACGAAATCCACCATGTTCGCCGATGTCACCTTCTTCAAGGGGATTGCCTCAACCCATTTGGTGAAGTAATCGGTAGCAACAAGTATGAACTTGTGCCCCTTGTTCGACGGCGGATAAATTTGGCCGATGAGATCAATAGCCCATCCTCTGAACGGCCAAGGCTTGATTATAGGATTCATTGCCGATGCAGGTGCCCTTTGCACATTACCAAACTTTTGACAGTCCTGGCACCCTTTGAAATAATTGAAGCAATCTTCAAGGATTGTCGGCCAATAATATCCATTCCGCCTAATCATCCACTTCATCTTGAATGCCGATTGATGCGCTCCACATACACCTTCATGGATTTCACCCATCAATTCTTTCGACTCCTCTTGGCCGAGACATCTAAGCAAGACTCCATCAATCGTCCGATAATACAACTCGTTATCGAGAAGCACATACTTAGTAGCTTGGAACCTTAGACGCCTTTCAACTTTCCTGGATGGATCCCTCAAATAATCGGCAATCTCCTTTTTCCAATCATCGGCAACTGTTACCGATGTCGTGACTTCTTGAATCGGCTGATATCCCGAAGCATTCTGTGCTAGCCGATTGGCCTCTTCATTATGCAACCTTGGAATGTGCTCAAGGCGGTATTCTCTGAACTCTTTCAACAACCACAAACACCACTCATGGGCTGCAATTAACACCTCGCTTCGGCATTCATATGTCCCGATCAGTTGATTAATCACCAACATGGAATCACCGAAGACTTCAACAACATCAGCACGCACCTCTCTGAGTAGTTCTAACCCCTTAAGCAAAGCTTGGTACTCAGCCTGATTGTTTGTCGAAGTAGCAACAATCGGCAACGAAATCTCATACCTCTGTCCTCGGGGTGAAATCAAGAGAATACCGATACCTGCTCCATCCTTGCATGTAGACCCATCAAAGAATAAAGCCCAAGGAGCAATCTCAACAAAGCTCACCATATTGCAGTGCTGAGTAACAAAATCGGCCATCACCTGACCCTTAACAGCCTTAGCCGATTCATACCTTAGGTCAAATTCTGACAGTGCCAAAATCCACTTACCGATTCGTCCACTCAAAATCGGCATTGACAGCATATACTTGACCACATCATCTTTGCAGACAACAGTGCATTCGGCCGATAGCAAATAATGCCTCAATTTAATGCAAGAGAAATACAAACATAAGCACAATCTTTCTATGGCCGAATACCTGATTTCAGCATCCACCAATCTTCTGCTCAAGTAATATATTACACGTTCCTTCCCTTCAAACTCTTGAATTAAGGCTGATCCGATAACACCGTCATCGGTAGACAAATATAACCTGAAAGGCTTCCCGTGTTGAGGTGGAACCAAGACTGGGGGATTCACCAAGTATTTCTTAATCTCCTCTAAGGCTGACTGCTGCTCTTCTTTCCATGTAAACTCTTGATCAGCTTTCAACTTTAACAGAGGACTAAAAGATTTAATCTTACCAGACAGATTGGATATAAATCTTCTAATGAAATTAATCTTGCCGATCAGAGACTGCAACTGAGTCTTGTTGGTAGGAGCAACCACCTTGTTAATTGCATCAATAGACTTTCTGCCGATTTCAATGCCTCTCTGATGCACCATGAAACCCAGAAACTGACCTGCCGATACGCCAAATGCACACTTGTTAGGATTCATCTTTAACCCGTGCTCCCTGGTACACTCCAATATTTTCCGCAAATCGGCAAGATGCTTTCTGAAGTCTCCAGACTTAACCATCATGTCATCAATCTAGATTTCAACTATTGTGCCGATATATTTATGAAAGATAAAATTCATCGCCCTCTGATAAGTAGCACCGGCATTTTTCAAGCCAAAAGTCATGACCACCCACTCAAACAAGCCAACGTGACCTGGACATCAGAAAGCAGTCTTGGATATGTCTTCTTCAGCCATGAATATTTGATTATACCCAGCATTACCATCCATGAAGCTAATAATCTGATGTCCAGCAGCAGCGTCGATCAGCAGATCGACAACGGGCATCGGGTAGCCATCCATCGGCGTAGCCTTGTTAAGGTTCTTGAAATCAATACACACACGAAGTTTTCCATTCTTTTTATACACAGGAACCACGTTAGAGATCCAATCGGCATATCGGTATTGCCGAATAAATCCAGCTTCGATTAACTTTGTAATCTCGGCCTTGATGTCGGGTAAAATAATAGGGTTGCATCGGCGCGCCGGCTGCCGATGTGGTTGGAAACCGGATTTGATGGGTAACCGATGTTCGACTATCGATCGGTCTAAACCAGGCATCTCTGTATAATCCCAAGCAAAACAATCTTTATTCTCCTTTAATAAATCGGTTAACTGTTGCTTACATTGGAAATCTAACTTAGCACTAATAAAAGTAGGCCTAGGTTTACTTCCATCGCCGATGTCGATCTCGAGCAAATCATCGGCAGACGTAAAGCCATGCCCCAATTTCCCATCATCGGCGAACTGATCCATTAAGACTCCCCCTCAGGACCGACTGCTTGGATCGGCTTGATGCGGTAATCGGCAATTTTGAGGAACTCTTTATCCCAGGCTTCGCCAGATATACACCTGGTCTGCTCATAAGTCTCTAACTCTGCCGATGCAACAGTAGATGGGGCTTCACCACGGACGACCTCAATTCTGTCTCCGATCCACTGTATCAGGCTCTGATGCATAGTAGAAGGGATACAACAATTGGCGTGGATCCAATCCCTTCCGAGGAGCAAGTTGTAAGTACCTTTGCCGCTGATTACAAAGAACGTTGTCGGTAAGGTCTTACTGCCGATGGTTAAGTCAACACATACGGCTCCCATCGCGGTTGACACATTGCCTTCGAAGTCCTTGAGCTTCATATCGGTCTCAACTAAGTCCTGGTCACCTTTGCCCAGCTTTCTGAACACGACATAGGGCATTATGTTGATCGACGCGCCACCATCCACCAGCATCTTGGTCATCGGCTGGCCATCCACTTTGCCCTTAACAAACAGAGCCCTTAAGTGCTGCCTCTCATCTTCAACAGGCTTTTCAAAGATAGCCGCCATCGGATCCAGCACCAATTGTGCGATATCGGCAGCCTCTTCATCATCGCTAACGGGCGCCATGAATTCCATCAGCAACATGACAACCATGTTTACATCTGCCGATGGCTCCCTGTCCTTGCGCTTCGGCCTCCATTACTTCTCTCCTGAGGGCTCTGCACCGTCATATAGGTCATTGCGGCGCTGGCGCTGCATCCTCCTCTTCTGGGTTTTAGTCAAACCCTTAGGGCACCATGGAGGGAGCTTGGTCTTCCAGACAGGTTGGTGCTGCTTTCCACCGCTTACATTGGCACTTCTTCCGATGTTGGGATCTCTAGAGAATCTCTCTTCGTCGGGCACTCTAGCATTGGCCATCTCCTCCAGCTCCCCCTGATCAACACGCCTGCCGAGCCGATCATGTGCACTGAGCTTGCCCCCTAGTCGGTCATGTGCCGATCTGTTCTCTCTGAGCGGCCTGGCGTACCTGGGTGCCTGATCATCAAAACAAGGTCTCTTACCTGACCGATCGGCTGTGTAGTACCCATTGCACTCTGGATAGTTATTGGCAGTGGGTAGCTTGATGCCTTCCTCCCAGCAATGAATGAAGAAGGGACACCTCCAATGGTCCTTATGTCGAAGCCATTCCCGATGCTCCTCTTCTTCTTGCCGATACTGTTCTTCACGTGATTGCCGATGATATCGCCTTGGCTGTTTGTGAGTAATCACCACCCTAGGAGCCCTGTTGGCGCTGTTACCCTCATCGGCAACCTTCTTACCCTTTCTGTCATCGGCAAACCTCCTTGTGTCATGCTTAGGCACTTGGTAGTCAGGGTCTACCGATGAGTTCCTTCTGGCAGCTTCCGATGTCAGCACTCTGGTCTTTTCACTGATCTCCACCATGTTGTTTGGGAACAGGTGCTGATCTATCTTCATCGGTTTCTGGACTTTAGAGTTTTCAAACTTGATACACCCAGACTCGATCTCCGACTGCAACTGCTGCCTGAATACTTTGCAGTCATTGGTGCTGTGTGAGGTTGCATTATGCCACTTGCAGTACCTAATCTTCTTGAGCTCTTCGGCCGATGGAATCACTTGATTGGGCGCCAACTTGATTCGCTCCTCTTGCAGCAATAGGTCAAACATCCTATCGGCCTTGGTGATGTCGAAGGTGAACCTCTCAGTTTCTTTTTGGCCGAACGGACAAGACACAAGATTTTTATCCTTCACCCATTCGGCCGCATCGACATTCAGCTCTTCATTCGATCCGGAATCTTCTTCTTTCCCGATGAAGGTCACCTTCTTGTTCCACGTCTTCCTGGGCTCAAAGGTTTTGATATCTTGATCGGCAATCCTCTGCACCAGGTGACTTAGGCTCTCAAACTCTTGGGACGCGTACTTGTCCTTGATGTGCGGCAGTAACCCCTGGAAGGCCAAATCTGCTAGGTGCCGATCATCAAGCACCAGACTGTAGCACTTGTTCTTCACGTCCCGTAGTCTCTGCACAAAACTTTCTACCGATTCGTCGTTGCGTTGCCTCATCTTGACCAAATCGGTAAGATTCTTCTCATGTATGCCAGCGAAGAAGTACTTGTGAAATTGCCTCTCCAGATCGGCCCATGTAATTATAGAATTTGGAGGTAGCGATATAAACCATGTGAATGCCGATCCAGACAATGATGAAGAGAACAATCTCACCCTTAATTCCTCCCTGCTGGCAGCTTCTCCGCACTGGATAATGAAGCGGTTGATGTGCTCCATTGTTGACGTGTCGTCTTGGCCGGAGAACTTGGTAAAATCGGGTACCTTGTACCGATTTGGAAGAGGAATCAAGTCATATGCAGGCGGGTACGGAGTCCGATAGGAGTATGTGTTGACCTTGGGCCTGATGCCGAATTGCTCTTTCATGACTTCGGCAATCTTACCGACCCAGTACGCGTTCTGCTCTTACCGACTCATTGGCTGATTGTCGACTGGTGGGGTCGGCTGACGCGCCTCTTGAAGATGTGCAGTAGTCGCGAGGCGCAGCACCAGTCATCTGCACACTATGCATCGGTTGACCTACCGATGGATAGTTTGGCATACTTGGCGGAGTTGGCTGAACCGTCACATTCATCGGTTGTTGTACCGATGGTCCGCTCTGAGTGTAAGCTGGGCCTCCATAATAATACATCGGCGCGCCAGGCTGCTGAGCTGGTGGCTGGTTGACCCATCCAGGATTATAAAGCATCGGCATATGACTTGCCGATGGCTGATAGCTGACCGGAGCATGTGGCTCTTGAATTCTAGAGCAATTGATCACCAGATTACCCTGGGGGACCGGCACTCCAGCTTGAGAATTCGCCACCGGAGATTGACTGTCGGTGGTTATAATGTGTTGCATCGGCACAGAGCTTGCCGATGGTGGCATCAGGGGTATCTTGGGGATTACTTGAAGATCATCTGATGGCACTTGTATGGTTGGAGCAGGCGCAGAGTTGTGCATCATATGAGCCATCGGCTGTGATTGCGCTGCCAACGCCGTAGAGTTCCTCCAGGCCGAACCGTCTCCCTGCACTAGATTAGAACCAGCACATAGATTCGGAGGCATACCGTATCCCCACCAATTAGCGGGGGCTGGCCCTGAAGTTGCCGACGCGGCCGGATCTGCGTTGAACTTGGTAGTGTCGCCAGCGTTCGGTCTTGGTGATATAGCCACATTGGCAGACGGTTCCACAAGGGTGGAAGACGCTATTGGGGCCGCTGATGGGCTTGTAGATGCCAATCCAGGCTGATGATACGCTGGACTGACATATCGCGGTGCATGTCCTTCTTTTAATGTTTGTGCGACAGCATTGTAGACAGTATTGGACAGCACGCTGGAGTGGTTAATCAAAGCTTGACTTACAGCGGCATTAACCATCTCTTGTAGCTTACCAGGGTTGGCGTCGTACGTGACCTGCCGTGGCAACGACGAATCTTGCTTCTGAATTGCTTCGCCACTCCTGCTAAGGCTAAAGGATTTGAGATACAACTGCCTGTATTCCTCCATAGCCCGCTCCATGGCCTGTTTCTGATCATCTTTCAGATCGGCCTCAGACACTTCAATGACATTCCTCTGGTTGACATCGGCGTGATCAGCCATGCCGAATGTGTAGATATGTATAATCGGTCCCACTGGGCGTGCCAAAAGAGGTGTTGACACAAAAAACGTCAGATCTGTGAACACCTCGGGCTATTACCCAAAGCTCGGTATTCTGGAGGCATGCCAGTCGATTTGACCAATCAATCGACAAGGATGATAACTAGAACAAACTGAACGAGACGACAGCGATGCGCCCGGACGTCAAGGCTCAGATTGATCAAGGATAACTAGAGCAGAGTTGAACGAGTCAAACAGCGATGCGCCCGGATTGCCAAAGCTCAGAGGTACTCCCACGCGGAACTAGCAAAGATTTTGACGGAGATCAGGATGATGCAGCCCGTCGAAAGCTTGAAGAACTCGTTGAAAACTATAGCTAATACAGTAAAAGGTAAATTGCGATAAAAAGTACAATAAGATAAAATTGGTTTGTTTTTGAATTGGATTGTATATTTCCATAGCCCTCGGGCACATATTTATACTCCCGTATGGAGAGTTGTACAAAGACACGACACATATCCTTCCTAAAACAAACTCCTATTTTAAAGGAAACTGAGTCGCGCAGGAGCCGGATAACAATATTTATTTCCTAAACAAACACACCTATTTTAAAGGAAAATAAACGACTCACGCAAGAGTCGGACTCAAACTACTATAATAATAATATTGGTAAAGCACCAGTTTCCTTATACTTCTTTTCGATGGAAACTTTCTATCGGCAGACCCCTTCAATCCGCACCTTCCTTCTTTGGCCACTTGTAATCCTTTGCTGCCGCTAAGTGCTAAGTCACGCCCATCGGCATCGGCAACGTTTTCCCAATCGGCAATCGACAGCATTTCTTCATCGGCAATCGGCAACGACCCTCTATCGGCAATCAGCAATGAGCCCTTATCGGCAATCGACAACCATCTTCCAACGGCAATCGGCAACGAGCCCTTATTAGCAATCAACAACCATCCTCCATCGGTAATCGGCAAGCCATCGACAATGACTTTTCATTGGCAATCAGTTTCAGTAAGACTTCACCAATCAATTTGTCGGCAAAGCTCATCAGCTTCCATCGGCAACGCACTTGGTCTTCCCGCAGCACTCTCCCATCGACAACATCGGCTCAAAAATTCTCCCGATGCCGATGGAGAACGGCCACTGACCAGTCAAGCTTCGGCCCATTTGACACGTGTCGAAAAACGGTGTCAACAATGGGCTTAGCCTAATAACAAATTCAGAAATTTCTAATAAATCTCAAAGGCTCATACATGAAAGCAAAACGGGATATGAGAACTATTTAGTACCACCTTGCTTGTGAAAGTGAAGGTATTGGTTGGACCGGACTATATAACTAGACTATTGATCACGCCAATAAAATATAAAAATTAAGAGCTACAGTTTCTACCTCTTCTCGCTGTTGCGCCACCAAAGCTACTCCAGTCCGATCGTCGGCGTGCACCGGCGATCGGGCGAGCAGGTCTCCGGAACCCTACAACTAGTAGGTATAAACCTCGTGATCTAATCTTATCGTTCATATTGTCTAATCTATCTAGTATACAAGCTATGTTTATGCTAGTTAACTTGAACATGCTATGTGATATGTAGTTTAATCATATTAGTATGCAGTACATGCTTATTCTAGTTCCTCAATCTGTCATGATTTATATTCTGGTATTAATCTGAAAATTATCATATATTTCAACACTACAAAATCTAGATTCGTAATTTTTGTTTGCTGCAACAAATTATCAATTATCTACCTGATAATTAATAATATATTAAAAGCTGAAGAACTTCTACCGTTACAAATTGCTCTCGCACTATCTGGGTGTCTCATGTGATCCGGATCCGAATTTATGACATCTGAGTTAGAACTTGCATCAAACAATGGTACGGTGCCCCGATTTTCTAAGATGTGTTAGGTTTTATATATACCATACAAACACATTTACTAGTAGTAATAAGCTTACTCTCTCTGTCTTTAAATAACTGTCTCTCTCATTTTTCGAGAAATAATTTAACCTAATTTTATAAAAAAAAACTATTAATATTTGACACGAGTTTTTGGCAACTCTTGCCCAGAGCCAGTCATCTACGAGCACAACATTCACGCGTTAGATAGTAGAGCCACCGCCACTACCTCATGTCTTTCCGCATGACCGCATCATCATCATCATCGGTCTTGTTCTTCATTCCTGTGCAACGGCTTTCCGAGTGATAAGCAGTAGCGAGTCCTCTTTTTAGTCACGGTAGTTACGGTTTATCTCATCCTTCTTATGTAGTGGCCTTCCTAGGGCATGTTTGGAACCAAATAATTGAAAATACAGAAATGAAAAAAAAACATAGGAATAAGATATAGTGACATTGATAAAACAGAGGGAAGGAAAACTCAAAGGAAACATATAGTCAAGGTGTTTAGAACACAAGAATTAGAACATAAGAAAATAAATTTGATGGGTCCAAAAACAAACCGCCATTTACCATCATAACAGGTATCTTTAAGCCACTGACATAGAGACCAAAGATGCTAAGATCCACTGATATATGACATTGAGGCATGCAGGTCTCTCGGTCTTAGTGAAGGAAAAAATCCAAGAAACTTTGGTGGATTCTTTTTTTCCTCCATTTTATACCAAACACGTTCTAAAGGAATATATTCCTACATAATTCCTTTAGAATTACTCCAATCCAAACACAAACCTAGTGGTAACTAGTAGTGAGTGAAAACATCTAGGTTCTTAAAGGTTTCGATGAAGGTTTCGATGATAACAGTAATGCAAGATTATTATGCCTAACAGTGTTGTCAGTCTGGGCTAAGAGGATGACACTGGCACGCCCATTTGCAAATAACAGCCCAGCCCAAACTTCCGGTCCACTAACATGGTCGTGAACGTCCCCACGAACCCATCACACGCTCCGCCCACTCCCCTCGCGCACGGCCACACCTCTCCGCCTCCGACGACCACCACCACCATGGCGGCCGCCTCCCTTGCGCGCATCTCCCGCCGCGCCACCACCTCCGCGGCAGCGGCAGCTCCCTCCCTCCGGCGCCTCCTCTCGGCCACCTCCACCGCCCCCGCCGCAGCATCCGCCCCACCGCCGCCCCCCAGCGCGGCCGCCGCGGCGGCCGTGGGCGCCGATCGGGTGCGGTGGGACTACCGCGGGCAGCGGCAGCTCGTGCCGCTGGGACAGTGGATGCCCAAGGTGGCCGTGGACGCGTACGTCGCCCCCGAGGCCGTGCTCGCCGGCCAGGTCACCGTCCATGACGGCGCCTCCGTCTGGAGCGGTACCGTCCTGCGGGGGGATCTCAACAAGATCACGCTCGGCTTCTGCGCCAACGTCCAGGAGCGATGCGTCCTCCATGCCGCATGGGCGGCACCCACAGGTCACCCTCGTAACTCGAAATGCTAGATCTGGTCGCTAGGCTTAGGACTGTTTCCTGAATTTCTTAGGGGATCTAGGACACGGTGAGATTGTTTTCGTTTGGGTTAGTGTAGTGAGCAATCAGGCGTGGCTTGTAATTTGGTGATGCAATGCACAGCTTGAGACTGAACTGAACCATTGTGTTTCTGAGTTGCCCTGAATGGTTTACGAATTTTGTGTGCAAATCGGCATTAACATTTACTCCATTCCATGGTTCATCTCGTACTGGATGTGTGGTTTGAGGAAGATACATGTGCATCCAAACAAGGCCTAAGGGAAGTTGGACCGTCCGTACCTGAATCTACAAGTAAAAAATGCTCTTGTAGATAGAGCTGTCCAATTACTCTAGTCGTGCTTAAGTTGATCTTTGATTCATATAGATGGAAAAAAGATCTATAATAACTAGGTTGCATATGAGTTTGTTTACAAGCTGTTTCATGGAATTCTGAGGGGCACTTAGTTGTTGTCAATATATGTATTGTACTCTTCTGTTGCGCTCACAATCTCTTAGCAAAATGTGAAATTACTATCTTTAACTCATTCAAGGAGCATCCATGTACATTTGGTTTGGTAATATACCAGTTCTTCTCGTACCTCACAATAATTTTCTTGGACTACTGATGATCCACTAGACACTAGTTAGCCTGTTAGTGGAGCATCCATGTACTACACTGGAGGTCCCTGAACATGTAATGCTATGTGTAGTTGTGTACTTTACAATTAGAGGTAGCTATGTCAGACGGCTATGAAGTTTTGTTTACTCTTTCTTACGATTTTGGTTCACTCAAAGACTGCTATTTTGTCTTGCGTAGTTCTGACAATCTCTTCACATAGGCCTCATTGCCATTAGATATGTCCATTTTGTCTGGCATTCTGTGGTTTGTACTCCCATTTCCTGTGGCACAAAGCCCTAGTTTCATCCCCTGCGCCACCATCACTCTTGTGTCTTGTTGCTGCGACTCTCTTCCCTTCACAACCTAAATTCTCCTCCACTACCAGAGAACTGATTCATGGTTGGGTTCAGCAGGGTTATCTCCAAAGAATTTCTCCAACTTTTTTTTCCCAATTCCTGGTAAATAAGAATATACCTTTTGCTCATGAGGTCTACCCAGTAACATTCCGGAGTAAACAAATAAAACTTTCTCCTCTTGCAACTTTGTTTACCCCTGTCTAGTTCTTTCAGCCATAAACTTTTTTAGTACCTGAAATTGATAAATGTGTTCTTTGCTTTCTCTACCTTGGAAGAATTGAATAACATTCAGCATGATCCTTGTAGGGGACAGAAAAACGTGCTGAATGGGCCTATCAATGTTTTTTGGGCTCCGTTACTTAAGCCTGGTGTATGTGGATCAGTGTTTTATCAAGTGGGAAAGAGTTAAACTGAGGCCAGAAGGAAAACACTAACCGGAACAGACATAAAACAGATCATCGTAATATTTTAATTGTACCTAAACCTTTGATCTTTGGATGCTTTAGAGAAGCACTTATTTTTCCTCTAGGAAGCAGTCACCAACTCACCATGGTTACTTCATTGGAATTTCTGCTGTAAAACTAGTTGCAAACCAGTTTGTGAGATGATAAAGATGGCTGACAGATCTACTTTTTCTTAGTTGCTATCAGTATGAGGTCACCAAACAACAAGCAACTCAAAGTACAGATTGAAGATGTTTTTGAATATAGCTGCTTCCTTTGTGCTATATTATTAGTAAGCCTATGTAGTGACAGAGTCTTCCATAAATTGTTCCATATGATTTTGCTGACTTCTTATCTGGAACACTTCACAGTTTTATTTGGCTAACGATATTAGTTTCAGTTTCACATAAGTAACCAAATTAAGCTTATCAGTGACTTAACATTTAACTTTTATCATGTCAGTTGAAGTCTTAGATTCTGAGCATGGTAACCGAGGAAGTTTGTGCATTCCAGAATGAACTGCTAAGTCTTGCCCCTATGAACATACCATGTGCATATTGGACTGAGGATTTTGATTTTAGTTTATGTAAATAAACTCTAATGCTGAACCTGTTTGTCTAGGATGCTAGACATGTGCTCTTATACATGAATATACCATCTAACTCTCTTGCCTGTTGTACTTCATGCCCTTTTTTGCTGAATGTGATGTTTATATCACTATGTGTGTATTTTATTTTAGAATAGGTAATCTCTCCTAGTGGTCCATAGCTTTGTTCATAAATTTTCATGATAAGATTGCATTCTATTATAAGCTGCGCTAGTAAACATTGTTAGAATCAATTTGTGAACAGTGTTTTCTGGGTGGTGCTTTCCCTTTACTCTGAGCACACAGCCTTGCCATATGGCATATACCTTAAGTCTAGATGGATTGGAAATCTATGTTAGTGTTAAATTAATGGTCTTTGTTGGTGAACCTTTTTATGCTTATAAACTTGCCTACTGACTCATTAAATTTATCTATTATCACTAATTGCATCCCTTGCTACTTTTACGGAAATGATGCAGAGTTATGAATATAAGCACTGATATTTGATAAAAGAAGCCCACAGTTGTTATTTGGTTTTGTTCAAAGTTCAAATTTTCGTTTAGCCTTTGTCCTCACTTGGCACCATTGGGTCTATCCAACGGACACCATTTTACCTTATTACATTTCCCCTCTGTTTATGCAATTTTTTTCTGGACATATGTAAAAACTTTCCACCACTGGAAACCAACTTGTTCTAAGGTATCATGAGAAGGAATTTTTATAAATAATAACAATTAGTTAGACACTAATAAATATTTAGTAATATTAGTTTTGCCATGATAGTAATTAATTAAAAATAAATATGTTAATTAGCACATGAAACATGCACAAATCAACATATTAGCACTTATAAAAACTAATCCTACCGTTATAATTACTACTCCCTCCGTCCCAAATTATAAGACCTTCCAAGAATCTTGGAGAGTCAAAGCATCTCAAGTTTGACCAATAATTATAGAGAAAACTATAAAGATTTATGATATTAAATAGACATGTTATGAAAATATAATTGATAACGAATCTACTAATACTTAGTTGACATCATAAATATTATTATATTGGTATATAATTTTGGTCAAAGTTGAGATAGTTTGACTCTCCAAGATTCTTGAAACGTCTTATAATTTGGGATGGAGGGACGTCTTATAATTTGGGACGGAGGGAGTAAGTGATAATATAACATACTAATAATCTTTAATTTATTTACTAATGATAAAGATCATCAAACATGTATCAACTGGTTCGCGAGATTTTTACGAACCATGAAATACAGTATCTAAGGGTATATTCCCTGTCCATGAACCTGTTGGTTCAAGTGATTCATCCAACCAAACACCAGTGATCCCTGAACAATCTCATTCGATCCCATCCGATCCATGCAACCAAACACATCCTTAGATTTTCACCTCCTTGTATTATAATGTCCATACTCTGTGTGTAACCTGTTAGGAAAGGTTGGACTTGATCTCATCTCCTTTGTGCTGTTTACAGGGCTTCCAGCTGAGACACTGGTCGACCGGTATGTGACAGTGGGTGCCTACTGTCTGCTGCGCTCTTGCACCATCGAGCCCGAGTGCATCATTGGCCAGCACTCTATCCTCATGGAAGGTTCGCTTGTTGAGATCAACTCAATCCTTGAAGCTGGCTCTGTATTGCCCCCAGGAAGGCGGATTCCGACCGGTGAACTCTGGGCTGGAAGCCCGGCCAGGTTTGTTCGGAAACTGACCAATGAGGAGATCATGGAGATTCCAAAGCTCGCAACAGCCATCAACGATCTGATGCAAAGCCATTTCTCAGAGTTCCTGCCTTACTCTAACGCTTATTTGGGGTAGAGAAGTTGAAGAAGTCGTTCTCAATCCCCCTGTAAGAGCATGTTGGCCCCCTCGTCCAGTTGAATGAATGAGGAAATAAAGGTGCCCAAATACTAGATGTTTTGTATTGAATCTAACTTGTACTACGTCGCAAAGTTTTTGTTCATTGTTGTTGTGAACATGGGGAGACGTGCAGGAATCATGTCTTCGTATATTTTTACCAAACCCAATGAAGTGTTTTTTTTTTATTCTGTTGATTATTTTTTATTTTATTATTCAATGGAGATGCTAAAGTATAACTTTACACTTTACAGTTAGCTGATTAGAAGTTGAGGTTGACAATTGCTAGGGTAGACTAAATCCTAGTCTCAATCTAATCTCTTTGACGACTCGAAGGGCTGTCCCTGATTCGATTACAGCTGAGGAGCAACAGTATCAATTTTGAATGGGCCGGTATCTGATTAGACGGTATCGGAGACGGGCCAAACAAAATGTAGTAAATCTTAGTCGACGAGTCATATGTACTTCTTTCCTCCTTGCAATGTTTATGTCATTGTTGACTTGAGGTGGGAGGTTTCACCCTTTGAAGGAGTTGGGTTTTATTGTTCAAGAAAAAATAGTGCTCTAATGGATCAAATGTTCTACATAGATATAGGACTTTGTGGAAATCGAAACTCTCTTTAAAAAATAAAATTTCCATTTGGTATTAGCTAAAAGGCATATGACTTTATATGATGCATGGTTATGATTTTTCTTTTATGTGAATTCGGGTTCGGATTCCTTCTCGGAGAAGTGAGACGATGGCCAATTTTCTTACCGCCAGTCCCTATTTCGACTCCGAACGCACGAGCGCATCGACCGAAATCGAACCACTTCCCTTTCCGATTCAGGCATGAGTACAAGCTGAGAGCACGGCACAGACCTACCTTACAAATACCAGAGGATGAGGATCCCTGCATCCAATTCATTGTCCACGACTCGCCGTACGTCCGCCTCAGCCAGCCGGCCGTTGCAAGCAGATCTAGAGTTGCCGTACGTCTCAGTCTCACCGTGCGGGCGACGACGACTTATTATAATTTGGAAAAGAAAAACAGGCAATGACACGCCTCGACACGACCCAGGAGGTGGAGGTGGACCTCGAGGCCGGTCGACAAGACTTTCCGGCGCCGGCATCCACATCGGCGAACAACAAGCAGCCCTCGCAGAAGCGGAGGAGGACGCGCGGAGGCTGCTGCTGCCGCGTCGCGTGCGCCGCCGTCCTCACCGCGGTTCTCGCCGCGGCGCTCCTCGGCACGGTGTACCTAGCGCTGGACCCGAAGCTGCCCCTGTACTCGGTGCGCGCGGTCAACGTGACGGCCTTCGGGATGGACGATGACATGACGGCGCGCGCCCGGTTCGAGGCGTCCGTGCGGTTCAAGAACCCCAACCGCGCCATCGGCATCCGCTACGAGGACGGCTCCGACCTGTCCGTATGGTTCCGGGGCTACCGCCTCTCCCGGGGTGCGCTCCCGGCCTTCTACCAGGGCCACGGCGACGCGGCGCTCGTAAGCGTCGCCATGAGCGAGGCGCGCCTGCAGGGCACGGGCGTCGTGGAGGTCATGCGCCACGTCAACGAGGCCGCCGACGGGGAGCTGCCGCTGGTGTTCCGCGGCGACGTGCCCGTGCGGGTCAAGGTCGGACCCGTCACCACGCCCAAGCTCACGCCCAGCGTCCGCTGCGACCTCGTGCTCAACAGGCTCGCCACCGAGGGCAGCCTCGGCTTCAAGAGCATGGACTGCAAGTTGAGCTTCAAGAAGCTCTGGTGATCGTGATCACCGGCCACGACTACTTGGACTAGCTAGCTTTCGTTGCCAAGGATACTCTCTCTATATATATGGACGTTCTGCAATATCTATCTATACGAATATATAGGAGCCATTTTTTAATTTCTACTAAAACGATCGATTTGTTTACTAACAAATGTGTCTTGTATTGCAACTGAACGTATAATTTCTTGTACGGTCATACGGGCCACTCTATACCACCAATACTAATGAGATATTTATCTTTGTTAAATTTAAATTGCTTCTTCATCAATTAAATTGAAAATATTATAGCGCTCATAATAAATATTCTGTCTGTTTTTTAATAAATTAATTTTTAGAATCCGTTTTAGTCAAACTTTTTTAACTTTATTCAACTTTCTAAAAAAAAATAACAACATCTATGATATAAAATTAGTACCATGTGAAAATATATTCTATGATAAATCTAATTATACTATTTATTGAAGATGTTGTAAGCAAACCGATTTGGGCTTTGTGATGAGCTCAACCATGCGGGGGCAAAAAACGTATAGCTAGACAAGGAGAGAGAAGAATTTTTTTGTTACTGTGTCAAACTCTAGAATGGCAAACTCGTCGCTACTCACTAGTCACTACGCCCGTATAGACACTAACCCTACTACGCAATTATAAACACACAAAATACGTGATACAACTTGATGTTATTACAATAAAATTTTTGTCGATGGGACGGCATCATTTCAGAAGCAAAGCAAAGAAAACATTGGCCGAACAATTTCACAATTCAGACTTCAGAGACTAAAGAAACTGATCTACTGATAAAGTTGACTTAAGTTTTTTCTTTTAGGGCCTGTTTGGTTCCCTAGAATGAAATCACTTTCTTTGAATCAAATTCTAGGAATTGATTTGTGTAGAATTGAATCAGCTGGAAACTGATTCATTTCCATTATTCTTGTTTGGATGCAAATGGAATTAAATTCCTAGAATTAAAATGAAAATGTTGTTTGGCTAACTTGAATCAAGAATTGAACCCAGTCTATATGTTGCAGTGAACATATATATGCTGCAGTGAACACGTCTATCCATATCTAGCCATAAATAGTTGTACACATAAATGATGCATAGCTATCACATAATATAGTACACATAAATAGTTATACATCAATATTCTTCAGATTTACAAGCATCACATGCGACCATCACATATCTAGCCATCACATAAATAGTATATCATATTCAAATATTCCTCACTCACTCTCCATAACAGTAGATTACATGAGATAGCAGGTATATGATACAAGGTCCATCACTCAACTATTCCCCACTCACTCTCCATTACAGCTGATTACACAATCACTTATTAAGTTGCTTTAGTAGCCATTTCTTCCTCTTGTGCATTGGTAGGGCTATCATTGAATCAAATTTGCGAGCATCACACGTGAGGATGTCATACAAGTCCAACTTAGTGTCAGAGTCAAGGCCTTCTACATCCTTTAGTGATGCAAGTACTTCAGACGACGAAGGGGGCTTTGGTGGTGCATCATCCTGGAGCACTGTCTTGAACATGTCTAACTTCTCACACCACATTGATGTAAATGAATCATCTGATCTTTGCCTCTTCAAATTTCCAGAGGTTGTTGATGACCTAGTTGGATCTTTGTCGGTGCCACCTTCTTTAACCATCTCTCTTGAACTCTTAGATGTTGTACGGGCTGCCTCTCCATTTGCATGATCCTTACAGTAGACTAGACTGATCGACTCCCAGTGTTTGATGATTTTGTTTCTGTAGCCTTTCGCTTCCTTGTTTTTCTGTAGAGATAGATATAGTTAAACATCCATCACTAGTAATTGTATCAAAATGAGAAGGTAGAACTGTCTTGTAGCATTAAAGAGAGTTGTAATAAAGCATGTACTGATGTTCCATCTTTCATCTTTCACTAGTAATTGTTTTAGTTCAGTTCAGTTTTTGGCTAATTCCATCAGTACATGCTTTAGTTCAGTTCAGTTCAGTTCAGTTCAGCTTGTACTGATGTTTTAAAAATCCATCACTAGTAATTGACACTTGCTTTAGTTCAGTTCAGTTCAGCATGTTGTCAATTATGGTGCACTAGTAATTGACAGATCAGTTCAGTTCAACAAAGAGGTTATAAGCACTATAAGAATGAGGATCACATGTACTGATTTACATTTCAGAAACAAGCAATTGGAAAAACCATAAGACCACTAGACCCGAACAAGTTGTCACATTAAGTATTTTTCATCTTTATCTTGGGAAACATGGCAGCACAATAATGGATGCATCAAAGCACAACGACATATCCTCGTAATAA
Organism: Microstegium vimineum; assembly: GCA_022036555.1. NCBI lineage: Eukaryota > Viridiplantae > Streptophyta > Magnoliopsida > Poales > Poaceae > Microstegium > Microstegium vimineum. Next base: position 32,709,848 of record CM039122.1, on the reverse strand, counting down.
GAAAACAATATCCATAGGTATTTTACAGTTCTTACATCTGATCAGTATCCATTGCTTAAACTGTGAAGGATAATACATGCAATTAAACACATTCATGCCATGAATATAGTATCACTATAAGTGATCATTTAAAGACAGCAGGTGTATCAAAACAGCAGTTCTTACATCTGATAAAAAACAATAGTTGTATAAAAACAGCAGGTGTATCAAAAACAGCAGGTGTATCACTATAAGTGACTGAATCCACACTATCAAAACTGCAAACTTAAGACAAGCATTTGACATACCTCAATATAGGATTCCCATGCAGCTTCACTATCAATTGAAAGTCTGTTCTTGTCCCAGTCCTAGCCAAAACCACTTGTAGATAACATGCCATTGACAATAGTGTAGTGCTTGTCGAATGTCTTACTCCTGGACTCAATGTTGCTCTTTGTGATGTTGACTCCACATTTTTCACGAACATTATTAATTGCAGTTGTGTAAACATGTGACTTCCATCCATTTTGACACCTATCCCCTTTATTGTAGTACTCCACAAGAGTGTCCAGCAACACTTTATCCATGTCATCATCCCATGGAACATAAACCCCTTGATGTTTTCTTACCCTTGTCTACATCCTGCAATAAAAAGAAGTTACAATGGTCAATATAGCCATACCAAAACTAAACATGCAAACATTTACATATGCAAAAAGACAATATAATTTTCATACATTTGAGCACGCCTTGCTTGATAATCACCAAACATATCACTAGCTTTAGTGTCTCTAAAACTAGTCCATTGAGTGGTTGATTGGACATGTTGAAAGACCTTGTTTGGTTTTGGTTAATTGATGAAACATATGGACTAACCCTTGAACTAAGTATATGATCAAGATAGGGTGGTCCACCTTGGAACATGGAGCTAGATGGATGATCATGGTGAATCAAGTGTTTCATGGACTAAGGAAAAGAAGAAAGAGAAAAACAAAAATGGACTCAAGGCAAAGGTATATCATAGGGCCATTTTTGGTTTAGTGATCAAGACACTATAGAGAGTGTGATCACCTTTAGGATAGATAGCCGTACTATCAAGAAGGGAAAACTCGTGTCGATTGCGGTTATCATATGCCACTAGGTTTGCATTGCATATCCATATCTAAAATGAACCTAAGTGACACAAAGAACTAAATATAATCCAAGAAATATATGTTACAAAGGCTAACATAGTTGAACAAGGTTTGGATCATAAGGTGTTAGCACTTGAAGACTTGGAGAAGAAGAGAAGGCTCGGTCTGGCACTGAAAAGGGCTCCGGACGCAGGGTCCGGACGTAGGGCAAAGGCCGACTGGACAAATGGACATGCGTCCGGTGGCATACCCTAGCTCTCAGCGCTTCTGGACAGGGGTCTGGACGCAGATCATTGTCCGAACGCTGACTCCGGTCGCGAGTCCGGAGTCCTGTGCTCACTGGACCTCTCTGAGCAGAGGGTCCGGACGCAAAGCATGGTCCGGACCAAGGACACCGGACGCGTGTCCGGGCTTTTGCGCTCTCTGGACTCTCTCTGGTGAGGGTCCGGACGCAGAAGAAGCAGGGTCCAGACGCTACTGTTGGACGCGTCCGGAGTCACGCAGCAGGCACAGAGAAGGGCGTCAACGGGCGAATTCAAATTGAAGGAGGGTCCGGACGCATGCGCGTTGGTCCAGACCCCCCATGCAAAGTGCGTCCAGTTGCACGCAGGAAAGCCAGGAAGAAGGGGAAAATGGCTAGTCTTTTGTGGAAGGCTATAAATATGTTTTGGCCGGCCCTTGGGCAGCACTCTTGCACCTCCCATTCATTTGACATACTTGTGCTTGCTTGAGATAGCCCCCAACTCACTCTCTTCACTCTTGTTGCATATTTTTGAGAGTTTGAGTGATCCAAGTGCATTGATCATTGCATTGCATCTTAGTGGCACTTGGTCATCGTCATCGCCGCGTGGTTTCTTGTTATTCTTGGTGTTTGCCAACACCTGAACGGCTTGGTGATTGTGGAGAAGCTTCGGCTCAATTGGTGATTGTTTGCAGATGACTTCGGTGATTGTGAGAGGGCTTGTACCCACCTCGGCGGAGAGCCAAAGGGTAACTCTAGTGGATTGCTCGTGTCATTGAGTTACTCTCATTTGGGTGGATTCTTGTGGCGCCCGAGTTAGTGGGCTAGGCTTGTCATTGCCTATTAGCCACCGAATCACCACTTGAGTAGTCGACACAACGGGGACTAGCTTGGTGGCAACCAAGTGAACCTCGGGAGAAAAATGGATTGTCATCTTGTCTCCTGGCTACTCTTTGGTATTCATTGTGATTGGTTCATCCTATTGACATCCATCCATCACAAGGCATTGGTATATCAATCACCTCCTCTCTTGCATTTATATTCATTCATATCTTGTCTAGTTAGCTTCTCTAGTAGTTGTTCTTACTAGCTTGTGCTAAGTGCTTTAGGTTCTTGCTATTGATTGTAAGCACTTAGCTAACTAGAATTGCATTGGGTAGGTGTCTTTGCACCCCAAGTAGAGCTAGAGCAAAAAGCTTCGCTTAAGTGTTATCTAACCTTTTGCTCTAGTGATTTGTAGAATTTTTTATTAGGCTATTCACCCCCCCTCTAGCCATCTAGGACCTTTCAAGTGGTATCAGAGCTGTGGTCACCATATTATCAAGGCTTAACAACCTTTGGTGTTAAGAGATGGCTCAAATATCATTCAACCATGTGGGAAGCAAACCACCAATGTTTGATGGCACTTCCTTTGATTATTGGAAGAGAAAGATGAAGATGCATCTAGGCTCAATACATGAGAAGGTGTGGAGTGTGACCGAACATGAATTTGTCATTCTTGATGAAGCCGCTCCCACACCAAAAGAGCAAGAGAACCGACAATGCAACACAATGACTCTCAATGTGATCTACAATGGCATTGACTCAAAAGTGTTTGAGCAAATCAAAGATCTTGAGAAGGCAAGTGAAGTGTGGAAGAGACTAGAAGATACTTATGAAGGCACTTCAACGGTAAAGAATGCCAAGTTGTACATGCTCAAGGACAAGCTATCTCACTTCAAGATGAAGGATGATGAGTCCATCCCGGAGATGTTCCATAGGCTCCAAGTGATCATCAATGATCTCAAGAGCTTGGGTGAGAAGATCAAGGATGAAGACTTCTCAAACCAGTTTCTTGGTTGTTTGCCCAAGAAATACAAAACCTTGAGGCAAATAATTAGGAGAGATGGTTTGGACAAGATAACTCCAAATGAGGTACTTGGTGAGATCATGACCGAAGAGCAATACAATGAGGAAAGTGAAGAAGAAGAGGTCAAGGAAGAAAAGAAAGAAAATAAGAGCTTAGCATTCAAGGCTTCTTCATCCAAGAGCAAGGGCAAAGCAAAGAAGCAAGAGTCAAGTGATGATGAAGAAGCTAGTGATGATGATGATGATGAGATGATGGCCCTCTTCGTGCACAAGTTTGGCAAGTTCATGAAGAAGAAGGGCTATGGTGCTAGGAAGAGAAGGGACAACTTCAAGGGCAAAGAATATGAGAAGAGATGCTACAAGTGCAAGAGCACCGGTCACATGATTGCGGATTGTCCTGATCATAGTGATGATGAGAAGAAGAAGAAGAGCAAGCATGACAAGAAGGATAAAAAGCTACCCTTCACCAAGAAGAAGAAGGGTGAATCCTATGTGGTGACTTGGGATGATAGTGACTCTTCCGATGATGACTCCAGTGATGATGAGAGGAAGAAGTCCAAGAAGAAAGTTATGACAAGCATTGCTATCAACAAGTCATCCATCTTCGACCCTCCATCATGCTTCATGGCTAAGCCAACTAAGGTACAATCTCATAATGACAATGTTAGTGATGATGATAGTAGTGATGATGAGGAGGAGTACTCCAAGGAGGAACTAGTTGAAATGATGAAGCAAACTTATGAGTGCTTTGAGAAGAAGAGAAAGGAGTGCAAAGAATTGAACAAGAAGCTTAATGCTCTTGAACAATCCTTTGATGAGCTCAATGGCTCCCATGAGAGGCTAATGGAAGCCCATGATAAGCTTGATAGGACTCACTACAAGCTTGAAAAGGCTCACTCCTCTCTCCTTGATCAAAGCAAGGATAAGGTTGTTGCATCATGCAATGTTGGAGTAACTTGTGATATTCTAGATGAATCATTTTTCACTCCTATCATTGTTGCCCCAACCGAAACACAATGTAGCACCTCCACTTGCACATCTACTAGTGATAGCTCAAAGGATGATGCTACACTAGTGATTGAAAATGAAAAATTAAAAAAATCATGTTAATGAACTCACTCATGCTTTGGGTAAGGCATATGGTGGAGATGCTCGCTTGCTAAAGTGCTTGGGTAGCCAAATATTCTCTCATTACAAAGAGGGTTTGGTCTAGACCTCCAAGAAGGGCAAGTCGGCCTTTGTCACTCCTAAGCCTTGCTTTGTGAGGAGCAATGGCCGGTTTTGCACAAAATGCAAGCAAGTAGGGCATGTAGACCAATATTGCAAACTTAACATGAGCCAAACCAAGTTTGCTAAAGCTACCTCTATGCACTTTGATTCATGTTATATGCTTACCAAAAGTGCTAAAGGTATCATGGCTAAGTATGTTGGCACATCCATAGTTGGCCCAAAGAAGAAGGCTATTTGGGTACCAAAATCCTTGGTCACTAAATTTGGAGGACCAAACAAGTATGGGTACCTAAAAGAAACTAATTTGTTTTGTAGGTCAATTACAAAGCCGGAGGAAGGCATTGGGTGCTTGATAGTGGGTGCACTCAACACATGACCGGGGATTCTAGAATGTTCAAATCAATCAACTCCAACACCAATGATGGCATTGATAGTATTACATTTGGTGATAATGGCAAGGGCAAGGTCAAGGGTCTTGGTAAGATCGCAATATCCAATGACTTGAGCATATCAAATGTCTTGCTTGTTGAGATCTTGAACTTCAATTTGCTATCGGTAGCTCAATTGTATGATCTTGGATTCAAATGCATATTTGGAATAGATGATGTAGAGATCATTAGTGTAGATGGTTCAAACTTGATCTTCAAAGGCTTTAGATATGAGAACCTCTACCTAGTTGATTTTAATGCTAGTGAAGCTCAATTATCAACTTGCTTGCTCACTAAATCAAATATGGGTTGGCTATGGCATAGAAGGCTTGGTCATGTTGGGATGAAACAATTGAATAGATTGATCAAGCATGACTTAGTAAGAGGCTTGAAGGATGTTGTGTTTGAGAAGGACAAACTTTGTAGATCTTATCAAGCCGACAAACAAGTTGGTAACACCCATCCAAAGAAAGGCATGATGAGCACTAGTAGAGCATTTGAGTTGTTGCACATGGATTTATTTGGACCAACAACCTATACTAGTATTGGAGGCAACAAGTATGGCTTTGTCATAGTGGATGATGTTACAAGATACACTTGGGTATTCTTTCTCAATGATAAGAGTGATACAGTTGCCACATTCAAGTATTTTGTCAAGAGATGTCACAATGAGTTTGAAACTACCATCAAGAAAGTAAGAAGTGACAATGAAAGTGAGTTCAAGAATACAAGAGTTGAGGAGCTATGTGATGAGCTTGGAATCAAGCATCAACTCTCGGCCAAGTACACTCCACAATTAAATGGCCTTGTTGAGAGGAAAAATAGAACATTGATTGATATGGCAAGGTCTATGCTTAGTGAGTACAACGTGAGTCAATCCTTTTGGGCTGAAGCTATCAACACTGCTTGCTACTCTAGCAATCGGTTGTATTGTCATCCTTTGATGGAAAAGACTCCATATGAGCTATTGAATGAAAGAAAGCCCAACATTTCATACTTTAGAGTTTTTGGGTGCAAATGCTACATCTTGAAGAAAGGCACAAGAGTTGGGAAGTTTAACAAGAAGTGTGATGAAGGGTTCCTACTTGGTTATTCAACCACAAGCAAAGCCTATAGAGTTGTGGAATTCGGCTAGTGGTATACTTGAGGAGGTTCATGATGTTGAGTTTGATGAAACCAATGGCTCTCAAGTTGAAAATGAGAACCTAGAAGATGTGAGTGGTCCTCAATTGGCAAATGCTATGAAGAGCATGGATATTGGTGATATTAGGCCAAAACAACTGATTGATATTGAAGATGATAAAGATCAAGTGCTCAACTCATCTATCAAGCTAGCTAGTAGCTCTCAAGCACAAGATCAACAAGTTGCTAGTTCATCTCAACCAAGCTCAAGCAATCAAGTCCCTATTCTCCAACCGACCAACATTGCAAGAGATCACCCCATTGATCAAATTGTTGGTGATATTACAAGTGGTGTTCAAACAAGATCAAGATTGACATCTTTTTGTGAGCACTATTCCTTTGTATCATCCATAGAGCCAACAAAGATTGATGAAGCCCTACAAGATGTTGATTGGGTAAATGCTATGCATGAAGAGCTCAACAATTTCACTAGGAACCAAGTTTGGGAACTAGTTGAAAGACCCAAGAACTACAATGTGATTGGCACAAGATGGGTATTTAGAAACAAGCAAGACCAAGATGGTATAGTTGTGAGGAACAAAGAAAGATTGGTAGCTCAAGGATACACTCAAGTTGAGGGTCTTGACTTTGGAGAAACCTACGCACCGATTCCAAGATTAGAGGCAATAAGAATCCTATTGGCCTATGCATGTGCACACAACATCAAACTATACCAAATGGATGTGAAGAGTGCTTTCTTGAATGGATACATCAATGAGCTAGTATATGTTGAGCAACCTCCCAGTTTTGAAGATGACAAGAAGCCCAACCATGTGTACAAGTTGAGGAAAGCTTTATATGGCTTGAAGCAAGAACCTAGAGCATGGTATGAAAGATTGAGGGATTTCCTTCTATCTAAAGGGTTCATTATGGGGAAGTTTGATAGTACTCTCTTCACCAAGAAGCTTGGCAAGGATCTATTTGTGCTCCAAATATATGTGGATGACATCATATTCGGTTCAACCAATCAAGATTTTTGTGAAGAATTTGGCAAGATGATGGCAAATGAGTTTGAAATGTCAATGATTGGTGAACTTAGCTACTTCCTTGGTCTTCAAATCAAGCAATTGAAGAATGACACTTTTGTGAGTCAAGGCAAGTACATCACAGATATGATGAAGAAGTTTGGCTTAGAGGATTCAAAAGGCATTAGCACTCCAATGGGCACTAATGGACACTTGGATAGTGATGCTAGTGGCAATATGGTGGATCAAAAGTTGTATCGGTCTATGATTGGAAGCCTACTCTATGTGACCGCTTCTAGGCCGGATGTGATGTTTAGTGTATGCATGCGTGCAAGATTCCAAGCCTCTCCAAGAGAAAGTCACTTGAAGGCTACAAAGAGAATATTGAGGTACTTGAAGCATACACAAGATGTTGGATTGTGGTATCCCAAGGGGTCAAACTTTGAGCTAATTGGATATTCGGACTCCGACTATGCGGGATGCAAGATTGATAGAAAAAGCACATCAGGCACGTGTCAAATGCTAGGCATGTCACTTGTATCTTGGTCATCAAAGAAGCAAAATAGTGTTGCACTCTCTACGGCCGAAGCCGAATACATAAGTGCGGGTAGTTGTTGTGCTCAATTGCTTTGGATGAAAGCAACTTTGAATGACTATGGAATCAACTTCAAGCAAGTGTCATTGCTATGTGACAATGAAAGTGCGGTGAAGCTCACCAACAATCCGGTTCAACATTCAAGAACCAAGCACATTGATGTGAGGCACCACTTCATAAGAGACCATCAACTCAAGGGCGATATCAAAATCACAAGTGTTGGCACCGATGATCAACTTGCCGACGTATTCACCAAGCCACTTGATGAGAAGAGGTTTTGCAAGCTAAGAAATGAGTTGAACATTCTTGACTTCTCAAATATGTGTTGATGCACCCCCATATATATGACATGCCTCTCCTTCGAGCTATGCAAGGTACAAGTTGGTTGTCATGTCATTCATCCTTATTAGGGCTTGTTAGTGCATCTAGACATCAATTCATTAGGATCATTCATGAAAATCAAATGATTTGATGCTTATATGGTACCACTATTGTTTATATGCTTGATTTGATCTAGTGGTAGCATATGACATATTTGTGGGCTTGCAATCCTAGTGTTTGATCTAGATCATGAACTTCAAATATTTAGCTCAACATGGGCAAGATAACCATTCTAGGATGTGTGAACAAGCTTGTCCATGGTTTAAACCGAGTTAAATAGCTTGGGGCAAGTAATCTAGATTGAACCACAACTAAGCTTCTCTCCAATAATCAAACTTTTTGAGCACATCTTTTATGATAATAGATGACAAAGGGGAGAAGTAAGTAGTAAGACAAAGAAAAATATTTTTGAAAATTTTGAAAATGAAAGCACACAAGTAGGGGGAGAAAGCCTATGAATAAAGTTGTTGCATATCTTTGTGCACTCATAAGTGCTTGCTTGCATATGTATTTACATTCATGACATGCTTGTGTGGTGTATGCTAGTTATAGGATTCATATGATGTTTTGCTAACTAGCATGCATAGGTTGGTAAGCTAGAACCTTGTTCTTTCAATTGGTATCTAGAAACCTTGCTTCTAATGTTGATCTCACGAGGTTTCTAGTGTTTTTGATTGTATCTAGATAACCATGGTGCTAAGGATGTTATAATATGGCACTCCGATTGGTATCACGCTTCAAAGGTCCATCCTACACACCTTAGCATCATTTGGTAGCATTCACTCTCCCACAATTCCTATTCATGCATATGTGATCAAAATGAACCAAACTCATATATCACATATGTAGGGGGAGCTAATACTACCAAAGTTGAAATTTTCATCATTTATACTCATTTGTGAAAAGGTTGTTATCAATTACCAAAAAGGGGGAGATTTAAAGACCTTGTTTGGTTTTGGTTAATTGATGAAACCTATGGACTAACCCTTGAACTAAGTGTATGATCAAGATAGGGTGGTCCACCTTGGAACATGGAGCTAGATGGATGATCATGGTGAATCAAGTGTTTCATGGACTAAGGAAAAGAAGAAAGAGAAAAACAAAAATGGGCTCAAGGCAAAGGTATATCATAGGGCCATTTTTGGTTTAGTGATCAAGACACTATAGAGAGTGTGATCACCTTTAGGATAGATAGCCGTACTATCAAGAAGGGAAAACTCGTGTCGATTGTGGTTATCATATGCCACTAGGTTTGCATTGCATATCCATATCTAAAATGAACCTAAGTGACACAAAGAACTAAATATAATCCAAGAAATATATGTTACAAAGGCTAACACAGGTGAACAAGGTTTGGATCATAAGGTGTTAGCACTTGAAGACTTGGAGAAGAAGAGAAGGCTCGGTCTGGCACTGAAAAGGGCTCCGGACGCAGGGTCCGGACGCAGGGCAAAGGCCAATCGGACAAATGGACATGCGTCCGGTGGCATACCCTAGCTCTCAGCGCTTCTGGACAGGAGGTCCGGACGCAGATCATCGTCCAGACGTTGACTCCGGTCGCGAGTCCAGAGTCCTGTGCTCACTGGACCTCTCTGAGCAGAGGGTCCGGACACAAAGCATGGTCCGGACCAAGGACACCGGACGCGTGTCCGGGCTTTTGCGCTCTCTAGACTCTCTCTGGTGAGGGTCCAGACGCAGAAGAAGCAAATACATCAATATGTGTGCCATCTAGTGCACCAAGGCAATCATCAAACCATTTCCACTTGGGATCTTGAGGTTGAACAACTGTAGGACCAGGAAGCTTAATAAACTCATGGCTTAAAGAGAGAACAACTTGAAGCACTTCATTGAAATGTCGACTTATTGGTTCAAGAGACCACCCATAAGTGCTACGGATTACTCTCATTTTCACTCCATGGACTAGTATTAGCAAAAAGATTGCCAACTTTTCTTCTACTGACACGTTTAGGGTATCCTGCAGATCACACCTCTCCCTTAAGATGGCACAAAGGTCAGTAAAAGAGGCTTTCGTTAGGCAGAAATTGTCATAACAATAGGTGTTGGATCCTTGGTACATGTTTCTTAACATCTGTTTTCTCTCTTGAACCCTTCTCTCTAAAACCTCATTGACATCTACCACGTGTCTAGGTCTTCTACGATGATACCTCTTTGCAATAAAGGCCATCATTGAAACTACCAATGCAACGACAACTCTCTTTCTATTTCTTCTCCTCCTCCTTTCCTCCTCACTTATATGGTTAGAAACCAATTGTGTGTGATGATCTGAGATCTAAAACATGTATTTACATGTCAATTACACATGCTAGCTGATCCACATCAACATATATTGTACAATAAATACATATATATACATGTAAATACATTGTAATTTGGGTCTAATTTATATGATCCCAAAGCAATAAATAATTTGGGTCTAAGTTGCTGGAATTGCAAAACCTTTGAAACTCTACTGGTTACTATACAATTTTGGACAACCTGCAAAAAGTATATCCCATATCAATCACAACATCAAACTCAAGAAGGCACATTGTAGGCAAGAATCATCATTAGATGCCAAGAAACTACTTGCACATGTACTCCTAGATGATTATTGGGGAAAGAATTAAAATGGTAGAAGTCTGTCTCAACCTTGCCATGACAAATTGACATATGTACTATGGAGTGTGAACCAAACCAAACTTACTGCTACTACTAGTAATCAAGATATGGAAATCAAACTTACTGTTACTACTAGTAATCAAGATATGGAAATCAAACTTACTGTTACTACTAGTAATCAAGATATGGAGCAGTACTCAGTACATCACATCAACAGACAAACACATGTTTTATCCTATCACACCAAGAGGGGAGGAGGACTGAGTCATACCGGAGTTGACATGGTGATGAAGCCTTAGCTCAGGCGTGGTCCAAGTTTGGTAGCAGTTCAGATATAGTGAAGACACCAACACTGTGGAAAGAGTATGAAAATTTAAACACTAAAGTATACTAGAGTAAAGAGTGTCTTGAACCAATAACGCAACATAAATCATGTCACATTTTATTTTCAGATTTAAACACTGAAGCTAAACAGAAATGAAGACTTAGTTACTAGAGAGCATATTGTTCCTAGATTTTATTTTTAGAGTAAGAATATTGGAACTCATACAGATCACAGTTATAAACTAGACAATAATTGAGACTTTGTTCATGTCAGCTAGATATATATATAGCACTACCAGAAAGAAGCATAGACACATATACATATACATTTCCCATGCAAATGAATCACGTTTGCTAATGATCTAACTAAGAGAAGGTCACAATGTTGACATCTGAAAGTTACAGGTTTAATAGACAGAAATAAGGGAGGAGTAAAAAGCATACCTGTGTTGACATAGAGATCAAGCCTTAGCTCAGGTGTTGTAGCAGTAGAAATGAGTGGCACACTGATAATATAGAAGAAAACAGACAGTGTTAATAAGATAGTAGAAATAAGCACACACTAGGAATATAACCACTTCTAAACCACAGATAACAACTCTATTTTATCATTGAAGCTGAATATTGTTTGACACTCATATGAATGACTGGAATTATATACACTATCAGTGAAACCATGGTTTATCAGTGACAGGAATTATATATAATTATCCACAAATAGACAGGCAAAAAAAAAACTCAAGCAGGCAGGGAGTGATGTAGTGGAAATATATAAGTGTGTGGTCCAAGTCCAATGTACTATTATTATATAGGGAATTTTCCTTGTGTGGCATTAAAAACGATGGTGTCAGTCCACATGCCACTAAAAAGATGGTTCGGACCTGTGTGCCATGACGTTTATCTCTTTTGCCCTCCACATCATTCCGTCCAGATTTGGTACTAACGGTGGGTAACGGCTGAGCCAAAAGACGCCGATGCTCTCTTCCCTGTGAACTTTGCTTACCTCTGTGCCATTGTCAGGACAAGTGTTATGTCACCACGGATTCGGACGCTTCTTTTGGTTTTCCTCACAGATTCTCTCTTGCGTCGGGGAATGACACCAAACAGCACCACACGGCACACGCGATGGCCATGCATGCTGCCCCATGCATGCATGCTAGTACTACCTGCATTCATGTCTGCATCCATCGTATGCATGCCTGCATGCATCGTTCGACTCCACGGCCAGCTGCAGCAGCTAGCTAGCCTTGACCATGGCCTTGGACGCGGTGCGCGCGCCCCGGCGAGCCATGCGGATGCGCCTGGGCGTTCACCCCGTCGCGAGGCGGGAAGAACTGCACCGGAAGGAAGTCGTCGTTGTCGCAGTCCAGACTCATCCGCTCCAAGTGCCTCACCAGCATCGCCTTGCCCTGCGCACACACCGAACCCAAGCCAATCCGTGATCCACCATGGACGCAAGCACCTGCGCAAGCCAATCCTTTAGTGCGTAAAGTACTGGTAATACAGTACTACACATACACACGCACCTGCTACGCGGCCTGGTCGATCCTGAATTCCTGATCACCTTCTTGGAGCTGCCGGTGCGAGCAGGCACGGCGTCGCGAGGGGCTGCCGGCGCGGCCGAGCGCGGCGACGCTGCTGGCGTGAGAACGCACAGCGTCGCGAGCGGGCATGACGGCGAGGATGAGCACGGTCGGTGTGGGCGAGCTGGGCTGGCGGCGGCGCGTGCAGCGCAGCGCGGCGTGGGCGGATGGCGAACACGCGCGGTGGCGGACGGCAAGCACGGCCGGCGCGAGCGAGCTAGGACGGTGATGGTGCGCGCAGCGCAGCACGGCGGGCTGCAGCACGGCCGGCGCGGACTGCGAGCACGGCTTGCGTGGGCGAACGGTGGTGCAGCCTGCGCGGACGCCGGTGCGGCCTTGGCAGACTGCTGTACGGCCTCCGCGGACAGCGGCGCGGCCTGCGGGGACGCCGGTGCGACCTAGGCACACATTTGCGCCGCCTGCGCGGACGCCGGTGCGGCCTAGGTGGACGGCGGCGGGGCATGCGAACTCGAGCGCGCGGCGGATGGCGCGCTGCGAGGCGTTGCTGGTGAGCGAGCGCTGTGGCGCCGGCGGGGCGCGGACGCTGGTGCGGGCTAGGCGGACGGCGACCACGGCGCACCAAGACCGGACAGTACGCAGGCAGTCCCATCACGAGGCCCATCACGAGGTGCGGATCTGCGGCGGCCAAGCAGGTAAGCCAGAGCACGCACGCGAGAGCTCGGCTCTGGCCAGTCACTGCGCGTGCGAGCAGGGAGCTCCACACCAGCTGACCCCGGGCGACGCCAAGTAAGAGAATCAAGAGTCAGCGAGAGGATAAAGACGAGAGGGGTAGTATGGACATTTTCCCTAGCCGGTCCCACATGTCAGAACTGTCAAACGGTGAAAATCAAACAGACTTTGGACGGAATGGCGTAGAGGGCAAAAGAGATAAACGTCATGACACACAGGTCCGAACCATCTTTTTAGTGGCATGAGGGCTGACACTATCTTTTTAATGGCACACAAAGAAAACCCCCTATTATATAGCCACGGAATTCCTATATCCACGGCCCGAATACGCCATTGTGCGCCGGCGGTGTCTCAGCAGCCTGTGAAGGGAGGGGCCCATGAGCGGAGCTCCCTCTGTCCACCCCAGTGTCCAGCTCTGTTCGTCAGGGACTCGATCAGGGTCACTGCCAGGTCATGGTTGAGTTCTAAAGACACATGCAACAGTGGCAGTGTATACTTACGTACTCGGTACTCCGTACTATATTATACGTACACAGTAAAAAGTACCACGCCGACACCTCACCTGAGATGAGAGAGTGCTGCTGCGTCGTGGTCGTGGCTGCAAAGGAAACGCTGATGCACCCTTAGGTCCTGAAAGAACTATATATATGTGAAGAATCATGGACCCTTGTGTTTAGGCGATTAACGACAATGCTAGGTCACTATGACTAACGTGTGCTTTGCAGAGGCAAAGTCATTATAAGTTAGGTCAATAGTGATGCTAAGAATGGGCTTAATGGACATTCATGCCCCCAAGTGGAAATCGTTTCGGTTTCAAAGGATGTTGATTCAAGTTGAAGACTAGGCTAGTCCTTAGTGCCATAAGGTTGAGAAGGGCACTAAGTATAGCTAGGACTTTGTTTTTCCTTTGACCGTACTATAAAGGGGGGTATGAGGTTAGTAGCTTGACCTAGGAGAGTTTGGGAAAGTTGGTGTGTGCACACTTGTCACAACTAGTCCTAGAGACCTTGCTATCAGCCCTTGGTTAAACCTAGAAATGGTAGGAGCAAAACCCCTAGAAAAGACTTAGTGAAAACAGTTGAAACAAGGGGAGAAAGAGGCTCCGGACCAGTCTGCCTAGTAGGCATCGGACCAAGAAAAGTGGTCCGATGGTCCTTGATTTAGGCAAAAGTTCAGAGAATAAGCTCCGGACCACTTGTCTGGAGAGCGTCGGACCATAGGCAAGTGGTCCAATGGCTCTTGTCAGAGAGAGAGAACCTGAGAGAAGGCTCCGGACTAGTCCGACGGGGAGTCCGACGCTTCAAGACAGAAGGTTGGTTCCATGCAGTGAGCTCCCTAGCTCCGGACCTGAGCGTCAGACCAGGGCTCCAGACCAAGGAGAGTGGTCCGGAGGTTCGAAGAAGAGACTGAGTTTTTACTCAGTGAGCACCCTGGCTCCGGACCAGCGCGAGGACCAGTGCACCGGACTATGGCAAGTAGTCCGGAGGTGCCTGTTTTTCAGCTGAGTTTAAACTGAGAGTGAGTTCCGGACCAGGTGCTATGGTCCGGTGGTGTGCGCTCCGGACTAGTCCAACGCATACGCAGAAAAGAGAAAAATCAAGTAACGGCTAGTTTTAGAGGTGAGGACTATTTATAGTTGCCCTCATCGTCCTTAGGACCTCTCTTGGCCTGTGTTACACCTGAGGAACCTTGGAGAGAGTTCTTGGAGAGCCAAGTGCCTAGTGAGGGAGAAATTCAAGAGATTCCATCTTGTTCTTCCCTCCTAGAGTGATTAGGAGTGACTTGTGTGCATCCATCCACCTTCCTAGCCTTGAGTTGGTCAAGTGAAGGTCTTGTGCTTGTTACTCTTGGTGTTCGACAGCACCTAGACGGTTTGGTGGTGTTCGGAGAAAGTGATCGTCGGAAGATTGTCGGCGTCTCTTCTCCAAGCTTCCGTGATCGGTTGTGGGCGATTCACCGAGCCCGAGTGGCAAAGAATCAGCCCGTAGAGAGCACTCTGCCCTTGCGCGGGTAGAGGGGGAGTGATACCTTGCGAGGTGCTCCAACGAAGACTAGGGGGGTGTCGACACCTCGATACCTCGGGAAAACATCGTTGCGTCAACGAGAATTCCTTTTACCTAGCTCTTTACATTTCCGCACTACATTCCGTTTTGTTCTTTCCGTTGCTACCAGAATTGCTTAGGTTGTTTTTCAATTCCATGAAGTTCTACCGCTTTTCTAGCTAGGACACACGACCGGTAGGCACTAGGGGGTGATTGGCATTTGATAGGTTTTCATATTTTCTTTAGAAATTTAAAACAAGCCCAATTCACCCCCCCTCTTGGGCATCTTGATCCTTTCAATTGGTATTAAAGGCTTGTTGCTCTAAATTAGGCTTCACCGCCTAGAGCAAGATGTCCCATGAGGATGGACCGCCACCCATGTTTGATGGGGATGAATTTCCTTATTGGAAAGTGCGGATGGAGGCCTACCTTGAGGCCGTGGATGTCAGCGTTCACAAAGCCGCCACCATAGGCGGATCGGTGTTCGCCGAGTATCCCTTCTTTGAGAAGAACAATGCTAAGGCGAATAACATTCTTTTCCGTGGCATTTGCAAGGATGTGTTCAACCGTGTGCGGAATTGCAAAACCACGCATGAGATTTGGACAAACATTTGTGCTCTACACGAGGGCACCAAATGTGAAAGAGAAGAGCGCTATCACCTGATCATTGCTAAGATGAACTCTTTTACCATGCTATCTCATGAAAATGCTAATGAAATGTATTCTCGCTTGAATGTGCTTGTAGAGGAGTTGAATGGCCTTGGGCTTACTCAAATGACACTGGCCGATGTGGTGCACAAGATACTTTGTGTCTTACCAATAGACAAGTATAGCCACATCGTCACGGTCCTTCATCAAGGCGATCTCTCCACAACTACCCCAACACAAGTTTTGGGCAAGATCAATGCTCATGAGATGTACATGAAGATCAATGATGTAAGTTCATCTTCCTCCAAGAAGAAAGAGAAGGAGGAGAAGAAGGACTTGGCTCTCAAGGCATCTTCCAAGGAGAAGTGCAAGATTCAATATGTACTTGAGAGTGCAAGTGATGATGATGATGATGAAGACAACATCGCTCTTATGGTGAAGAAAACCACCAAGATGTTGAAGAGGCTAAACAAGAATGGAGTCAAGTTTGACTCAAAGAAGAAGAAATTCTTCACAAGCTCTTCAAGGAAGCCAATCTCCCAAATGAACTGCTACAATTGTGGCACTCTTGGTCATATAGCTCATGCTTGCCCCGAAGAGAAGAAAGACAAGTTCAAGAACTTCAAGAAGAACAAGGGCGGCAATGATGACTCAAGTTATGATGACAAGAAGCAAGACAAACCATACAAGAAGAAGAAGAACTTCAACTTCCACAAGAAGAAGGATGGCAAGGCTTACATTGTAGGTGATTGGCTCACCGATATTGATGATTCAAGTGACTCCTCCGATGATGAGAGTGAAGAAGAGAAGGTGGCCGCCTTGGTGATTGGTTCTTCTATTCCACCGCCACCACCTCCTTCATCGTCGGGTTCATCCTCTACACACCTATGCCTCATGGCTAAAGATGACAAGAAGGTACAAAAAGAGGAGGATGGTGATGACCTCTCTAGCGATGATAGTGACGATGAAGAAGCACCTTCCTATGATGAGCTAATTAAAATTTGCAACAAGTACGCTAGCATCATAAGGAAGTACAAGGGTAAAAATGACAAACTTCTTGAGATTAAAGAAAACTTGCATGATAAGATTGACACCTTGTATAGTGCTAATGATGATTTGAAGCTTGAGATTAACTCTCTCACATCTAGCACTAGGGAGCTCAAAGCCTCTCTTAAGAAAGCTAATGAGAAACATGATAAGCTTGAGAGGTAAACACAAGAGCTCCACACAAGGTATAACTTGCTAAAAGATGACTACAACAAAGTCAAGGAAGATCATGGCACGTTAGTGATAGAAAATGAATTGCTTACTCAAGATCTTACACATGTTGCTACTAACCCGTGTGCTAAGTGTGCAAGTGCTACCTCTTGTGAAATCGAGCTTGATGATGTGGCTCTTGAGCAAAGTGCTAAGTGCAAGGGCAAGAGGGTTGTTGAAACCGACAAGTATGATGACTATGTCAAGATGAAGGATGAGAACTCAAAGCCCAAGGAAGAGCTAATCAATCTCAAGTCTAATAAGCCTATTGTCATCAAGCCGGCTCAAGAAGAAGACAAAGATGCTATCACTTTGATCAACTCTCTAAGAGAAGAAATTGTTAAGCTCAAGAATGACAAGACCAAGCTTACAAGTGGCCTTGAGAAGTTCACCAAGGGTCACAACCTTCAAAGTGAGATCTTTATGAACACTGTCATGAAGAATGACAAGACCGGTATTGGGTTCAAGGAAAATCAAGTGATGAAGGCCAAGGTCAAGATTGAAGCTAAGAATTACTACAAGAACAAGTACAATGGCTACAATCAAGATAAGCCAAAGCCCAAGCCAAGGAGATGCTTTGAGTGTGGACAAGTTGGTCACTTCGCATATGATTGCATGACTCCACCTCGCAAGATATTGCCCAAGCACACTAGGCCATTTGCTCATGATGCTCACTATGTCATCAACAAAGATTCCAAGGGTAGACCACTTATGGTGTTTCTTGGACCACCAATGAAGAACAAGCCTAAAGTTCTTTGGGTTGCTAAGGAGTTGGTTGACAAGACTATGGGGCCCCGCACTAAGGGGGTTCCCAAACAATAAGCTTAACTCCAAGTTGCTTGTGTGTAGGTGAACTATAAGACCGGTGGGAGCCATTGGGTAATTGATAGTGGTTGCACTCAACATATGACCGGCGACCCCCGGATGTTCACCACACTTGATGAGGATTGTGCAAATCAAGACAAGATTACTTTTGGGGATAATTCAAAGGGCAAAGTTCAAGGCTTAGGCAAAGTGGCTATCTCCCAAGATCAATCAATTTCCAATGTCTTGCTAGTACAATCATTGAGCTTCAATTTGCTATCGGTTGGTCAACTTTGTGATCTCGGGTTTCAATGTCTCTTTACTCCAAATGAGGTGATTGTGACCAAGATTGAAGATTCATCAATGATATTCAAAGGGTTTCGGCACAACTACCTCTACTTAGTGGATTTCACCTCAAATGAAGCCGAATTGCAAACTTGTCTATTCTCCAAGAATTCTTTGGGTTGGCTTTGGCATAGAAGATTAGCTCATGTGGGCATGTCAACTTTGAAGAAACTTGTCAAGAAGGAGCTGGTTAGAGGTGTGAAGGATGTGGTGTTTGAGAAGGATAAATTGTGTAGTGCTTGTCAAGCCGGCAAGCAAGTGGCAAACACTCATCCAACCAAAGCTTTCATGTCTACCTCAAGAGTCCTAGAGTTGCTACACATGGATCTATTTGGCCCTACCACCTATGCTAGTCTTGGAGGCAATCTCTATTGCTTAGTGGTAGTGGATGACTACTCTCGGTACACTTGGGTGTTCTTTATTCAAGACAAGGGAGAGACAACCGCTATATTCAAAAAGTTTGCTACAAGAGCTCAAAATGAATTTGATGTGAAGATCAAGAAGATTAGAAGTGACAATGGCACCGAATTTGTGAACACAAAGATTGA
Organism: Microstegium vimineum; assembly: GCA_022036555.1. Lineage (NCBI taxonomy): Eukaryota > Viridiplantae > Streptophyta > Magnoliopsida > Poales > Poaceae > Microstegium > Microstegium vimineum. Next base: position 32,691,006 of record CM039122.1, on the reverse strand, counting down.
AGATTATTGTGATGAAGTGGGGATCAAGCATGAGGTATCCGCCACATATACTCCACAACAAAATGGTGTTGTAGAGAGGAAGAACCGGACGCTCATAACTCTAGCAAGGTCTATGCTTGATGAGTACAACACTCTGGAGAAGTTTTGGGCGGAGGCAATCAACACCGCTTGCTATGCGGCAAACCGTCTCTTCGTCTAAAGGCTATTAAAGAAGACCCCCTATGAGCTTATCAATGGGAAGAAGCCGGATATTTCATTCTTCCAGGTGTTTGGTTGCAAAGTGTACATCTACAAGAAGCGCCAACACTTGGGTAAATTCCAACGACGGTGTGACATTGGTTTCCTTGTTGGATATTCACTTAAATCCAAGGCATACCGTGTATTTAACAAAGCCACCGGCTTAGTTGAAGAAATGTATGACTTGGAGTTTGATGAAACTAATGGCTCCCAAGGAGCGCTTGAGGATATTGATGTAGGTGATGAACCCTTAAGGGAGGCAATGAAGAATATGTCAATTGGTGCTATCAACCCGCAAGAGGTGGAAGAAGTTGAAGATGAAGCAAATCAAGATCCTTCTCCACCTCGCACGCCTCAAGTTGATGAAGAAGATCAAGTAAGGGAAGCTCAAGAAGACACTCACATCCCTCAAGATCAAGCCGAGGCTGAAGCAAGCATTGTTGAAGCACCGCATCCCCCTCCTCAAGAGACAAATAGAAGATCAACACCTATCCTTCAAGCTCACCCCCATGATCAAATTATAGGGAGTCCATCAAAGGGAGTTATGACTCGCTCTAGACTTGCATATTATGTTGAACATCACTCGTTTGTTTCCTTTGTTGAGCCTACTAGTGTTGAAGAAGCACTTGCGGATCCGGATTGGGTGAATTCCATGCATGAAGAACTCAACAACTTCACCCGGAACCAAGTGTGGACACTTGAAGAGAAGCCAAAGGATGCAAGAATCATTAGTACCAAGTGGGTGTTTAGGAACAAGCAAGATGATCAAGGCGTGGTTGTAAGGAACAAGGCAAGATTGGTGGCAAAGGGGTTCTCTCAAGTAGAAGGACTCGATTTTGGAGAGACCTTTGCTCCGGTTGCAAGACTTGAAGCCATCCGTATCCTTTTGCCGTATGCTTCACATCACAAAATGAAACTCTTTAAAATGGATATGAAGAGCGCTTTCTTAAATGGTTTCATCAATGAAATTGTCTATGTCTCACAACCTCCCGGGTTTGAAGACCCATCATTGCCTAATCATGTGTATAGGTTGTCCAAGGCACTCTACGGATTGAAGCAAGATCCAAGAGCCTAGTATGAGAGGCTAAGGGACTTCCTACTCAAGAAGGGTTTCAAGATCGGGATCGTCGACACAACACTGTTCACCAAGAAGCTTAATGGAGAGATCTTTGTTTGCCAAGTATATGTCGATGACATTATATTTGGGTCAACAAACCAAGAGCATTGCAAGGAGTTCGGTGACTTGATGTCCAAGGAGTTCGAGATGTCAATGATTGGCGCGCTAACCTTCTTCCTTGGCTTTCAAGTGAAGCAAATGAGAGAAGGGACCTTCATCTCTCAAGAAAAGTACACTCATGATCTACTTAAGAAGTTCAAGATGGAGGATTGCAAGCCAATCAAGACCCCAATGCCTACTAATGGACATCTCGACCTTGATGAGGGAGGTAAACCAATTGATCAAACTCTCTATCGTTCTATGATTGGTAGTTTACTTTACCTCACCGCATCTAGGCCGGATATCATGTTTAGTGTGTGTATGTGTGCTAGGTTTCAAGCAAGCCCTAAGGAGTCGCATCTCTGTGCGGTTAAAAGAATCCTTAGGTACATAAGGCACACCCCTAGCATGGGTCTTTGGTATCCCAAAGGAGCCCCCTTCCAGCTAGTTGGCTACTCCGATTCGGATTATGCTGGTTGTAACGTTGATAGGAAGAGTACCTCCGGCGGGTGCCACATGCTAGGAAGAACACTTGTTTCTTGGTCCTCAAAGAAGCAAAACATTGTGGCATTGTCTACCGCCGAGGCGAAATACATTGCCATGGGAGCAAGTTGTGCACAAATCTTATACATGACCCAAACACTTCTTGATTACGGCGTGTTTTTAAAAGATGTTCCACTCTTGTGTGATAATGAAAGCGCCGTAAAGCTTGCTAACAACCCGGTTCAACACTCTCGCACCAAGCACATAGATATTCGCCATCACTTTCTTAGAGATCATGTGGCTAGGAAAGACATCACACTAGTTGGAGTTAAGAGCGAAGATCAATTGGCGGATATCTCCACAAAACCACTCGATGAAACAACCTTTTGTAGGTTGAGAAGCGAGTTGAATGTGCTTGATCACTCAAACTTCACTAAAACAATGAGATTGTGTGAGCCATGCATTCATTTGTATTTTAACATGTTTAATTTGGTAATGCACAAAGGCTTGGCTAACGCGGTTGAGATAACCGCCCTCAAAGCGTGTGACAAAGCTTAACCGCGGTTTAAACTTGCAAGCAACCTAGATTCAAATTCCGTATTGCATAGCATATGCATGTGTGTTGCTTCGTCATTTCTTTTCGGTTAAGCTTGATCATCCTCTAGGCTCATCACTTAGGGGGAGCATTCAAAGCTCTAGCTGCAGCTAATACCCCTCTTGTTCCCCTATGGTGATCCTTGGAGTTTCCTTGATCTATTTTCCTATGAAAACTAATTCTAGCCTATGGCAAACTACTTCTAAATTGAGGGTTTGAGAGATGGTTCTTATGCTAGGTCCAACAAGTGTTTCTTTTTGCTCTTTTGTGTTGATACTTGGCTAAGAGAAAAGATTGGAGAGAAAAATAGGAAAATTCAGAGCAAAATCAAGCACCGGACCACTCTCCGGACTACTCGCCATGGTCCGATGCTAGGTGGTCCGACGCTCAGTCATTCCCTGCATAAAAATTTCTCTAGACATAAAATCCGTCGGACTACAGGTCCGACGCTCCACTGGACCATAGCCAAATGGTCCGGAGCCTCGGTCAGCGGTCAACAGTCCAATCAAAGGACCGTCGGACTAGTCCGACGCTTCGTCCGAAGCCCCAGTCCGGTGGTCGGGTGCTCTCTGCATGAAATGTTCCATTCTCTGGTTCCGTCGGACCACCCTCCGGACCATGCAGTATGGTCCGACGCTTCAAAAATTCGCGCTTAACCCCCCGCAGGCGATTCTGTTTTGGCAGTTACTTTTTTCCTCCACCGCCCGTACATCGCGCCGCCGCCTGACCTCTCTCTGCCGCCAGCTCGCCTGTGTCCATCTCGCCGCCGGTGAGCCCCTCACCGGAGTGCCGCCATTGCTCCACCGCACTCCCTCCTATCTGCTCTGCTCGTGCTCGCTCACGCAGAGGAGCGCCGCCGCCTGCCATCACAACCGCCGCTCGCCGTCGAGACCGCTCTTGCCGACGATCAAGCACCACCCCTGCTCCACCTTGTCACCCTGCCTAGCTCCACCACTTCCCCACATTCGTTGTCAGCCAAGCAGGAGTTTACCACTTAGGGTTAGCCCTAACCCTAGGGTTGGGGTTTTGACGACTTCGTCTTCGCCGACCCATCTTCGATCATCGATCTCACTTCATTGTCCCTAGGGTATGACTCTGATCATGGTTTTAGCGTTTAGTCTAGCTATCGATCATTTCATGCCTTAGTCTTTTCAATGCCAAATCACTAAATCACCTTGTCAATTGTAATTAACAGTTGACAATTCTCTTTTGGAGTGTGGCTCATCGCTTGAATTGCTCTGATTAGATACACTCACTTACCTCAGGTACCGTGACAGATTTCATTCTTTATCTTATCTAGATGCTTGCTTCCATACGGGTTCTTATCTCTAGATGTTATATATGCTTTATAATATATATATACCCTGTCTATTCTATCTGGCAGCAGTCAGTGGAAACTTAAACTCGGGGCAAAGCTCGCGAGTATGGATTGAGGCAAAGCCTCAGAAGGATTGGTCCAGTGGCTTGGCAAGCCCCTCTGTCAGCTTTGATTGTTCAGTGATTCTTTGCAGTTGGCAGTTGCTTGTGACAGAGATCAGTGGTTCTTGTGGCAGTGCTTGTGACAGTGTTTTTATACTTGTCAGTTGGGCAGTCGTTTCTCTGTTGATCAGTGATGGCTCATGGTTCTCGTACTTGTGTCAGTGGTTCAGGTGATGATACACCTCCCCCTCTGCGTCCCTCTAAGGACAAGGGGAAGAAGCAGCTGGTTGAGAAGCTAAAGAAAAAGAAGCGCAAGTTGACAGAGGCCGAGCAGGCCGAAGCAGTTGCAGATGCAGCGGACCGCGCAAAGCGAGGTGGTCGCCGGGGTTTAGTTCGTATCGGCACCCCTTCGCGAGTTCTACCGTCCACTCCTCCAGCTCAGTCAGAGACCGCAGAGGCTCCAGAGGAGCAAGAGCTTGTCACAGAAGCTCTTGGTACACCATTGGCACCTCTTCCCTGGGGGTGTGTCACTCGCTCCCAAACTGCTCAGTCTACTCCACCACGTGGTGATAGTGCTCCTCCAAGTGTCTCAGCAGCTTCTACTGCAGATTCAGAATCAGTACATCTTGACTTGAGGAACCTCACTGCGAAACAAGTAAAGAAGCTTCGCTTTGTGACACTTGAGAAGTGGTGCCCGGATCAGCGTGACCCCAGAGCTTCACCAGGATGGCACACACCTCTCATGGAGGACTTCTACAGGGCAGCTCAGCTTTCTTGCATTCAAATACGACCGCACCGGGTTTGCTCTTTGGAGAGCATAGTTGAGCTTGCTGGAGAGGAGATTCGACCATTCCTCACGTATCTTCCGAGACTCACCGACCTCCTTGTGTTAGGAATATGCCCTAGAGCTAATCATGTAGATGATTATATTCCGATTGTATCCATGATTAATAAAGTGTTCTTTGAATATCCATTATAGACAAATAGTATTGATTGACGATTATGTGAATTGTTTGTGGAACTCAATTACCTGAATGGTTATTCTAAAAGTTGTCCCTGGTCGGCATTCTTGTAAGAGCACACTTGAATATTAGACCAGCACATGTATTAGTTGATGGCTATGTTTCACAAGTCATAGACATGGAGATGTCAAACTAATAATGTGGGCACATGTGAGACATGTAGGCTGGACTGACCCAATAAGAGAAAGTCTCTATTCATGTCATGTACGTTATGTCCTTAGACCTGAGATTGTGGTATGTACTCAAGATGTGAAACGATCTACTTAGGGACTATCAAACGCTACTCCGTTATTGGGTAGTTATAAAGGTGGTCGTTGGGTGGTCGGGAAACATGCTATGAGACATAGACAATCAAGATGGAATTTGCCCCTCTCTTCATGAGAGAGATATCACTGGATCACTCATGTGATTGGATCAACAAATGCATGGCCGTGCTTGGGTTAAGTGTTAACCCACGAGTTGAACCATATATCGAGTGGCAAAGGGAATAACTTGTACATGGTCATAGTGGTTCGTCTGATATGATCATAGCGTATGCATAGGAGTTGACACGCCTTGCTAGAGGCCGCTATCAACTATTGGTCGAGTAAGAGTACTTGGGCCATGTCTATGTATGCGTGAGCCCATAGGGTCGCACGCTTAAAGGGCTGGAAGCCTAATTCGGGTTGGACCCGAATTAGACTAGGTTTAGGGTTACTAATGGGCCTCCAACGTGGGAGCTCGTCAGGACGCCTATATAAGCAAGGGGTGGGCGCGGGGCGAGATTGATCCACGCCTTTTGGCAGCCGCCATCGCCTCCCCACGCTCGCGCCTTTTGCTTCTCGCGGACCTAGCAGTCCGGAGGCGCAACGCTTCCTCCCTGTACGTGTGGGATTCCTCGGAGGTGCTGCATCTGGAGCACAAGGACGAACCGCGCGAAGGGGACGTTGAGACGGACGACCACGCAACTGCACTGCCTGCTGCGATGCGCACGACTACATCAAGTCGTCTTTCGCTGCACCTGCGCGTCTAGTGGTAATCCCGTAACCTATAACTAGCAGTAGATCCTGTTTTATGAGGTCGAAAAGTTTTGTTTTCCGGCTAGCGTAGCAACCTCGTATTCCATCACCTTGGTCGTTCCGGGAATTACATTGAGAGGTGGGTCAGGGAGTTCTATGCTACAGTCTGGATTGATCCGGAGCACAACTTTCTTCAGTATACTTTCAGAGGAGAGCGTTACAGGCTCTATGTGACTCGGCTCAGAGAGATACTACACCTCACCCAGATAGCCGGCGAGCTCAACCTTCACTATGATTGCTACAGAGGAGTCTCTGTGCCTCGCCGAGCTCGAGGTGGTCGTACTTTGACAATTCAGGAGGTTGCTCCTCTCTTCAAGCCACCTTTCATAGAGGGTTCTCGTCGTACCCCGGCAAAGCTCCGCCCCACTATTCGTCGCCTGAATGATGTACTACGACGTACACTGCTACCTCGCACAGGGTATAAGGAGGGTCTGACAAATATGCAGCAGTTCTTACTTCAGGCACTCGTCTCTCAGACACCGTTTGATATAGCTGATTTTCTCATTTCAGAGATTGAGGATGTGATTGCTGATGGGATGAGAGCATGATGGCAGTTTCCTTATGCTCATTGGATTAGTTCTATCTTAGCTATTGAGCTTGAGGGATCCAATCCCGGAGTCCGTGCGTTGCTTGATTAGTCACCAACTTCATTCCCACCGTACAGAGTACTAGCTTCTTTTGACAGTCGGTTTGGGAACCGTGTGCTTCGCCTAGTCAGGCAACGGACTGCGCCTGTTGACCAAGATGATGTTGATACTCAGGATGATTCGATCCGTGGTGTTGAGAAGCAGGAGCTCCGTGACTTGGATACTGGGGCTGATGTTACTCCTGAGGATACTTGTTGACACCGTTTTTCGACACGTGTCAAATGGGCTGAGGCTTGACTGGTCAGCGGCCGTTCTCCATCGGTATCGGGAGTCGATAGTGCCAATGGAAGGGTGCTGCGGAGAGACTAAGTGTTTTGCCGATGGAGGCTGATAAGCCTTGCCAAAAGATCGGTGAAGTCTTGCTGAAACTGATTACCGATGACGGCTCGTTGCCGATTGCCGATGGAAGATGGTTGCCGATTACCGATAAAGGCTCATTGTCAATTACCGATGGGCGTGATTTAGTACTTGGTGGCAGCAGAGATTTACAAGTGGCCAAAGAAGGAAGGTGCGGATTAAAAGGATCTGCCGATGGAAAGTTTCCATCGAGAAGAAGTATAAGGAAACTGGTGTTCTGTGCCAGTATTATTATTATAGTAGTTTGAGTCCGACTCTTGCATGGGTCGCTTATTTTCCCTTAAAATAGGTGTGTTTGTTTAGGAAATAAATATTGTTATCCGGCTCCTGCGCGAGTCAGTTTCCTTTAAAGTAGGAGTTTGTTTTAGGAAAGATATGTGTCGTGTCATTGTATAACTCTCCATGCGGGAGTATAAATATGTGCCCGAGGGCTATGGAATAAATCAATCCAATTCAAAACTAAACCAATTTTATCTTATTCTACCTTTTATCGCAATTTACCTTTCTTATGCATTAGTTATAGCTTTAACGAGTTCTTCAAGCTTTCGACGGGCTGCATCACCTTGATCTCCGTCAAATCCTTGTTAGTTCCGCTTGGGAGTACCTCTAGGCTTTGGCAATCCGGGCGCATCGCTGTTTGCCTCGTCTAGCTCTGCTCTAGCTATCCTTGATCAATCTGAGCCTTGACGTCTGGGCGCATCGCTGTCGTCTCGTTCAGTTCGTCATAGTTATCATCCTTGTCGATTGATTGGTCAAATCGACTGGCACGCCCTCGACATCGAGCTTTGGGTAATAGCCTGAGGTGTTCACAGATCTGACGCTTTTTGTGTCAACACCTCTTTTGGCACGCTCGGTGGGACAGGATTATACAGATCTACACATCCGGCATGGCTGATCACGCCGATGTCGACCAAAGGAATGTCATCGCAGTATCTGAGGCTGATCTGAAAGATGATCAGAAGCAGGCCATGGAGCGGGCTATGGAGGAATACAAACAGCTGTATCTCAAGTCCTTCAGCCTCAGCAGGAGCGGCGAAGCAATTCAGAAGCAAGATCTACCGTTGCCACGGCAGGTCACGTACAACGCCAACTCTGGTAAGCTACAAGAGATGGTTAACGCCGCTATAAGTCAAGCTTTGATTAACCACTCCAACGTGCTGTCCAATACCGTCTACAATGCTGTCGCGCAAACATTCAAAGAAGGACATGCACCGCGATATGTCGGTCCAGCATACCATCAACCTGGATTGGCATCTGCAAGCCCATCGGCGGCTCAAATGGCGTCTTCCACACCTGTGGAACCGTCTGCCGATGTGGCTGCATCACCAAGACCGAACGCCGGCGACACCACCAAGTTCAATGCAGATCCGGCCGCGTCGGCAACTTCGGGACCAGCCCCCGCTAACTGGTGGGGATACGGTATGCCTCCAAATCTATATGCTGGCTCTAATCTGGTGCAGGGAGACAGTTCGGCCTGGAAGAACTCTACGGCATTGGCAGCGCAGCCACAGCCGATGGCTCATATGATGCACAACTCTGCGCCTACTCCAACCATACAAGTGCCATCAAATGATCTCCAAGTAATCCCCAAGATACCTCTGATGCCACCATCGGCAAGCTCTGTGCCGATGCAACACATTATGACCACCGGCAGTCAATCTCTGGCGGCAAATTCTCAAGCTGGAGCTCCGCATCCCCAAGGTAACCTGGTGATCAATTGCTCTAGAATTCAGGAGCCGGCTGCCCCGGTCAGCTATCAACCATCGGCAAGTCATATGCCGATGCCTTATAATCTTAGATGGGTCAACAAGCCACCAGCTCAGCAGCCTGGCGCGCCGATGTATTATTATGGAGGCCCAGCTTACATTCAAGGCGGATCATCGGTACAACAACCGATGAATGTGACAGTTTAGCCGACTCCGCCAAGTATGCCGAATCATCCATCGGTAAGTCAACCGATGCATAGCGTGCAGATGACTGATGCTGCGCCTGCGACAACTGCATATCTTCAAGGGGCGCATCAGCCGACTCCGCCAAGCATGCCAAACTATCCATCGACAAGTCAACCGATGCATAGCATCCAGATGACTGGTGCTGCGCCCACGACTACTGCACGTCTCCGAGAGGCGCGTCAGCCGACTCCACCAGTCGATAATCAGCCAATGAGTCGGCAAGATCAGGACGCGTACTGGGTCGGCAAGATTGCCGAAGTCATGAAGGAGCAATTCGGTATCAAACCCAAGGTCAACACATACTCCTATCGGACCCCGTACCCGCCTGCATATGACTTGATTCCTCTTCCAAATCGGTATAAGGTGCCCGATTTTACCAAGTTCTCCGGCCAAGACGACACGTCAACAATGGAGCACATCAACCGCTTCATTATCCAGTGCGGGGAAGCTGCCAGCAGGGAGGAATTAAGGGTGAGGTTGTTCTCTTCATCATTGTCTGGATCGGCATTCACATGGTTCATATCGTTGCCTTCAAATTCTATAATTACATGGGCCGATCTGGAGAGGCAGTTTCACAAGTACTTCTTTGCTGGCATACATGAAAAGAAGCTTACCGATTTGGTCAAAATGAGGCAACGCAACGACGAATCGGTAGAAAGTTTTGTGCAGAGGCTGCAGGACGTGAAGAACAAGTGCTACAGTCTGATGCTTGATGATCGGCAACTAGCAGATTTGGCCTTCCAGGGGTTACTGCCACACATCAAGGACAAGTACGCGTCCCAGGAGTTCGAGAGCCTAAGTCACCTGGTGCAGAGGATTGCCGATCAAGATGTCAAAGCCTTTGAGCCCAGGAAGACTTGGAACAAGAAGGTGACCTTCATCGGGAAAGAAGAAGACTCTGGATCGGATGAAGAGCTGAATGTCGATGCAGCCGAATGGGTGAAGGATAAGAAGCCTGTGTCTTGTCCGTTCGGCCAGAAAGAAACTGAGAGGTTCACCTTTGACATCACCAAGGCCGATAGGATGTTTGACCTATTGCTGCAAGAGGGGTGAATCAAGTTGGCGCCCAATCAAGTGATTCCATCGGCCGAAGAGCTCAAGAAGATTAGGTACTGCAAGTGGCATAATGCAACCTCACACAGCACCAATGACTGCAAAGTATTCAGGCAGCAGTTGCAATCGGAAATCGAGTCTGGGCGTATCAAATTCGAAAGCTCTAAAGTCCAAAAACCGATGAAGATAGATCAGCACCCGTTCCCAAACAACGTGGTAGAAATCGGTGAAAAGACCAGAGTGCTGACATCGGAAACTGCCAGAAGGAGCTCATCGGTAGATCCTGACTACCAAGTGCCTAAGCGCGACGCAGGAAAGTTTGCCGATGACAGAAAGGGTAAGAAGGTTGCCGATGAAGGTAACAGCGCCAACAGGGCTCCTAGAGTGGTGATCACTCATAAACAACCGAGGCGCTATCATCGGCAATCACGTGAAGAGCAGTATCGGCAAGAAGAGGAAGAGCATCGGGAATGGTTTCGACATAAGGACCACTGGAGGTGTCCCTTCTTCGTTCATTGCTGGGAAGAAGGCATCAAGCTGCCCACTGCCGATAACTGTCCAGAATGCAATGGTTACTACGCAGCCGATCGGTCAGGTAAGCGACCTTGTTTTGATGATCAGACACCCAGGTACGCCAGGCCGCTCAGAGAAGATAGATCGGCACACGACTGACTAGGGGCAAGCTTAGTGTCCATGATCGGCTTGGCAGGCGTGTTGACCAGAGGGAGCTGGAGGAGATGGCTAATGCTAGAGTGCCCGATGAAGAAATATTCTCCAGAGATCCCAACATCGGAAGAAGAGCCGATGTAAGCAATGAGAGGCAGCATCAACCTGTCTGGAAGACCAAGCTTCCTCCCTGGTGCCCTAAGGGTTTGACTAAGACCCAGAAGAGGAGGATTCAGCGTCAGCGCCGCGACGACCTGCATGGCAGCGTGGAGCCCTCGGAAGAGAAGCAACGGAGAACGAAGCGTAAGGACAGGGGCCCATTGGCAGACATAAACATGGTTGTCATGTTGCCGATGGAGTTCATGGCGCCTGTCAGCGATGATGAAGAGGCTGCCGATATGGCACAATTGATGCTGGATCCGATGACGACTATCTTTGAAAAGCCTGCCGAAGATGAAAGGCAGCACCTAAGGGCTCTGTTTGTCAAAGGCAAGGTGGATGGTCAGCCGATGACTAAGATGCTAGTGGATGGTGGCGCATCGATCAACATAATGCCCTATGTCGTGTTCAGGAAGCTTGGCAAAGGTGATCAAGATTTGGTCGAGACCGACATGAAGCTCAAGGACTTCGAAGGCAATGTGTCAACCGCCATGGGAGCCGTATGCGTTGACTTAACCATCGGCAGTAAGACTTTGCCGACAACGTTCTTCGTGATCAGCGGCAAAGGCACTTACAACTTGCTCCTCGGGAGGGATTGGATCCATGCTAATTGTTGTATCCCTTCTACTATGCATCAGAGCTTGGTACAGTGGATCGGGGATAGAATTGAAGTCGTCCGCGGTGAAGCCCCGTCTACTGTTGCATCGGCAGAGTTGGACACTTATGAGCAGACCAGGTGCATATCTGGCGAAGCCTGGGATAAAGAGTTCCTCAAAGTTGCCGATTACCGCATCAAACCGATCCAAGCAGTCGGTCCTGAGGAGGAGTTTTAATGGATCAGTTCGCCGATGACGGAAAACTGGGGCAGGGCTTTACGTCTGCCGATGACTTGCTCGAGGTCGACATCGGCGATGGTAGTAAACCTAGGCCTACGTTTATTAGTGCTAAGTTAGATTCCCAATGTAAGCAGCAGTTAATTGATTTATTAAAAGAGAATAAAGATTGTTTCACTTGGGATTATACAGAGATGCCTGGTTTAGACCGATCGATAGTTGAACATCGGTTACCCATCAAGTCTGGTTTTCAGCCACATCGGCAGCCGGCACGCCGATGCAATCCTACTATCTTACCCGATATTAAGGCTGAGATTACTAAGTTGATCGAGGCTGGATTTATTCGGCAATGCCGATATGCCGATTGGATTTCTAATGTGGTTCCTGTGTATAAAAAGAATGGAAAACTTCGTGTTTGCATTGATTTCAGGAATCTGAACAAGGCTACGCCGATGGATGGCTATCTGATGCCTGTTGCCGATCTACTGATCGATGCTGCTGCCGGACATCAAATTATTAGCTTCATGGATGGTAATGCTGGGTACAATCAAATATTCATGGTTGAAGAAGACATATCCAAGACTGCTTTCCGATGTCCAGGTCACGTCGGCTTGTTTGAGTGGGTAGTCATGACTTTTGGCTTGAAGAATGCCGGTGCTACTTATCAGAGAGCAATGAATTTTATCTTTCATAAGTACATCGGCACAATTATTGAGATCTACATTGATGATGTGGTGGTTAAGGCTGGAGACTTCAAGAAGCATCTTGCCGATTTGCGGAAAATATTGGAGTGCACGAGGGAGCATGGGTTGAAGATGAATCCTAACAAGTGTGCGTTTGGCGTATCGGCAGGGCAGTTTCTGGGCTTCATGGTGCATCAGAGAGGCATTGAAATTGGCATAAAATCTATTGATGCAATTAACAAGGTAGTTGCTCCCACAAACAAGACTGAGTTGCAGTCTCTGATCGGCAAGATTAATTTCATTAGAAGATTTATATCTAATCTGTCTGGTAAGATTAAATCTTTTAGTCCTCTGTTAAAGTTGAATGCCGATCAAGAGTTTATATGGAGAGAGGAGCAGCAGTCAGCTTTAGAAGAGATTAAAAAGATACTTGCTAAATCCTCCAGTCTTAGTTCCACCTCAACACGGGAAGCCTTTCAGGTTATATTTGTCTGCCGATGACGGTGTTATCGGGTCAGCCTTAATTCAAGAATTTGAAGGGAAGGAGCGCGTAATATATTACCTGAGCAAAAGGTTGGTGGACGCTGAAACCAAGTATTCGGCCATAGAAAGATTGTGCTTATGTTTATATTTCTCTTGCATGAAATTAAGACACTATTTACTGTCGGCCGAATGTATTGTTGTCTGCAAAGATGATGTGGTCAAGTACATGTTGTCAATGCCGATTTTGAGTGGACGAATCGGTAAGTGGATTCTAGCGTTATCAGAGTTCGACCTAAGGTATGAATCGGCAAAGGCTGTTAAAGGTCAGGTGATGGCCGATTTTGTCACTCAGCACTGCAATATGGTGAGCTTTGTTGAGATTGCTCCTTGGGCTCTATTCTTTGATGGGTCTACGTGCAAGGAAGGAGAAGGCATCGGGATTCTGCTGATTTCACCCCGAGGACAGAAGTATGAGATTTCATTGCCGATTGTTGCTACTTCGACAAACAATTAGGCTGAGTACCAGGCTTTGCTTAAGGGGTTGGAACTACTCAGGGAGGTGTGTGCCGATGCCATTGAAATCTTTGGTGATTCCATGTTGGTGATTAATCAGCTGATCGGGATATATGAGTGCCGAAGTGAAGTGCTAATTGCAGCCCATGAGCAGTGTTTGTAGTTGTTAAAGGAGTTCAAAGAATACCGCCTTGAACACATTCCAAGGTTGCATAATGAAGAGGCCAATCGGTTAGCACAGAATGCCTCAGGATATCAGCCGATTCAGGAAGTCATGACATCGGTAACAGTTGCCGATGACTGGAAAAAGGAGATTGCCGATTACTTGAGGGATCCATCCAGGAAAGTTGAGAGGCGTCTAAGGTTCCAAGCTACTAAGTATGTGCTCCTTGATAATGAGTTGTATTATCGGACAATTGATGGGGTTTTACTTAGATGTCTTGGCAAAGAGGAATCAAAAGAGTTGATGGGAGAGATCCATGAAGGTGTATGTGGAGTGCATCAATCTGCATTCAAGATGAAGTGGATGATTAGGCGGAATGGATATTATTGGCCGACGATCCTGGAGGATTGCTTCAGTTATTTCAAAGGGTGCCGGGACTGTCAGAAGTTTGGTAATGTGCAAAGGGCACCTGCATCGGCAATGAATCCTATAATCAAGCCTTGGCCGTTCAGAGGATGGGCTATTGATCTTATCGGCCAGATTTATCCGCCATCGAGCAAGGGGCACAAGTTCATACTTGTTGCTACCGATTACTTCACCAAATGGGTTGAGGCAATCCCGTTGAAGAAGGTGACATCGGCAAACATGGTGGATTTCGTTAAGGAGCACATCGTTTACCGATTTAGTATTCCTCAGACCATTACTACCGATCAAGGGACCATGTTCACATCGGGAGAGTTTGATGACTTTGCTGTTAGCATGGGTTTCAAGGTGTTAAATTCTTCTCCTTATTATGCTCAAGCTAATGGTCAAGCCGAAGCGACTAATAAAGGAGTCATTAAGCTTATAAAGCGCAAGATTGAAGAAAACCCTAGGAGATGGCACATGGTACTAAGCGAAGCTTTATGGTCATATCGGATGGCTTGTCATGGTGCAACCAAGGTCTCGCCGTATCAGTTGGTTTATGGACACAATGCTGTCCTACCTTGGGAAATTAAAACTGGTTCTAGGCGATTATCTTTTCAAGATCAGTTGACGACCGATGATTATATTACTCTGATGAAGGATGAGTTAGAAGATTTGGCAGGTCATCGGTTAAGAGCATTAATCAGTATTGAGGAGAACAAGAAGTGGGTTGCCCGATAGTATGATAAGAAAGTAAAGGTAAAGGAATTTGCCGATGGTGATTTGGTTTGGAAGTTGATTTTACCGATTGGGACTAAGAGCTCTAAGTTTGGAAAGTGGTCCCCTAATTGGGAAGGTCCTTATCGGATAAAACAGTCTGCTCCTGGTAATGCGTACATTTTGGAAACCCTCGAGGGAGTGGCATTTTCTAGGGCGATCAACGGCAAATACTTAAAGAGATATTACCCTAGCATATGGGTAGATGCATAGTGCTCAGTCGAATGCTGATGAAAAGAAAACGTATAAAAAACATCGGTAAAAACAAACTAGTGTTATATTACAAGACAAGAGTAAGTATCAGGTTACATTCATGCCGATACAACAGGCATTAGAATAAGGAGTGGATGACTGTTATCGCACGCAGGCGAATTTGATCTATTTCATCTATCTCCTTGGCGTCGACATCGGCAGAACCCTCCACCGGCTTAACTTTCTTCTTCCATAGGATGACTTGACGGGCATTATGGTCTATTTCTTGTTGTAAAGCCCCGATGGAGTCGGACAGTTGGGTCTTTTGTCGGTTGGCAGCCGTCAGATCCCCTTCAACCTTTTGCAGCTCTGCCAGCAGCTCCTCCTTCCTTGCCGACAGTCGATGGATTTCCTGGTCAAGGCTGCCGATGGAAACTTTGGCTTGACCAATGCTTCTGTGCTTCTCATCGGCAAGACGCTTGAATTTAAGCTTCTCATCCTCATTCTTGGCTTGAGCCGCTCTATCGGCAATGCGACGCATAAGCCTCTGGTACTGGATTTGTTTGATGTCAATAGAGGCTGCCTGAAGGATGGTTTCTGCTGCATCGGCGGGAAGATGGCTTTGGGTATCTTTGAATATAATCCTTGCCGCCGATGAGTCCTGGACAAGTTGGGAGGTGTCTTGCAGCAGCAGGGAGAGCAATTCCTCAAGTTTGGATTTGACTTCTGCCGATAGAGCCAGATTGGAGCTTTCCTCTTCGTCGTCATCAGGGACGTTGACAGCAAAAGAGAATAGACTGTCGGCTTGGAGGCGGCCTTGGCGCTCATCTTCGTTTTGAAGGTTTAGGCTGTAGGAGAAAAGGCTGTCTGGGGAATCTTGGGCCTGAAAACAGAGGTTAAAATATACCGATTGTAAAACTATAAGCGTTAAGGTAATCGACTTACCGTCTTGAAGCGGATCATGCTGGATGGTCCAGCTTCATCCTGAACATCAGCAGCAGATGCCGATGACTGAGCCCTTGTTGGAGAGGCAGCCGACGTCGCTGGTGCTGGTATAGTTGTGGCCGGCGATGCTTCCGATGTAGTGGCAGTCTCTTGTGGCGGTTCCGTCCTGACATCGGGGACTTGGGTCGACGGTACCGATGCCGATGTTGCTGCTGCTGCGGTAGATTGAGCGATTCCTTCACTGGGCAGTTTGGCTGATGACGATGCCGGTGCTACCTCTGCTGCTACGGCAAGAGTCATCTCTTCATTCAGCGTGGTCGGTACCGATGCCGATGCCGCCTCGGTTGCAACAACTGCTATCTCCTGGGCAGTGGTGTCGTCCATCGGCTGATCAGGCACAGAAGCCGATGGAGGTTCTGCCAATGATCCGCCGGCAGGTAGTGCGGCTGGCGCCGGAGACAGTCTTGCTGGCGACGCATCGGCAGCTGATGGTGCAGTTGGGGCCGATGGCGGAGGAGAAACCAGCCTCAAGCACCTCTTCTTCGTCGGCACAGCAGTAGGGGAGCCAACCCACTTGGATGAGGACTAGGGGGCATCGGCAACAGGGCTAGAAGTCATTTGTATTCTGGAAGCAGATGACGATGACCATAATGCCTGAAAATACAAAGCGAGTTATGCAAGATAAATGTTGCCGATGAAACAGTATGTGATCGGTACAAGTAAAGAGTTTACTGCATAAGTTTGTGTGAAGGCAACAGCAGCAGCCGATGTAGCCTGAGCTATTGTAGGTATCGGCGAAGGTACCTGTTGAGGCATGAAGGCAGCCAGTGTCGGAGCTTTGTTCCCGATGATCGATATAGGGCCCATCATCCGAAGATTGAAGGGTCTACCGCTGTTGCTCACTGTGGGGACTGGATCATCGGCCTGTCAAGTACAAGGTGCAAAAGAGTTAAATGTTGATACCGGTGATAAATAAAGTAATGAAAGTCCATCGGATGGCAGACTTACTGCATCGTCGGGAATGAGGTAATCGGCGTCGATCAAGTGCCGATAATAGTGCGAAGACTTGGCGAGTAGTTGGCACTTCCATTCTTGCCACCAAGACTTGAACTCGTTGGTGATGAAGGAAGTTGGCGACCAGGAGGACAAGTCAAGGTCTGACAGATCGGCATCGGTAGGGAGACTGATGACTTTGTTCCAATCCAGATTGCTGGAGATTGTCTGCCTGGGTCTCACTACCCTGGAGTAGCACAGCTTGATCGGCAGTTGGCCAAATGCCAGTTGCCTTGCCGCTGCCGATGGATAGTAGAACTCGTACGACGGTGGAGCGTTCTTCCCAGATCCAAAGATGTTTACCGGGAGAGCTCGGGGAGTAATGCTGGCCCTCATAATTGCTTGGTTTTCGGGTAGGTTCATATCGGCCAAGTTGAACAGCAGTGGGAACTGGTTGTGTTCATTAAGATACGACCACCAAGCCCGTTCTGATGAAGGGAGTCCGTTGTAAAACCTCTGGAAATAGTAACCGAAGTGCTCTACATCGGCATCGGTACCTGGCAGCATTATGACGACTTCTCCAAAGTTAAGTGGAGCTCGAGTTGCCGATTCATCATCATCGTATCGGTAATCTTCTGATATGTCCCTCGGAAATTGTTGGGCAAATAGATCAAACCCGAGAGCCTTGTGCATATGTGCGTTCAGCCATAAGTTGACGAACCACCAGGGGCCTCCGAGATTGCCGATGGGCTCTCCTAACAGCAGCTTATTGGATACTTGGTGCAGCAATCGGTAAACTGACCCCAGGAGGTACCTGCCTAGAGGGAGCCTTGTGCCATTGGCAAGCAGTTCGGCCGCAGGGAGGTGCATGGTGGTCGGGCCGATAGTTTTGCCACAGAAGACAAACTTTTCCAACCACATGTTTAAGAAGATGGCATGCTCCCGTTGGCTTACCGATCCGGTTTTCTGGTGTTCCTGAATGTAACCTGTCCAGCTGCCGATACTACGGGTGATCACTTTGTGCTCAGCTTTTCTGTTGAAGAGGCTAAGTGTATCGGCAGAGGTGATATCCAAGCCAGTTAGCATGTAGACATCGGCAAGGGTGGGAGTAGCCGGTCCATGCCTGAAGAGGAAAGCATTCATGCTGTCGGACCAGAAATATGAAGCTGCTATCATCAAGTTCTCATTCCTCTCCGCGTCGGCAATTGAGAGCCTAATGCATTGATCTAAGCCACGCTCCTGCCAGTATACTTGCTGTGACCTGACCAACCTCAAGTACCAGTTTTTCTATCCTTTGGTGTGCTTAGGCCATGAGCGGAATGTATCCTTCCATAGCCCTAGGTCGAAGCTCTCAGATCTAAGCGGTATCCGGTTGGTTTCTGCGTTGATGATGGAGGTGGGGTCTGGATTGCCAATTGGGCCTAGGCAACTAAGATTGGAACCAGCGAGGGGGATGATCACTTTGTTGTACAGCTCCTAGGGTTTGAAAAAGGGACGAATCAGAAGGAAGAACAGGGATGAAACCAGGTTTTTGCAGAGAAAAGAACTGTGCAGAGAGGTTGGATTGGATGGAGAATGAATCTTACCTTCGGGATGTCAACTTGGATCGCCATTTGGAGTTGGAGAGATGCTTGGTTCGTCCTTGGAGTGCGAAGGAGTACTGTTGCTGAGCCTGTGTTCTTCAGAGCAGTCGGAGGTTGAAGACGAAGGCAGGAAGGTGAAAGTAAAAATGGGCTCGGGTAAAAAGGCAGTGTGGATCCTGGTAACTTTTATAATCCTGTTCAGGGGCATTTTGGGGTTCTGTTCCACACTGTGCAGGAATGTAGAGAGGCCCGCGGTAGATACGCGCGGTGATCGAGGTGGTCTGTAACTGTTCATGCTGCAATCGAGGGATTTTATTATTAAATTACAGTTCCACATGCGGGGATCGAGGAAATCGTACGCCTATCTCGGGGGTAACGGCTACAGCAACAGCTACAGCAACGGCTACAGTGGAGAGAATTTTGGCACGTAAAGTTATACGCTCCGAAACTGGGGGCATGTGTTGACACCGTTTTTCGACACGTGTCAAATGGGCTGAGGCTTGACTGGTCAGCGGCCGTTCTCCATCGGTATCGGGAGTCGATAGTGCCAATGGAAGGGTGCTGCGGAGAGACTAAGTGTTTTGCCGATGGAGGCTGATAAGCCTTGCCGATAATATCGGTGAAGTCTTGCTGAAACTGATTGCCCATGAGGGGTCATTGCCAACTGCCGATGAAGAATGGTTGCCGATTGCCGATGAAGGCTCGTTGCCGATTACCGATGAGGGCTCGTTGCCGATTGCCGATGGAAGATGGTTGCCGATTACCGATAAAGGCTCATTGTCGATTACCGATGGGCGTGATTTAGTACTTGGTGGCAGCAGAGATTTACAAGTGGCCAAAGAAGAAAGGTGCGGATTAAAAGGATCTGCCGATGGAAAGTTTCCATTGAGAAGAAGTATAAGGAAACTGGTGTTCTGTGCCAGTATTATTATTATAGTAGTTTGAGTCCGACTCTTGCATGAGTCGCTTATTTTCCCTTAAAATAGGTGTGTTTGTTTAGGAAATAAATATTGTTATCCGGCTCCTGCGCGAGTCAGTTTCCTTTAAAGTAGGAGTTTGTTTTAGGAAAGATATGTGTCGTGTCATTGTATAACTCTCCATGCGGGAGTATAAATATGTGCCTGAGGGCTATGGAATAAATCAATCCAATTCAAAACTAAACCAATTTTATCTTATTCTACCTTTTATCGCAATTTTACCTTTCTTATGCATTAGTTATAGCTTTAACGAGTTCTTACAGCTTTCGACGGGCTGCATCACCTTGATCTCCGTCAAATCCTTGTTAGTTCCGCTTGGGAGTACCTCTAGGCTTTGGCAATCCGGGCACATCGCTGTTTGCCTCGTCTAGCTCTGCTCTAGTTATCCTTGATCAATCTGAGCCTTGACGTCCGAGCGCATCGCTGTCGTCTCGTTCAGTTCGTCATAGTTATCATCCTTGTCGATTGATTGGTCAAATCGACTGGCACGCCCTCGACATCGAGCTTTGGGTAATAGCCCGAGGTGTTCACAGATCTGACGCTTTTTGTGTCAACAATACTTCTTCTGACAGCTCTGACGCTGACTTCTAGCCTGTTCCTACCATGCCCCTACGGGCTCACGACACTGAGGCAGGAGGTTCTGGTTCTTGCTACAAAAACTATGATGCTGAAGATTCTTGACCGTCTGAATGAGCAGCAGAGTTCCCTTGTGACTGCCGTTACCCAGGTCCAGCAGAGACAGGATGAAATGCAAAGACAGTCTGAGGAGCGACACTTTGAGATGCAGCAACAAATGCTTGCCATGCAGTTGGAGTCCCAGCGCTTGCAGATCCAGTCTCAGCAGATCCAACAGTAGAACATGGCCTTTATGGCCCATATGATGAAGTGGACCGGTGCTCCTCCTCTTGCGTTCCTGGCTGCACCTCAGATCCAGATGATAAGTCAATCTCAGCCCTCTCAGTCAGTTGGTCAGATAGCAACACCATAGCAGTCAGTTGGCTCTTCAGTGGCCCCTTCCAGTTTAGTCGGACAGACCGTCACTCTCACCCCAGCCATACAGTCTAGTGGACTTCAGGGTGCCGAAATGACCACCCCGTTCCAGTCCCCGGCGACTTAGGTCACTCAGTGGTTGGACACCTTGGGCCCGACTCAGCAGTTCACCCCTCTCACTACCGGTTTCACGCCGATGTCTGCTACGATGGGTGCTACTGCCAGAGATCTCTCAGCGTCGTTCAGCGACATCACAGGGCAGCCGTCCCCCACTGGTCAGCAGATAGCAGCAGAGACTGAGGCAGAACTGGTTACACTGATAGCTGGTCAGCACCATTCTTCAGTTGCTTCCTCAGAGGCTACACACGACAGTCGGGCTCCAGCCGTATCCACTCCACCCACAGCTGCTGTTGCTACCGATGCCACTCTTGTTACTACGACTCCAGTACAGCCTCCGTGGCCTCCAGTTATTCAAACTCCAGTCGAGTTCGTGCATGCGGCCCAACCGGACACCGCAGCTCCAGAGGCTCCAGCAGAGACAGTGGCACCGGATTTTGCTCCTACTCCTACCCCAGCTACAGCTCCAGAGTCTTCGACAGCAGAGATAGCTGGCACGTCAGCTCCTGTCCCTCAGACCGCTCCACTTCCAGCGACAGACACTCAGGGGGAGGATTCAGATGATGAGATATACCTGTCAGAGTTCAGGGTGCTTGATCGCTCCACGGCTGCTTCCACTCCGCCTCCAGGCGCTTAGTTTTGGTGCTTCGACGCCAAAGGGGGAGAGGGAGAGTCGAGTAGATGGGCTAGCTTCAGGGGGAGTTAGTAGGATTCGTTCTTTTGATGTGTATTTACTCTATCGCATCATGCATCACGTTTACCGTCTTTATGCATTGTATGATATGTGTGATGGTTGAGACTTGATGGTTGTGTGACATGTGTGGACCGTTTTTTATGTATATATCATGTCACTTGGTTATGCTATATTGCTTCCTCGCTAATCTCTGATCTTTTGGCTATAGCATATCCTTTGAAATCAAGTACTATGCTCAATTCATATCCTTTGTGCTTGTCATGGCTTGAATGGTTTAGGCATGTATATGTCTTTCTTATCACTAACCCATGCCTATATCATATCGAGTCATGTTTTCTCTTATCAAAATTCACTCATTATTCTCTACTCGAGCTTGTATTGTCGTCAATCACCTAAAAGGGGGATATTGAAGAATCATGGACCCTTGTGTTTAGGCGATTAACGACAATGCTAGGTCACTATGACTAACGTGTGTTTTGCAGAGGCAAAGTCATTATAAGTTAGGTCAATAGTGATGCTAAGAATGGGCTTAATGGATATTCATGCCCCCAAGATGGAAATCGTTTCGGTTTCAAAGGATGTTGATTCAAGTTGAAGACTAGGCTAGTCCTTAGTGCCATAAGGTTGAGAAGGGCACTAAGTATAGCTAGGACTTTGTTTTTCCTTTGACCGTACTATAAAGGGGGGTATGAGGTTAGTAGCTTGACCTAGGAGAGTTTGGGAAAGTTGGTGTGTGCACACTTGTCACAGCTAGTCCTAGAGACCTTGCTATCAGCCCTTGGTTAAACCTAGAAATGGTAGGAGCAAAACCCCTAGAAAAGACTTAGTGAAAACAGTTGAAACAAGGGGAGAAAGAGGCTCTGGACCAGTCTGCCTAGTAGGCATCGGACCAAGAAAAGTGGTCCGACGGTCCCTGACTTAGGCAAAAGTTCAGAGAGTAAGCTCCGGACCACCTGTCTGGAGAGCGTCGGACCATAGACAAGTGGTCCGATGGCTCTTGTCAGAGAGAGAGAACCTGAGAGAAGGCTTCGTACTAGTCCGACGGGGAGTCCGACGACTAGTCCGACGCTTCAAGACAGAAGGTTGGTTCCATGCAGTGAGCTCCCTAGCTCCGGACCTGAGCGTCAGACCAGGGCTCTAGACCAAGGAGAGTGGTCCAGAGGTTCGAAGAAGAGACTGAGTTTTTACTCAGTGAGCACCCTGGCTCCGGACCAGCGCGAGGACCAGTGCACCGGACTATGGCAAGTAGTCCGGAGGTGCCTATTTTTCAGCTGAGTTTAAACTGAGAGTGAGCTCCGGACCAGGTGCTATGGTCCGGTGGTGTGCGCTCCGGACTAGTCCGACGCATACGCAGAAAAGAGAAAAAGCAAGTAACGGCTAGTTTTAGAGGTGGGGACTATTTATAGTTGCCCTCCTCGTCCTTAGGACCTCTCTTGGCCTGTGTTACACCTGAGGAACCTTGGAGAGAGTTCTTGGAGAGCCAAGTGCCTAGTGAGGGAGAAATTCGAGAGATTCCATCTTGTTCTTCCCTCCTAGAGTGATTAGGAGTGACTTGTGTGAATCCATCCACCTTCCTAGCCTTGAGTTGGTCAAGTGAAGGTCTTGTGCTTGTTACTCTTGGTGTTTGATAGCGCCTAGACGGTTTGGTGGTGTTCGGAGGAAGTGATCACCGGAAGATTGTCGGCGGCTCTTCTCCAAGCTTCTGTGATCGGTTGTGGGCGATTCACCGAGCCCAAGTGGCAAAGAATCAGCCCGTAGAGAGCACTCTACCCTTGCGCGGGTAGAGGGGGAGTGATACCTTGCAAGGTGCTCCAACGAGGACTAGGGGGTGTGTCGACACCTTGATACCTCGGGAAAACATTGCTGCGTCAACAAGAATTCATTTTCCCTAGCTCTTTACATTTCCGCACTACATTCCGTTTTGTTCTTTCCGTTGCTACCAGAATTGCTTAGTTTGTTTTTCAATTCCATGAACTGCTACCCGCTTTTCTAGCTAGGACACACGACCGGTAGGCACTAGGGGTGATTGGCATTTGATAAGTTTTCACATTTGCTTTAGAAATTTAAAACAAGCCCAATTCACCCCCCCCCCCTCTTGGGCATCTTGATCCTTTCAATACGTTTGTATGCTTAACCTGTTTGGCTAGGATGCTAGACATGTCCTTATACATGAATATACCATCTAACTCTCTTGTCTGTTGTACTTCATACCCTTTTTTGCTGAATGTGATGTTTCTATGTGTGTATTTTATTTTAGAATAGGTAATTTCTCCTAGTGGTAGGGTTCATAAATTTTCATGATAAGATTGCATTCTATTACAAGCTATGATAGATGGGAACATATGCTATGAAAACCAGGTTTCCGTGGAAACTATGGAAACTCGCACGTGGATCGTTGGATCTAAATCCGATGGTGGGAGATATTAGCAATTAACCCCTCCCACAGTGTGGGAGAGATTAGCACGTGGATCGACACACTGTGGGAGGGGTTAATTGCTAATCTCTCCTATTCTCTTCCGCCATCAGATTTAAATCCAACGATCCACGTGCGAGTTTCCATAGTTTCCATGGGAATCTGGTTTCCATAACATACGTTCCCATGATAGTAAACATTTGTTAGAATCAAGTCGTGAACTGTATTTCTGGGTGGTGCTTTCCCTTTACACTGAGCACACAACCTTTTATTTTGAAACCGGTATATCTTTATTTAATCAGAAGCTAATAGGTCATTAGCAACAATTACACCAATGCATTCAGGGACTGAACTTGTGAGTTGCTCATCCCCTTCAGCACAAAGACACCCCAGCACTGCTAATTGGTGAGCAGCCCTATTTCATTCTCTAAACTTAAAGACACACTGAAAACTAATAAAGTTTGCAGCCACAATGGACCTCAGTTCATCAACTAAGTTACCAACCGAAGATTATGAAAAAGCTCCCGAATTGATCGCCTGCACGGCAAGTAAGGAATCGGTCTCCAAAATAAGCTTCCCTACTCCCATGCTAATTGTCGTCTGAATACCTTGTATACACGCCACCAGTTCCGCTTGGAAAGCATTTAGCAGATGATTAATTTCCCCCGTCCTGTAAAAATACATCTCCATCCCAATCGCGTATGAGAAAACCCCAGCCTCCCGTACCATTCTCTGGCTTGAAAGATGCGTCGCAGTTCAGTTTGAGATAGTCTGATGGTGGCTTCTCCCAGTGCTCTCTTCTCCTTTGCTTTGGCTTCTTCTCTTTTTCACCCAAGTCTATCACCTCGTTGGCATAGATGTTTATACCTCTCACTAAACTTTCTGATGATCTCCTGCGCTCCTCCTCTCTAATTGCATTTCGTTCATTCCAGAGAAACCATAGACCGATCACCATAATCAATCTTTGTCTCCTGTTTAAATTCAGAATAAAATCCACCGCTTCCCCAGCTTGTAGTAACTCGGCAAGTGCTTTACGTTCACTGTCCAAGTGAAGTTGGTACCAAATTTGTTTCGCCAACTTGCACTTAAAGAACAGGTGAACACCATCCTCACCGACCTTACTACAAATTGGGCATCTATCATCGATCTTCATGCCTCGCCTAACAAGGTTGCTTCTAAGCGGATGGCTATTATGAGCAAAACGCCATAGAAAATGTTTTATCTTGTTTATGCACTCAAGCTGCTAGATTTTCTTCCACATTGGTGCTACAACTGTCTCACTACCACCTTGCTCTCCCCCTTTACGCCTCACCCGCAGGCTGTCCGACCTGCAGACCCTATAGGCACTTTTCACACTAAACTTTCCTTGCTTATCATAGTGCCAGGCCAGGGTGTTCGGTCGTCCTTCATGAACTGGCAAAGCAAGAATGAGGTCTGCGTCCTCCTGCCAAAAAATGTCATTCACTAGCTCCACATCCCAGCTTCCCGAGAGAGGATTTATTAAGTAAGCAACTTCTAACAAAAAATTTGCTCCTTTCGGAGTGATCGGATACCTTAATCCATCTCGCGGTAACCAAGGATCAGTCCAAATTTTGAGACCAACACCGTCCCCAACTCGCCAAATTATCCCCTTTTTCAGTAATTCAATTCCCCTCAACACACTCCTCCAGGAATATGACATCCCTGATTTTGGTTTTGCCTCCAAAACAGGTGTGTCCGCAAAATATTTCGCTTTCAAAACTTGTGCACAAAGGGAATCACCATTTTGCCAAAGTCTCCAACCTTCTTTCGCCAACATGGCAAGATTGAAGCAATGGATATCCGTGAACCCGAGCCCTCCATCTTCTTTCGTCTTCATGAGTGTTTCTCGTGACAGCCAATGTATCTTATTCTTCCTCTCCTGCTGATTCCACCAGTATCGGCATATCAATGCACTGATTTGGTCGCAAAGGGACTTTGTGAGGTCAAAGCACCCCATCGCAAAAATAGGGATCACCTGGGCGACGACTTTGATCAAAATTTCCTTGCCTGCCCAGGAGAGAAATTTCTCGTTCCACCCTTGCATCCTAGACCAGATTGTGTCCTTCAAATAGGAAAAAACACCCGCCCTTGATCGTCCTACATGCACTGGCAACCCCAAATATTTTTCATTCATAGTCTCACATGTTGCTTGCAAAATTTCACACACTCGTTTTCTCTGCTGCGTCCTAGTATTTCGACTGAAAAGAATCGCCGATTTTTTTCTTTATTAATCATTTGGCCCGAATAGATTTCATAGGATTGAAGAATATCTTGCAACTGCCTGCTACCCCCTCGGTCGCAGGAATCAAAATTAATGAGTCATCGGCGAACAAAAGGTGTGATATGCTTGGCGCGTTGTGACAGATGTTAACTCCAGCAATAGTACCATCACTCTCTGCCTTATTCAAGAGAGCCAAAAAACCCTCCGCCACGATGAGGAAAAGATAAGGTGATAGCCCCCGCTGCGGAGTAAACTGCTCTGCCAACTCCCGGAGCCCCTTTGGTTGGAAATGCTTCCTAATGCCTACACAAAATCATCAATTTTACTAATTTTATTTATCAAAGGGTAAGATGGTCATTGCGCAGGTACACCCAGCCCCTAACCCCACGCCGCACCTCCCTTCCCTCTAGGCCTCTAGACGCCGCCGCCACCGCCCCTGCCCCGCCCCCGCACAGTGCCCTGCACCGCCGCCGCACGGCGTCGCACCGGAGGCCCTGCAACGACCCCGCGCGGCGTCGCGCCGGAGGCCCTGCAACGACCCCCGCACGGCGTCGCGTCGGCGGCCCTTCCCCTCCCCCGCACGGCGTTGCGCCGGCAGCCCTACACCTCGCTCACACGGCGTGGTGCCGGCGGCCTTGCAACGACCCCGCACGGCGTCGCGCCGGCGGCCCTGCAACAACCCCTCCCCAAGCGCGAGGGCCGCGGTGGTCGCTTCCGTCGCCATTTTCCTTGAGTTCCCGTGCATCCTCGCCGCTGCAAGATGTACTGAAGCCTGCCGCCGTGGGCTGCGTCTGAGCCTCTGAGGTGATTCATTCGGTCATTCCTACCCTAGCCTGCTACTTGACCAGATGTATTGCTGCATTTCAAGAGATTAAATTGCCACTTGCTTCTGCATCTCATGTATTGAAGTGCAGAAGCACATGATTTGAACATAGCCTGCTCATGCTGTGATTTTTGCACTAGAGTATGTTTTGATTCTTTTTCTATTTTGGTCATATCATTGCTAACTAATATAGAATAGATGTAGATAGTTACGGAACCTTGAAATAAACTGCACAAATATTTGCAGCATAGGTGTAGCCTATTGCAACCAGCAAAATTATTATATCTAGTTAATCATTCAATTGGTCTTTTATAGTCTTGATGTTTCTGTCATCGATCGCAATGTTTCCATGATTCAGTGGAACTAGCCATTTAACCTGTTCCCAGCTAAGCCAATGACTCAACGAGCACCTGAAATAATATATGTTCTTTGCATTCCATGTTGTAATGATTAACTAGTCTAAATTGATATGGTAGTTTTTTTAAACATTCTCCTGTAACTTGTCAGACCAACTAATCCGAAGCAGTTAAATCAACGAGCTGCACCATATGCTCCTACAGTCCAAGTGGAATCAACTAGAAAGGTTGGGAACATCATTCATTTGTTAATCCTTAAAATGGTTATATGAATTATTTTTAAATTAGTCCCACAACCTTGAAAAATAATGACCTCTCTCTTTGGCTCTGTTGAGTTTAGTTGTATTGGTGATGAACTGATTGGACTCTCTTCTACAAGAATTACTTGTTTGAATCATGAGATGGCTGAACTCCAGCGGGTTTCTTTGCTCAGTTGTGTACTAATTGTACTACTAGAACCACCGCAAACGCACACATTTGTGTTTGCTACATCCTTGTAATATTTTCAGCATTTGTAGTTTCCTTTTACATTCTTTGACAGCTCATGTAAATCATGTTGGTACATAGATTTGTTTCTTGAATAACCATTTGTGGTCCCTTTTAATCCACTGATAATAATTCAGAGAGTATATTGCATGGTTTTCTATTTTTCAGTCAATGGACACTGAAATGATGATGATGGCATGGATCTGGTAATAATTGTGTTTGAAAGACTGATGGTACATTGGGAAGAAATATCATAGAGAAAATTGATACTCAACATAAGATTCAAGTATTGAACTGAACCCCCAAGTATCGCCTCATTGCCTTTTCTTCATATGCACGTTTGAAGCTGAGGCAGAGTTCTGCTCGGTGACCATCTTTGTCAGATCCAAAGGGATTGCAACCTGTCCCACACGCTATATTGGAGTGGCCTGGTGTTACAGTGGCCTGGTGTAGGAGTTGGAGTCTGACAGAAGTGTGCGTGTAAAATTTGGCAAGTTCAGAAAATAAGTATTTATATTTTGTTTTGCTTTTCCCGGACCCCCATGTAGTTATATATTTTCAGCCTTGTTTCGTAATTGGCTGGGTGTTGCTTCTGCTTCGACTACTGCAGTTTGAGCACAAAGAGTCCGCAACTTCACGTACTCAGGTTCATGCTGTTATTATTTATTTTGATGGTTTGTGGTACAGATGAAATGTAAGATAATATTTTTATATTAATATGCATTTGATTTCTCATATTTTATAAATAAAATGCCAGCTTTGGTCTGTAAATTTGAAAGTGCTAGTGCTGAATCTGTGTAACCACTTGAATTTCTGTTGGTTTTGCTACAATAAGAACATATCCAATTGTTTCGATTATTAACTGCTTGTTGTCTTACCAATTGTTTCATCTTTTTTTTTTCAGCCTACAGTATCAACAACTCCTTCACAAAGTACATCACAATATCAAACAGAGGAGACAGCTTTGCAAGAAAGCAATCCTGAATCTGCGCCACACCACCTCCAAAAGGTGGAAATCCTGGACCTTCAGTACCAGCTGTGCCCATTGCTGTCAGTATCGGTAGTGCAGCTGTTTCTGTACCTGCAGAAACAATTTAGTTCGCCTGTGCGACCAACTGTTCCCACCATAGCGGCTGCAATACTTCTGCTATTGCACGAAGTGCTCCTGAGAATACGACTGTTGTTACCTCAATTCCTGCAAACTTATCTACCACTTTGAAGGATGATGGAAGCATGAGTTTTTCCTCCACGACGACCATCGTCTGCTATTACTGAAATTGGAATTGGCAGGGGCATAGCTCGAGGTATAACTAGTAGTCAGGCATTAGGTACTCCCATAACTATTGGTCCAGTCCCAGTAAATATTGGTACTCGATGCCTTATGCAACTGTAAATATTTTGCACTGAAGGCATATCGGTTTCCATGTGTAAACGCGTGTGTTAGTGCAGGTTTTTGTCACGTCTGCGTCAGCTCCTGGCTGACCAGCAAGTATTTGTCGTCCATTCTTGCTCTAGCTCCAGGCTAGCCTGCAGAAGTGCAAATATTCGTTGCATCTTCTATTCTGAATTTCGGCAGCCAAAAACTAGAAGATGGCAATAAGTCAATGAACTCTCGTGAGTCTATACAATTGTGTATTCCATCTTAAAAAAAAAGACTAATCCATAGATTCAAAATAAGGCATAACTGCGTCATGCATTTACGTTTATTATATATATATATAATTAAAAAATGTTCAATATAAACTGAAATGCAAATTCAAATAACTATTCAAAATGAAACGTCGTCAACTACAAAGTTGGTGAACTAACCGATATGTATAGTTTTTATTTTGATCATTTCTCTATACGAGTCCGTCTGAACAATTTAAACTTTGAATGTCAAAATACAAGAACTTTTAATAGAATTTTGGGATATTACATGATTCCAAATGGAAAGGTCATCAACAACAAAGTTAAAGACCTATTAGAGTTCTTAAAAAATTTTATTATTCCTTTCTTCATCCGATTATTTGAATAATTTAAAATTTAAATTTCAAAATATCAGAATTTTGAACATAATTTTTGGATAGTAAATGGTTCTAAGCGAAAAAGTCATCAATAAAAAATTCGTAGAATTCATTGAGATATATAACTTTTATTTTGGTTTTTTTTTCTATTCGATACAATTAGAACAAAGTGGTAGTATACATGTTCACAATTGCATGCATCTTCATATTGTTCCCATATGAGAGAGATATCAGATTATGAATGGTGTGTATTACCATTTTATTAAGATCATTTGAAACTCATCCACAATAACATATATGTTGGATATTGCTTGTTAAAAAAGATTGCAAGTATGAAATACATTTTTCGTAAGGTAGCTTCACTACAAACATTCTCCATTTGCTTGAGAAATGAAATAACCCATAAAAAACAATAAAAAGCTATAAGAATACTGTTAATTGAGAGAACACGATTTTATAAAAAAATAGGAAAAATAATAATCTTATTTGGAGTTAGTATAATGGAGAAAAACTAGTTACAAAATTAAATTACAGATTAAGAATTTGTGATGCCTTTATAAATGCCTGTAAGTGAGAGGAAGGAGGAGGGGTGCGGTGGGCTGGTGCTACTGCACGGCTATTGGGCTAACGGCCCAGCAAGAGGGAAAGCGGGATGGAAGGGTGTAGAATCATGGACCCTTGTGTTTAGGCGATTAACAACAACACTAGGTCACTATGACTAACGTGTGTTTTGCAGAGGCAAAGTCATTGATGTTAGGTCATTAGTGATGCAATTTGAATGGGCTTAATGAATATTCATGCCCCCAAGATGGAAATCGTTTCGGTTATAAAGGATGATGATACAAGTTGAAGACTAGGCTAGTTCTTAGTGCCATAAGGTTGAGAAGGGCACTAAGTATAGCTAGGGCTTTTGTTTTTTTCCTTTGACCGTACTATAAAGGGGGGTATGAGATTAGTAGCTTGACCTAGGAGAGTTTAGGAAAGTGGGTATATGCACACTTGTCATAACTAGTCCTAGAGACCTTGCTTTCAGCCCTTGGTAAACCCTAGAAATGGTAGGAGCAAAATCCCTTGAGAAATCTCAGCGAAAGCAGTTGAAATAGGGGGAGAAAGAGGCTCCGGACCACTCTGCCTAGTAGGCGTCGGACTATAGGAGAGTGGTCCGACGGTCCCTGACTTAGGCAAAATCCCAGCTCGAGGAGCTCCGGACCACCTGTCTAGAAAGTGTCGGACCATAGGAGAGTGGTCCGATGGCTTGGTTCAGAGAGAGAGAAGGCTCCGGACTAGTCCGACGGTTAGTCCGACGCCTCAAGACAGGAGTTTGGGTTCATGCAGAGAGCCACCTGGCTCCGGACCAGAGCGTCGGACCAGGGCTCCGGACCAAGGAGAGTGGTCCGGTGGTATGAAAAAGAGAAGAAGTTTTTCACTCAGAGAGCACCCTGGCTCCGGACCAGTGCGTCGGACCAGGGCGTCGGACCAAGCAGAGTAGTCCGACGGTTCCTGAGTTGGAATCCAGAGTGAGCTCCGGACCAGTGTGCATGGTCTGGTGGTATGAGCTTCGTACTAGTCCGGTGGCTTCGCAGAGAGAAGAAAAAGTAAAAAACGACTAGTTTTGGAGGTGGGGACTATTTATAGTTGCCCCCTTCGTCCTTAGAGGAACTCTTGGCCATTGTTTCAGCTGGTGACACCTTGAGAAATCCTTTGGAGAGTCAAGAGGCTAGTGAGGGAGAGATTAGAGAGAGTTCATCTTGTTCTTCCCTCCTAGAGTGATTAGGAGTGACTTGTGTGCATCCATCTACCTTCCTAGCCTTGAGTGGGTCAAGTGAAGGACTTGTGCTTGTTACTCTTGGTGTTCGACATCACCTAGACGGTTTGGTGGTGTTCGGAGGAAGTGACCGCCGGGAGATTGTTGGCGGCGCTTCTCCAAGCTTCTGTGATCGGTTGTGGGCGATTCACCGAGCCGGAGTGGCGAAGAATCAGCCCGTAGAGAGCACTCTACCCTTGCACGGGTAGAGGGGGAGCGATACCTTGCGAGGTGCTCCAACGAGGACTAGGGGGGTGTGTCGACACCTCGGGAAAAAATCGCTGCGTCACTGAGAATTTCTTTTCCCTAGCTCTTTACATTTCCGCATTACTTTCTGTCTTGTTTTTATATTATCTACTAGAATTGCTTAGGTTGCTTTTAATTCCTATGAACTGCTACCGCTTTCTAGCTAGGACACACGGATCGTAGGCACTAGGGGGTGATTGGCATTTGATAGGTTTTTATATTTGCTTTAGAAATTTAAAACAAGCCCAATTCACCCCCCCTCTTGGGCATCTTGATCCTTTCAGAGGGGATGAGTCGGATGGGCCAAGGCCCGTGCGTCGGCGACAGGCGAGAGGGAAGGGGCAATGGGCCTAGTCGGATTGGGCCCAAAATATGCGTTGACGATCTCCTTGAAGTTGCCGAACTCAGAGGGAACCTCGCCGGTGAGGTTGTTGTCGGAGAGCAAAGCTTACATGGTTGGAAAGATAAAGAAGTTATCTACAACTTTCGTAATTCTGACTTTTTCTGATTCTGACATTAACTTAACCATAAACTGCATTTAAACAGATCTATCCAGAACACCGAACTGCGCAGAGTCATCAACTTGCAGGAATTGTTTCTCTTAGCTCCGAAAAGATATGAAGGTGCTTCTTGCGGCCACGGAAAGATAAGGAAGTCTACTGTTTTCAGTTAACTTTTGGTGATTTTAGGACGTTCAGAATTAATTAAGAAAAATTAACAAGACAGGGAGGTCTGAAAAGACAGATTAACGAAACTGCAACTTTATTTATTATCTTTTAGATAACCCAACCTAAGCTATGAGTGTTGTGGACAAGCCCACAACCTCAACAATCATTACAAAGAACCAACTCACACATTAGCAAAAGCACAAGCAACAAAACACTTAGAAGAACACTAGCACACACGATTCACGAACTAGCGAATAAACTATAAAGGGATTCCTAGTCCTAACTCTTCTTGATCTTCTTGAAGTTCAAAGGCAACCCAAACTCTTCACGAAGCTCATCTTGTTGCTGGTGACTGCGCTTGAGCTCCTTGCGCAGCTCCCTTGCTTCTATTAGCAGATGACCATACATACTCATCATCTCTTGAACAAAGTCGACGAGCTCATTCAGGACGGGGCCACCTTCACCGTTAGGTTCGGCGATTATCCAACCTTGCTCTGCATCGAAACGAGGGATGAAACGGCGTCAGGTGTTGGCAATCCTTTCTCTGAACTTGTTGGGGATGGCCATATATGCAGAGAACGCGGCGTCCTTCATACTTGCTTCTATGGTAGGATGTGCAACACAGCTATGGAAGGTATAATCCACACGTTCAGCTGCTTGCACACCAGCACTTCCACAGATATAGATCTTCGCCTTCCAGTAGGTGTTGGCGAGGGGTGTTTGTATTCCTTGCAAGTGTACATAGTTGCAACTTCGGGTCCTGGGTGGCATTCTCCCACAAGATCTACTAGCTGGGAGTGAGCGTAGCTGCTGTGTGCTCCTCCTCGGATATACTTAGTGCGAATCCACCCTGGCACTTCTGGCAGGTCTTCACCGGCAACATCGGAAGTAGAGGAATTAACATTAGAACTTGGGGCATGGGGGCTCTCTTCCCCATGGTACTCTCCGCCACTGGATATTTCCTGGACTTCCTCCTCTGGTTCTTCCTGAGATTCCACCCTTGTCGCTTGGGGTTCAGGAGGGGCAAACTGCTGCGGAGGAACACGTTCACTGAAACTGAGACGAGCTGATCGGCGAAGGGTAGGCATCTTTATCCATGACAAAGATAGAGATAGATTAGAACAAAATTCTCACAATAGAATAAGTCAAGTGTAGCATAAACAGTTTGGGAAAATACATATGCAAGAATGTAAGCATGAAAAGAGGGGAAAGACAAGGTAAGAAGACCATTCTAACTAGGCTTGCGTCCTACAGTCAACACTTGCTCTGATACCAATTTGTCACACCCAATTTTAAGGATAAAATTGAATATGAATAACTCATGTGTGCCCAGAGATCAATCACACACATAAGCCGACAAATCTTTAAATAGTACCATCACTGAGTGCTTATTACATAACGAATAATATTCTTAAACAAAACAGCGGAAAATAAAGATAACTTTCGTGACGAAGCTCCACTTCACAGGGAACGCCGACTGGTTGACCACTAGCCTAGTACTCCTCATGGTAATCTTCATAGCCATCTGAAGGGGTTGAGAAAGCAAGAGTGAGCACTTAAAGTACTCAGCAAGAGTAACATAGGGTTATGAAGCTCAAGAGGCTGACACTGTCTGAACTGCAGTTGCTTTTATCTTGGTCAAGTTTTACCAACACTTAGCTTTAGTTATGCTTAGCCCAATTAATAACCACACGATATAAGTATAATAAACAACATTAATAATTAAACAACATGATCATCTACACTGTGAGTTTTCTAGGCCGCTAGTAACCGTGAGCACGACTATCATGGTAGATTTACACTCTGCAGAGGTTATACACTTTACCCACAAGCCATGTTGCCCTTATGCCCGGGTTTATAACTCCCATAACACTTCCAAGGTGAGTGGGCAGGGAACACTATGAAGTCTTTACAAAGCCCTTTCTAGCATGTAGCGGACCCTACGGACCCAATGCAAAGGGGAATATGGGACACCCCGATGGTACCACCCGCAGCGGTCCCCACACAAGCTATACCCCATAACCAGCTCGGCAAAGGTGCCTTTCACAAACCACAAGCATGCTAGTCCAAACTTTATACTTAACTAAAGCCAGAGCCATTATAGCACTCGTGGTTGTATTTGAAATCCCAGCTTTTGCCCTACAGTGGGGTCCTATTCCATGTTGCTATAAAAGCCAGTTTTATCTCATTGTTGCATATATCATTAATCAAGATTTATCTCAAAATCCATTATTGTAAAGCATAGCAAAGCTACCCATATGCATAGAAAACCCAAGGTGACAAGGTAAAAGGATAACAAAGCTATGGTAAAGATCTAAATAGGAATCAATTTAGACACATGCAATATAACTAGATGAATTAGTGTGAAATAGGTAACAAGGATGATCCCATGTTAAACTTGCCTTGATCACAAAGCTCCTGGTGATCCTGATCTGCTGCAAAGAACTCTTGCTCACCGAAGATCTCACCGGCTGTACTCGATCAACATCACCATGCAATCATCCGAACAATCATACACGAAGCAATAAAGATGTGATCATACCATTACATCATAAACAGTAAAGAGACTTTGAAAAGGTTATAAAACAGATCTATATTTTACTACGATCACAAAGACGCGAGAATCACACTAATCGGATCTAAAACAAAGAAGTTATAGATTAAACAGGATTTTGAAAAGGGCAAGATTAAAGCATTAACAAATTAATTTACTTTGATTTTCAAAAGTAATTAACCTAGATGAAATCTATACTACTGGATAGAGCATAAAATTACGGATCTAACGCAACTCGAACGGATCGATTTGGATTTAAAATGAGCAAATTATAAGCATTTAAAAATCAGTGGCAAAACTGTAATTAGGGTTTTTATTTTAAAACCGAGTTAAATAGATCTGAAAAGGAAATACGTTTTCCCGAGGGGAAAGCGTAAAGCTGGAATCCACTTTATGGACTGCGGGTTGAGAGGAGAAAAGCCGAGGGGCTCTTTAGCAAGATTACCATCCGAAGGGGTATCTTTGATCCTGAGCCACTGGATCTGAGATGGATGGCTCGGATTAGAACAGGGGAGGGAGAGGGCGGCGCAGAGGCCGGAGTTGGGCGGCGCACGGCGGCGCCATGGCCGGCCCGAGCCCGTGCTCGCCGGCGGGGGTCGATCAGCGGCTCTGGTGCTCGGTTTTCAACTCCGAGGGCACCGGGAGAACGAGGAGAGGGAGGCGAGCTCGCCTGAGAGCTTGGAGTGGGTCGAGGACGGTCGGGGAGGACCGACGGCGAGGGACAATGGCGGCGGAAATTCTGCGCATGGCGGCGCGAGGTGGTTAGGGGCTCGGGTGCCCAATCCGACCGGGAGAAAGGTCGGGGAGCACGAGGAGGTCAAGGAGAACCCTCCCAGGGCCACTGCAGGGCTCGATCGAGGGCGGAGGATGGCCGTCGACGGTGAACCGCGGCGGCGGCTCTTTGCAGAACGGCGGCGAGGCCAAACCGAGCGCGAAAGGGAGGGAAAAGGGGTCGGGAAGACGTTCCGCGCGTACGGGAAGACGATGAGAGGGTCGGAGAGACTTACGGTGGCCGGAGTCGCTCGGAACGGCGGTTCAACGGCGGAACAGAGCGGCGGCGATGGAGGCGCTGCTTCTGCTGCGTCCGAGGGGATGCGAGGGCTCGAAAAAGATGGGGAAAGGCGGCGCGGTGGCGGCGCTATTTATGGCGGGGTCGGGGGAGAGTCCCACGCGGTTACGGCGAGGATCTCGCGCGGCGGTTGCGCGTGGTCGCGGCGTGGCGCGGCGCGGACAGAGTCCGGCTCGGACTCGGGGGAGAAGAGAGGGGCGCTGACAGGCGGGGTCGCGGTGTCAGTGGGAGAGAGGAGGGAGAGGCGGTCGAGCGGCTCTGGGCCGAGGTGCTGGTCCGGCCCATGCGGAGGGGAAGAGAAGGGGGGGGGGAGTGAAGCAGGCCGCTGGGCTTCTCGGGCCAGAAAGAGAGAGAGAAAAGAGTTTTTCTTTTTTCTTTTTATTTTTCTTTTCCAAATTGATTTTCAAATTGAACATTGAAATGATTTTCTTGAGTTTTGTAAACCAAGCAACACAAAGAAAATGCAACAGCATGAGATGCACAAACAAGTTAACCCTAGCATGGTATTTATTTTAGTTTGATTTATTTATTTAATTCTATGCTTCACAAAAATGCTTAAAATAAATCAAATTAAATTTAAATTCAAACTAATTTGCTAATTCAAATTTTAGGGTGTTACAGAATGTATGGTGCTTTTGAGATCAACGACACTGATGTCTTCATCCTTACAGCAAGGTCTGCTCTTAATCTTGACGCCATCCGGGAGCGACGCAGCGTGTCGAGGTTCTCCTGCCAACCGATAACGGCACCATCGCCGCGTACGATTGCGGCATAGAGACGAGAATGAACTCAATGAACCTATAAATTACCATTTTACCCTTGATTACATTGAAGAATTTTTAAAACGGGATTGCCATTACACTTTAATCATTTAAATTTGGAAGGCGTTGAAAGACATTGTGGTGCATATGGACCCAACAACCATAGACACACTCGGAGGGGTTGGAAGGCGTTACCATGGAGACATCTCAACGCCTTTGTCTCTCTAGCCGTTGGATCGCTTGTCGTGAGCCGTCGAAATTCGCTCCAACCATAGTAAAAAATTTCTAACTTTCACTATGTATTTAACAGTGCTAACACACTCCATAATCAGCTCCACCCACAGCTCGTCAATACCGAGCCTATGCATCATATTTTTTAAAAAACCCCATTCCACTCTATCATACGCTTTGCTCATGTCTAATTTTATTGCTGTACTTCCCACCCCACCTCCTCTTTTATTCAACAAAAAATGTGTCAGTTCATAGGCAATGAGGATATTGTCAGAGATCAACCTCCCCGACACAAACACACTTTGGTTTGGAGTAATAATCTCTGGCAATACCTCCTTAAGCCTCATAAATAGAACTTTCGACACCACTTTATACACCACGTTACACAAGCTTATAGGTCGTAAGTCTGAGACTTTTTCTGGCTTTTCCACCTTGGGAATCAGCGCAATTACAGTTTCATTCCAAGCTGCTGGCATTTTTCCTCCCTTCAAAACCTCCAGCACTTCACTAGTAAGCATCATTGGCCATCACTCTATCATTGCCCCGAAAGGCGGATTTCGACGGGTGAACTCTAACCTGGAAGCCCGACTAGGTTTGTTCGGAAGCTGACTATAATGAGGAGATCATGGAGATTCCAACCATGATCTCTCTCTACTTTAAAGATTCTAAATTATCGTGCGTATGAGATATAGAAGTCTCATAGAAAGACTGTTGGACAGTGAAAATATATATAAAAAATGATTTTTATGTAAATGACTCTCTAAATGATAATTTTAGAAAGCGAGATTTAGAGATGCTCTTAATAGGGTAGAAGTAGAGGAACTGAGTACACACCTAAAACACCTTACGGTTTGTAACACAACGATAAGGAGAGTGGAGAGAGTAATGGCCAACCTAAATGTCCATGGACCCCTTAATGCAACTGTTACATACTCCCTCCGTATCGGAAATAGGGGACAGCGATACGGTCTCCAAAAACACAACTTTGACCCTTTGTTTTTATAAAAATATTTATGAAAAAGTGATATGTGTATACTTTTATGAAAATATTTTTCAAGACAAATATATTCATATAATTTTTACATTTGCAAACTCAACAATTTAAAAGTTATAGATGATTTATATTTCTAATGTTTGACTCAAATTTTGTCTAAAACGTCTTCTATTTCCGATACGGAGGGAGTACATCATTACCAGCCCCGCGTCAAGATAATTTGATCATTTCCGTTTGGAATGAAGCAAATTTGACCATTTCCGTTTAGAATGAAGCTCTCGAGCACATGGGACCAGGGTTTTTCAAACCGAACGGTTACCGGCAAACCGCCCGGGACCGGTTCGGTTTCGGTACCGGTTTGAATTCAAATTTCAAATTTGAAAAAAAAAATCGAAAATGCTGAAAAAATTCCTAAAAATAGTTCATGATTTATAGAGTCGAATGGTGTACAAATTTTTCAAATTGGAGTTCGTTTGCTATTTATTTTGACGTGTACAAGTTTGAAAAAAAAAGAAATAGGATCTTTTCTATTTTTTTCCAAACTTGTACGCGTCAAAAGAAATAGCAAACGAACTCTAATTTGAAAAAAAATTGCACCATTCGACTCTACAAATCATGAACTATTTTTAGGAATTTTTTCAGCATTTTCGATTTTTTTTTTCAAATTTGAAATTTGGTTTGGGGCGGTAACCGTCGGTAACCGTCCAAAACGGACGGTTACCGGTCCCAAACCGTTTGAACTACGCCGTTTGAATTTAAAATGATTCAAAATACAAACCGTTCGGTTTGAGGCCGGTTTGGGCGCTTACCGTCGATAACCGCTAAACCGCCCTGGACCGGTTCCCGGCGACCGGTCGGGATGGTAAACCCTGCATGGGACTGCTCCATCTTTTGAGACCCGATTGCTCCTGCCCCTCCTTGTTGGGCGACTTGTCAGAGCAGAAAGCGAACCATGTCGAGGAGTCGAACCATCCGGTAAAAAATAATCAGCATCGTACGTGCATAGGAAGACAGAGACCAAACGAGTGAAGCAGAATCTTCCACGTGACACTTGCATGGTGAGTGAGGGGTCCCAGCAAACCGTCTGACACTGCATGCTCGGTTCGCTCTTTACACTGGAGCTGAACTAGCTTTTAATTTTTTTCTCATATTTTAATAGGATTTCTCATATTTTAATAGGAGAGAGTAAAGCTAGTTTTTAGTCAAGAGTTAAGTTCATATACACATTCTAAAATCATATGACCCTAATTATAATATAAGTCATTACTAAAAGGTAATAGTATTATTAGAGAGGTTGACTTAGAGACATTAACTAGCTTAGACTATCCGCAGTGGGAAGTGTAAA
Organism: Microstegium vimineum; assembly: GCA_022036555.1. NCBI lineage: Eukaryota > Viridiplantae > Streptophyta > Magnoliopsida > Poales > Poaceae > Microstegium > Microstegium vimineum. The sequence goes on along the minus strand of CM039122.1, from coordinate 32,651,796 downwards.
AGATCGAGGAAAAGTTTACAGTAAAAAACTACGCACCGCTTCCTCTATCTGTCTCCTCTAACCAAAATGACAGCAGCAGTTTCGATATGTTTGACGATGTCGCGGACGTGCGGTATCAGTCTTGTGGCCCCACCACTGCGACGCAGCAGCCACAGAACACATGCACGCGCGTGAGGAATCAGCTGTGGATTGGATCAGTCTTCTCTCGGAAAGTGTGCACAACTTTTTCAACCAACTAAAAATTACTTTAACTCATAAATCAAAAATCCAAATTAAATTCCATTTATACCATTAAATTTGTTTCGATAAATCCTTCAAAACAAGATCTCACATGTATATATTTAGATAAATTTTATTTATAAATATATGGGTCCCATTGTTGGTAGTTGATATAGAGGATGATGGTGCGGAAAAAATATGTATAAAGAAAGAAATATCGTTGACCAAGACGAAATATTCTTTTTAAATGATACATAAAGGATGAAAAATACGGATAGCCTTATACCATTGCGGATCCTCTAATCCCTACATTGCTCAGAATCTGCCGTTTCGCTCTTGGGGGCGGGGACGGCAACGTACACCACCTCGGCGCCTCGTGCTCGTGTCCTCCTGCGCATCAGGCAAAGCTGCCAATGGTTGCTCCGAGAGACTGAAAAATGCAGATAACATTTCCCAAGTGACTGTTGCACCTTGTCTGGTTCAGTAGAAAGGGCCCCGAAGGCGTGATTTGTCTATGGGCCGTGTAATGGGCTCGGCCCAGTATTCTGAGCCGGTGTGAGTATATGACCGCCAGCACGAGGTTGGTAGTAACGAACATGAACGTTTTCTGCTCAAAAAAAAAAAAAAAAAAACGAACATGAACGTTTATGTTGTGTGAATTGTTCTGAACCTCTGAAGCCCAGTTTGTCAAACCCCCCACCCCCCACACTCCGCCCCCCAAATCTTCCGTGTTCTTCCCATTTCCCTCCCAAATTTCATAGGGGTTGTTTGGATCCCTTCATTTAGAAGAATTGAAGTCTACTTTAATAAATTAAGCATTTGACTTAGAATTTGACATTCCATCATTTTCCAAAGTTCACAATTAAGTCTATCTCAAATTCGTAGAGTGAGATGGAAATTGATTCTATAGATCACCATTCCATATTTCTATTTGCAACTTATATCATGTTATTTAAACTCCCTCTCCTACAATGAAAATAGAAGAAATAAATATGTCTCTTATATAGTGAATAATAATATGTCATTATAATCCATATACAATCATATTAGCTTAATTAATATGTTTCTAAATTATGATTATTAAAATAAATTTAATTCCAGAGATCTAAACGGGGCCAGAATTCCAGATCACCGGTGTTACAGTGGCTAACGTGCACTCCAAATGTGCCTTTGGTTGGGCTTTCAGCCCCCAAAGCGAAACTGATTTCATCTTATTTTTGACTTTTAGCTTTCTGCTTTTGAAAAATGGGTGGAATAAAAAAAAATTTATAGTAGTTTTAAGAAAGATAAAGATGAAATATATATTTTATACTTTAACCAAACAGCTTTCAGTTTTTCTTCGGCTCACAACCCATAATAGCTTTCAGTTTTCTACGGCTCACAACACACAACAGTTTTCTCACAGCTCACAACCACAACTCAATCAAAAGGACCCAAATAGACTCTGTTTTCTCAAAAAAAAAAAAGTTCCGTAGGCTCATAGAACATCAGACGGCAACAAGTCGATAAAAAATGTTGATTAGTCAAAAGCACAGTTGGCTTTCGCTTTCTGACGAATCCAACTGCCAGTATGGGAGTGCATATTTTTCTCCCCTATCAGGCATGAGCAGACACTTCGTCTTTCTGAATTTCTAGCTACTACATGGATGGGAGTAACTTTAGCTTTTGTATCTAATCACAAATCTGTTCTTTGGCAGGAAGTGGAATGCCATGCTGGTCCATCCTAAATGACTTCACGCCTGCACCAGTGCTGCAAGAGATTCACGCAACCAAGTCTGCTTTAATGGTGCACAGCAAGGGTACCTTCGTGATTCAACTGTTCGACATACAACACTCCAACCTGCAATAGGCCATTGGTCCACTATCAAGCAATGTAACAAAGCGAGTATAATCAACACAATGCCTTTTCAAGTCACCACTTGTGTGGCACCATACCCACCGTTACGATTTATGTAGAACAAACAATACCTATTTGTCATGCCATTCACAAAAAGAATTTCATTCGCTCATCTTTCTTCATGGCATTGTACACTGCTTGGACCTGGAAACAAAATTGTGTTGAACATCATCACGTATAAATCAATAGGTCAGAGATGCAATAAGGACTTTGATCTATAAGTGTTGGCTCAGTTATATATATATAAAAAGTCTTGGCTGAGTCTGTGATCTTGTGTTTTATCAATTATAATGACAGGATTACCTGCTCCTTGGAAACCACACGGATAGGTCCAATTTTAACAGACACATATTTCCCCTTTGCAGACACTTTCTGGGATATTTGACCCTACACAAACAAAGCCAACAGTTCATAAGAAACAGGATAGTTAGAGAAAGACAGAATTGGAACGGGCTCACAATATTGAATTACATAAGAAACTATATGCACCTGGGAGCTTGCTCGGACCAAAACAAATACTTTGACAATGTTATTGACAATTCTCACATGTGCTAGTGTAAATTATTACTTCGATGCAATTATATGTGCAAAGACAATACGAACCTTGAACCCAAGAAAATGAGACAGAATCACTTTCATCAATGGCTGTATGATGCAATTTTACCAATGTAATAGCAAAGACACCAACCTCAGGAATACGTTCTTCAATAACTGATTCAACAGCAACAACCATTGACTGGACAAAATCATCGCCTCCAGTACCAATTGCTGTAAACCCTCTAACTGTAGGATAAGTATTTACCTGCAAAACAGAGGCAACAAGTGTTTTGAAATGATGCCTCAAGTGAAATGGGTCATGGGTCAGAGTCCTGATCCAAGGACCCTGTTCTTTTCTTATAATTGGTTTCAGGCCTGCAGTTAAAAAAAAGCAGTAGAGAAATGGGTCATGGGTCAGAGTCATGAAATATTATTCCATATTATCTTGTGCCATGCCATGATAAGTTACTACCGCAACTCTCAAACAACTTCTGCTATTTGGCAAATGACTTATGATGCTAAGACCTTAAGCCTAATGTTGTTAAAACAGTGTGGATAAATAAAATGAGAAAGTAGCATACATAAACAAAGGTTTACAGCTCTAGAATGACATATGATTAATCTGCCCATAGAAAGCGCAGTGTAGCATAAACCAGGAACTGATGCAGAAATATTAGCTACAAGGGGCGATATTATCATCCCTCCAGGAGGATCTTTGACATGAAACAGAATTCAAGCAAAATGGCTTCGTTCCCAAATTGCCTACTATGGCTCCTGTTCAGATGTAGAAAGTTCATATACCGACTGCCAAAGGAAAAAAAACACAGAGAAGCTGAAGAAATAATGACTTTTAGGAGTGGTGGAAAATATAACGTTGCTTAAAGATGACGATAAAATAATTTGGAGTTATAGTTCCAATGGAAAGTATTCAGTACAATCCTTATATGCAGTTATTAATCATAGGGGACTGATCCCTACTTATGTTCATGCTGTTTGGAAACTACACATCGTACCTAGAGTACAGGTTTTCTTGTGGTTATTATCCAAAAAAAGACTTTTTTTGAGAAGGGATAATCTTGCTACGTGTAGAGCAGTGTTAGATCAATCTTGTCTGTTCTGTGCTGAATAAGAGTCGGTAGACCACCTCTTCTTCCAGTGCAGTGTGGCTAAGCATATCTGGCATATTGTTTTGAATATGTTGAATTTGTCTGATGGTTGCAACTATGAAATAGTGGTGTCTCGTTGGATTGCTAATAAGCGTCATAATGTAACAATATCATTTGTGTGGCAGTTCTGTGGTGCTTGTGGAAATTATGTAATGATTTGTGTTTTCAGGGGACAGGATGGAGAAGGTAGAAGCAAGTGCTGCTGTGGATAGTATGAATGCTGAGAAGGTGGATGCCTGTGTTCAAGCAGGAGGTTGGAGAGCGCATGGAGGAGCTGGCCACACAACTGGAGGTTCAGGCTTTGAAGCCTTTGGCGCTCTGCTGGGAGGATATCAGGGAGGTGCTAATGTCAGGATTGGGTCAAATACCCAATCTTTGGAGCTGAACTGCGCCGTGATGAAGATCTGAGAATGATGTTCAGCTTGCCCGTCGTTGAGAATGTGCAAGACTGTAATGTGATTGAACTCTAGGTCTTTGTTTTGGCAGCTGCACATATGCTTTGAACTTGGATTTTTTTTTATCGCTTTATGCGTAATAAAGTGGGGGAAACCTTTTTGTCTAAAAAGCTGAATAAATAATCCAGCCTAGAAGAGAGATAACCTTTTTATCAAGAACAAGCCATTCATCTGTCGTGTCATCTGTGGCAGTACCATCCATGACAACATTTGTTGTTTGTGCAATCCTTCCTTTGGAACTTGCTACTTCTATTTTTGGAAATGAATAAGAATGCAAGTTATTAGAAAGTTAAACCATTTTATAAGCTCTGGAAGGAGTATATAACTTATGCTTTGGATAAGATAAGCAATAGGCCTGAAAGCATGTAACAACACAATAGTAAGCAGGCATAGGCGCATAAAATATCATTATGTCAAGAATTTGTAACAAATACTGCTTACTAGAAAGGCAACATGTTCTTCTGCATTTAGGAAGCAGGATCTATCTGTAATAGTTCATAACCAAGGTCCATACCGAATTTGTGCATTCAGAAACACAGAAGCACAGAAAACACAAAAAATCATACAGAAATGACAGTGGAATCCTACAAGAAAGTAAAACAGAGGAATAGTTTAATAAAATGGCATTTTATTTGCTTCAGAGGAAGGGGAGGCCGCCAGATCAACTAATGTGCTATATTATTAGCTAAAGCCATATGGATACTTGTAAGTGGGCCACGTGGTATAACAACTCCTATTACCAAATTTATTAAACTGAAGGTCGAAATCACCAAACTTGACTTTATTAAACTTCTGTAATAGTTCAGGGGGTCCATTTAGAAAAATGAGACTTCAGACACAGGGCAATCAGTTCACACTAATTCAAGAGGTATTAAGAGTTACCAATTTGTCATGAAATGCTATTTTCTAGGTACAATATTATAAAAATAGCCATAGTCACCAGCACCAAAATTAGTGACAAAAGCAAAATCAGTGGATTTGGAAAATTGAACCAACAAATTAACTACTCGAAAAAGGTAACACTCAGTAGATCATAAATGAGCAAACATCACAAAACGTATGGTATCTAGTATGACAGCACCAAACTCCCAGTGACGATTGTCGATACTGATACACAGTTAAGCTGGGAACGACAGTGCACGTCGATAGCTGCGAATTCCGATCCCATCTAATCAAAACCTGAACATTCAACTGATCCTCCGGAACCTGTCAAGAATATCCAACTCTCTCAAAGTAGAGGAAACTGGTGCTAAAGCTCAACCGAGCCTTCCATCCCGATTTGGTGCCAAACGCGTTGAGACTACGAAGCATGAGGGAGAGTACTGCGGATGATTCATCTATTATCCACAAAAAGAAAAGAAGAAGAAGAAAAGAAAGAGGAAGGTCGAAGGAAGGTTCCCCACGAGAAATGGCCTTGAGCACGGCGTCCTAAGGCGCCTCCACATGGTCGCCCGCGGCGGCGCAACATCGGATGCGACGATGGAAGTTAATCCGGGCGCGGGAGTGAGCGGACGCGGGAAGGAGCTGGAGAGCGAGGGCCCGGCAGCACGCCATCGCCCGGTTTGGTGACTCACCTCGCCGGCAGCCGCGAACACACAGGCTAGGGAAGATATTTCCCTCGTATCTCCCCTCCCGTGACTATAGAGAGCTTCGCCACTGTTAAAAGCAGAGAGTGAAGAGACAAAACGACGCAGTCAGAGGGTGAGAGGGGTGAAAAGACACCATTTGGATTAATTTCTAATTGATTATTAAAATAATAATTCTGAATACTTGATCAAGACAATAAATTCATATGGATATTGGTGACAGTAAACGAGGCACTGAAAAATATGGATATTGGTGACATTAGACCAAGACAAGTCTAAGATGAAGATAAAGATCAAGTGACTATTCCATATGATCAAGCTAGTGGTTCTTCAACTCAAGATCAAGCAAGTTCTAGTGAAGCTCAAGTTCAAGATCAACAAGAGCCTAGTCCATCATCATCTCAACCAGTTATTCAAGATACTCACATGCAAGTGCTCCAACCAACCAACATTGCAAGAGATCATCCTCTAGATCAAGTTATTGGAGGCATTCAAAGTGGTGTTCAAACAAGATCAAGATTGGCTTCATTTTATGAGCATTACTCTTTTGTCTCATCATTTGAGCCAACCAAAGTTGATGAAGCTTTGAAGGATGTGGATTGGATAAATGTTATGCATGAAGAACTTAACAATTTCACAAAAAATCAAGTTTGGGAACTAGTGGATAGACCAAGAAATCACAATGTTATTGGAACAAGCAAGATCAAGATGGAATAGTGGTGAGAAACAAAACAAGACTAGTTGTACAAGGATACACTCAAGTAGAGGGTCTTGACTTTGGAGAAACATATGCCCCGGTTGCAATATTAGAAGCAATTAGAATTCTATTGGCCTATGCTTGTGCACACAATATCAAGTTATACCAAATGGATGTCAAGAGTGCATTCTTGAATGGGTATATCAATGAGGAGGTATATGTTGAGCAACCACCCGGATTTGAAGATACAAAGAAGCCCGACCATGTTTACAAGCTCAAGAAGGCTCTCTATGGATTAAAGCAAGCACCTAAAGCATGGTATGAGAGGTTGAGAAGCTTTCTCCTCTCTAAGGGATTCAAGATTAGATTGGTTGACACCACCCTATTCACAAAGAAGATTGGAAGTGAGTTGTTTGTCTTGCAAATCTATGTGGATGATATTATCTTTGGATCTACAAATCAAGAATTTTGTGAAGAGTTTGGTGAAATGATGGCAAATGAATTTGAGATGTGCATGATTGGTAAACTTAGTTACTTCCTTGGACTTCAAATCAAACAAATGAAGAATGGTACATTTATGAGTCAAGGCAAGTACATCAAGGATATGATGAAGAAGTTTGATTAGAAGAGGCTAAAGGCATTAATACTCTTATGAGGACTAATGGACACTTGGATAATGACACAAGTGGCATGATGGTGGATCAAACACTCTATCGGTCAATGATTGGAAGTCTACTCTAGTGGGCCGCTTCAAGGCCGGATGTCATGTTTAGTGTATGCATGTGTGCAATATTTCAAGCTTCTCCTAGAGAGAGTCATGTGAAGGCCACAAAAAGAATATTGAGATATCTAAAGCATACACAAGATGTTGGATTATGGTTTCCCAAGGGGTCAAGATTTGAATTAATTGGATATTCGGACTCCGATTATCCGGGATGCAAGGTTGATAGGAAGAGCACTAGTGGAACATGTCAACTATTGGGAAGATCACTAGTCTCATGGTCATCCAAGAAACAAAATAGTGTGGCACTCTCTACCTCCAAAGCCAAATATATTAGTGCGGAGAGTTGTTGTGCACAACTACTTTGGATGAAGGCCACCTTGAATGATTATGGAATCAAATTCAAGAAAGTTCCCTTGCTCTGTGACAATGAAAGTGCGGTGAAGCTTACAAGCAATCCCATCCAACACTCTAGAACCAAGCACATAGATGTGAGACACCACTTCATAAAAGATCATCAACAAAAGGGTGACATTTTCATTGACAATGTAGGCACCGATGATCAATTAGCCGACATATTCACCAAGCCACTTGATGATAAGAGGTTTAGCAAGTTAAGGAATGAGTTGAATATCTTGGATTTCTCCAACATGAGTTGATGCACCCCACTTATGATATGCCTCTACTCCAAAATAGCAAGGTACAATTGATTGACATATGCATTTATCCTTTGCTAGACTTGTGTAGAGCATATATGCATCATTTCTTGTTAAATTAGGCTCATTCATGAAAATCAAATGATTTCTATGTACATATGGTACCACTATTGCTTCTTTGAGTTATTTGATCTAGTGGTGGCATATGACATGTTGATAAGCTTGCAACCTCACATGTTTAGTCTAGAATACTTATTCTTATGCTTAACCAACATGGATAAGATAACCATTGCAAGATGTGTGAAGAAGCTTGTCCATGGTTTAAACCGTGTTAAGTATATAGGACAAGTGATCTAGATTGAACTAAAAGATGTATTCACCCACTCTCTTTCTAAATTGACTTGATAAATAAATTTTTCTTAAGTATCCTCAAGTGATACATGTTACTACAAGTGGTTTTCTTTGTGGTAATGTGTGACAAAGGGGGAGAAAATGTGATAAAATGATAATATCTTGGTAAAGGGGGAGAAATAGGATTTTGAAAATTGAAACATTAAAAATTGAGCACACAAGTAGGGGGAGCAAGCCTATGAATAATTTGTTGCATTTGTATGTGCATTCACACATATGGTTGCTTGCAGTGTATTTCAATTCAATATGACTTGCTTGTGTGGTTCATGCCTAGTATAATGATTTGACCACTAGCATGTATAGGTATTAGCTAGAACCTTAGACTATCTTGTGCATATCCTATTGGTATCTAGCTAACCATGTTTCTAAGGAAAGTATGATTGGCGCACTTCGATTGGTATCACGCTTCAAAGGTCCATCTCTTATACCTTAGCATCATGTCATAGTTTTCTAGTGGTTTACCCCTCCCAAAAGTTCTATCTAAGCATATGTGTAAAGCTTTGACTCATAATCATAAGGAGTGCACATATGTAGGGGGAGTAAAACACTATCAAACCAACTTTGAAATGATTGACAACTTTTCTTCATCGATTATAGTTTCAAGTGGTATCAAGCATTTCAAGTTGAAATCAAAATCATATTTCATATCATTTATATCAGGTTGTCATCAATTACCAAAAAGGGAGAGATTGAGAGATCTCTAGTGTTTTGGTTAATTGATGAAACCTAAAGTACTAACCTAGCTCTAAGTGATTGAGTAGGTATAGTACATTCATGGAAGATGATGACAAGTGATGGAGCAAGCAAGGAAGCAAAGTGAGTGCAAGAGCTCACACTTGGAGAAGAAGGCAAGTGGAAAGACCCTAAGCTAAACAAGGCAAAGGTATTTGCTAGGGCTTTTCTTTTGGTGGTCAAGACACCAAGTGGGTGTGATCACATTTAGGATAGACAACTGTACTATTAAGAGGGGAAATGCAAAAGTGATTGCGGTTTGTCAAGTGCCGCTAGGTGTTATCTATATTGCATGTGCATTTAGGACCTAGTGACATACACCTTGATCAAGTGAAGTAAAACATGCCAAGACTGCACACTAAAGTGGATACTTAGTGCTTGGAAATTTGGAGCAAAGGTGGAAGAAGTAGAGATGAAGAATGGGCGTCGGACGCTGAAGATCAGGGTGTCGGACTCTGTCCGACGCAGTGGACGATGGCGTCGGACACTGAGGATTTTGACCCAGAGCATCTGTCGGCCACACAGGAGCTCTAGAGAAATTCCAAAGCGCGACGGACGGCGTCCGTCGTATTCGCGTGGAGCGTCCGTCGGGCTTCCAGAGAGCTCTGCAAGCGAGCAACTCAAAGACAGGCGTCGGACGCTGGAGGACTGAGCGTCCGTCGCCCCTGTGTCAACCCAACAACTAGTTCTGACAAGGCGTCGGACGCTGCGACGGAGTGTCCGTCGCACCCGTGAAGAGCGTCCGTCGCCAACTTATCAGCCTAACGGCTAGTGGCTTTGAGGGAGGACTATAAATTTGTGTTGGCCGGCTTTGGTGTCTCTCTCTTGCACATTTGAACATCTTGAGACTCTCTAGAGCTGAGCAAACTCCCTCCCACTCATCTCTATGCTTGGTTAGTGAATTTCCAAAAGAGATTGAGTGATCCAAGTGCATTTCGCATATAGCTTGCATCTAGTGGCACTTGGGAGGCGTTCTCGCTGCGGATTTCTTGTTACTCTTGGTGATTGCCATCACCTAGATGGTTTGGAGCAGCGGTGGTAGATCGAGAAGCTTGGTGATTGTGCTTCGTTGACTACAAGTTGATTGTGAGGGGTTCTTGTGCCTTCCTCGCGGGAGATCGCAAAGGTAACTCTAGTAGATTGCTCGTGGCGTTTCAATAGCCTCATCTTGTGTTGGTTGTGTGGCACCTGTGTCGGTGTTATGACCCGGGGGTCAAGACCACCAACTAGTAAATTTGTATATCGCGTGCTCCCTCTCCCAGATGTGATGCAAGATGGACACAAGGTTTATCCTGGTTCGGGCAAAGAAGGCCCTACGTCCAGCGGGGGAGGATGACTTGTATTATCTCGCACCCAAACGTGCTCGTACAGGGGGGGTACAAGCTGAGTTACACGAGTTTGCTCTGAGAAGCTGATACCTAAGGCTGGCAAGGCTACCTTAGGAGTTGGGTTGGCTGCTCGAGGGGTCGATCGAGCAGCGGTGTGTGTGTGGTATGAGTGTCAGAGCTGAAGTCTGAGTGTGGAGTCTCAAAAAGGTCCCGAGAGAGATCCCAGGATCCCCCTCCTTCTACCTCGGCGTCCCCTTTTATAGACAAGGGGAGGTCCGAGGGTACAGGATCCTAACTATCGTAGTATGGGCTGCATGTCCGTGGCACAGTGTTGGCGGAGGGACGTCGCACACTGTGCTGGCATGGCCTTCCCGTCCTTTTGGCGCTCCAGGCCGTGGTGGCAGTGGAAGTCGTCGCAACATGTCGCGGCACGGCTTCCGCAGACGGGCGCGAATCCCACAGCTGAAGTGAGACGGGGCGGATGGGACGGGCCCCGTACTAGAGTTGTTGGAGGAAGGGGTCGAGCCCCTCGGTCGAGGGGGGGGGGTCGAGCCCTGCGTGACTCTGCCGTATCCCCGAAGTCATCGTCGAGGGCCGTACTGTTCACGTTCCGAGGGGTGCCGTTGGAGTTCGTACTCGCGTCGTGGCGACCCTTCGCGCCTCGCTGGAGAAGGCGGAGGCCGAGGCCGCTCAGGCGAGAGCCGAGGCGGCAGCCGCTCGGGAGGATGCCGAGTCGAAGGTCGCCCACGCGAGGGCCGGGGTAGAGGCCGCGCAGAAGGCAGCCCGGGCCGCCTAGGAGATGGCACAGTCGAGGCTCGATGACGCCCTTCATTCGACCATCAGGGTCGGGCATGAGCGGGACGCTGCCCTCGAGGCCAAGCGCAAGGTCGAGGAAGAGGCCGCCCGGCTGAAGGAGGAGCTGGCCCAGGCGACGGAGGGCATCCGGGGGCTCCGGGGCGACCTCGATGCCGTCTCCTGTGAGCGCGACACGCTGGCCGTGGCGGAGGAGAAGGCTCGGACCCGCGCGGTTTCCCTGGGCGTGGTGGCGATGAACCAGAAGAGAGCCCTCGATGACGCAGGCAAGACCATCGAGGGCCTCGAGGCTAAGGTCAGTGGTCAGGCCTCCGAGCTTATCGACGTCCGCCGCCAGCTCAAGGAGACCGAGCGGAGCTACGCCACTCTAGAGGCGCATGCCCAAGGTAAGTGTCTCGAGAGTGTCGCTGAATCTGCCCTGCCTCAACCCTCTTCCTGCTCTTTTGGGTTTTGACCGGGTTGCGTGCTTGTTTTGGCAGAGCTTGCAACGGACAAGGCCCGAGCCCACGAGGACCTGCATAGTCTTCAGGGCCTCCTCGGGACTGAGGCGAACCTTAACGTGAGGCTCGCGGGCATCATCAACACCTTCTGCGATGACCTCTCGGTCGAGCCCGAGCCGGAGGTCGAGGGCGACGCTCGAGGGGACTCCCTGCTGCGCCGATTCTACTCCATGACGCAGGAGGTGACGGAGCACATCCGTGGTGCCCTGCATGTGGGCGTGAAGTGGGCCCTCGCGGTCGTCAACTCGGCCTACAATTATGACCTCAACGTCGTCGCCAACGGGTTTGCCACCGACCTGAGGCTGACCGATGAAGAGAACGATGCGAGGTGCCAGAAGTTGATGGATCTTGCGGAGGTGCCCGGAGGCGAGCTGGCAAAGCTCTTCGAGCCCGAGGTGATCCCCTCGGCGGACGGAGGTGACGCCGAGTAGCCCTCAGATGCTGTCGATGAGCTTCTGTAGACTCTTCACCTTCCGATGTGGCCAACGCGTGATGCCCAACTTCCTGCATTGCTTCTTGAGGACGGTGACCCCCTCGATGAGTAGTCCCAGGCCTGCGAGCCATATCTGGACATGAAGGTCCATGTAATAGTTAGGCTTTTATAATGATACAATGCCGAGCCCCCGAGGGCTTCTTATATCTAATGCATTTTGATCGAGATGCACATTGTTATTTTCATTTCTCGAGCTCTCCCTGCTTTTCTTTGCCTGAGTCGACGCTTGTGGACTTAAGTGTTCGACGCACGTTCGTATCTCTGGAAGGGGGGGGGGGCGAGCGGGGATACCGTAGCCCTGGGGCGTAGGTGAGTCCCTGGCTCGATGACACCCTCGACCCTTAGGGAGTTCGAGGCGCCTTTACTTAGTTGCGAAGCGTGCTCGAGGGAAAGATCGAGAGGGAAAGCCGAGTTTCGAAAAAAAACGTTTGAGTTTTTCGGGAACTTAGGAGGGGGATGCCCCCCATGTTAGCCCCCAAGGGAGGCTTGACTTTGCTGGGGCAAAGTTGAGGCTACCTTGGTGTTGTAAACGGGTGTGTCTTGTTATTTCTACTTCTCGAGCTCTCTCTGCTTTTCTTTGCCTGAGTCGACGCTTGTAGACTTAAGGGTTCGACACACGCTCGTATCCCTAGAAGGGGGGGGACCGAGCGGGATACCATAGCCCTGGGGCGTAGGAGAGTTCCCGGCTCGATGACACCCTCGACCCTTAGGGAGTTTGAGGCGCCTTTACTTAGTCGCGAAGCGTGCTCGAGGGAAAGATCGAGAGGGAGAGCCGAGTTTCGAAAAAACGTTCGAGTTTTTCGGGGACTTGGGAGGGGCCTCCCCCGTTAGCCCCCGAGGGAGGCTCGACTTTGCTGGGGCAAAGTCGAGGCTACCTTTGAGTTACGAACGAATGTGAAATGTGTTTCGAAGACATTTTATTTGTTCGCAACGTGATAAGCGTACATAATGCGGAAATGTACAAGGCGTCGAGGCCTCAGGGATAGAAGCGACGTAGCTGTTCGATGTTCCACGTGTTGGTGAGGATCTCGCCCTTCTCATTCTTCAGTTTGTAAGTGCCGGGCTACAACACCTCTGCCACGATGAAGGGTCCCTCCCAAGGCGGCGTCAGCTTGTGACACCCTTGTTGCTTTGTTGACGGCGCATAACGAGGTCGCCGACGTCGAGGTCCCTTTTGCGCACGTTTTTGTCATGGTAGCGCCGTAGCATCTGCTGGTACTTTGCCGACTTGAAGAGGGCCACGCCACGGGCTTCCTCGAGCTGGTCGAGGGAATCCTCTCGGGCTACTATGTTGGCTTGCTCGCTGTAGGCTTTCAGTCGAGGGGACCCGTACTCGAGGTCAGTGGGGAGGACGGCCTCGGACCCATAGACCAAGAAGAACGGAGAGAACCTCGTGGCTTGACTTGGTGTCGTTCGGAGACTCCATAGCACAGCGGGCAGCTCGTCGACCCATCTCCTGCCATGTCTGTTCAGCCGATCAAAGATCCTTGGCTTGAGGCCCTGCAAAACCATACCATTGGCACGCTCGACCTGACCGTTGGTTCGAGGGTGGGCGACTGCGGACCAATTCACCCTGATGTGGTGATGGTCGCAGAAGTTCAGGAACTTTTGGCCGGTGAACTGCGTGCCATTGTCGGTGATGATGACGTTGGGGACCCCGAAGTGGTGGATGATGTCGGTGAAGAATATCATGGCCTGTCGAGACTGGATGTTGGCGATGGGTCGAGCCTCGATCCACTTAGAGAACTTGTCGATAGCCACGAGGAGGTGGGTGTGGCCACCCTTGGTTCTTTTCAGGGGGCCGACCATGTCGAGCCCCCATACTGTGAACGGCCAGGTTATGGGTATCATCTGAAGAGCTTGGGCGGGTAGGTGGGTCTGCCTAGCGTAGAATTGACATCCCTTGCAAGATCGAACGAGTTTGGTGGCGTTGGTGACGGCCGTCGGCCAGTAGAAACCTTGTCGAAAGGCACTTCCTACCAGCGTTCTCGGCGCCGCGTGGTGGCCACAAGCCCCCGAGTGCAGATCCTTCAGCAATGCCCTCCCCTCCTCGAGGGTGAGGTAGCGTTGAAGTACACCCGACGGGCTACGTCGATATAGCTCGCGGCCGTCCCCGTACAAGATGTAGGTTTTGGCGCGTCGGGCTACACGACGGGCCTCCGTGCGGTCCTCTGGGAGTTCGCCCTGTGTCAGGTACTCGAGGTAGGGTGAGCGCCAATCCGTCGGAAGGGTTGGCGCTGCAGCAGCCTCGTCGATCTCCATGACCTCTTCCCCGCTCGAGGGGGGATCGGTCGAGGGGGGTCGATCGACCCCTTGCTCGAGGGCGGGAGCCCCCGAGTCCAGGTTGACGGACGGTTTGTGAATATCCCTCGAGAAGATGTCAGGAGGGACCGTACCTCGAGTAGATGCGATTTTGGCCAGCTCGTCGGCAGCTTCATTGTACCGACGGGCGACGTGATTGAGCTCGAGGCCGTATAATTTGTCCTCGAGTTTTCGGACCTCCTTGCAGTAGGCTTCCATCTTGGGGTCCTGGCAGCTTGAGTCTTTCATCACTTGGTGGATCACCAACTGGGAGTCCCCTCGCACGTCGAGGCGTCGAACACCGAGCTCGACGGCGATGCACAGGCGGTTGACGAGGGCCTCGTATTCGGCGACGTTGTTGGAGGCGGGGAAGTGGAGGCGAATGACATAGCGCATATGGACCCCTAAGGGTGATATGAACAGCAATCCAGCGCCTGCTCCCGTCTTCATCAATGATCCGTCGAAGTACATGGTCTAGAGCTCGTTCCGAACCTGCGCTGGGGGTAGTTGGGTGTCAGTCCATTCTGCAACGAAATCTGCCAGTACCTGAGACTTGATGGCCTTCCGAGGGGCGTAGGAGAGAGTCTCCCCCATGAGCTCGGCCGACCACTTGGCGATCCTTCTAGACGCCTCCCGATTTTGGATTATCTCTCCGAGGGGAAAGATGAGACCACAGTAACCGGGTGGCCCAGGAAATAGTGCTGGAGCTTGCGCCGAGTGAGGACGATCGCGTACAACAGCTTTTGGATGTGTGGGTACCTTGTCTTGGTCTCGGAAAGCACCTCGCTCACGAAGTAGACAGGCCTCTGAACCGGCAGGACGTGTCCCTCCTCCTCCCTCTTGACTACTACGACCGCGCTGACTACTTGGGTAGTTGCTGCGACGTAGAGCAAGAGGGGCTCGGCCGGACTCGGGGGTACCAAGACCGGGGGCGAGGTGAGCAAGGCCTTGAGCTTCGAGAGTGATTCCTCAGCTTCGGTGGTCCACGCGAAGTGTTCCGTCTTCTTCAGGAGGCGGTAAAGGGGTAGGGCCTTCTCTCCGAGCCTCAAGATGAACCGGCTGAGGGCGGCGAGGCACCCCGTGACCCTTTGCACGCTCTTGAAGTCGTTGATCGGGCCCATCCTCGTGATGGCGGTTACCTTCTCGGGATTGGCCTCGATTCCGCGCTGGGAAACTATGTACCCCAAGAGCATGCCTCGAGGGACCCCGAAGACACACTTCTCAGGGTTTAGTTTTATGCGATTCGCCCAGAGGCACCCAAACGCAATCTTGAGGTCTCCGACCAGGTTTCCGACCGTCTTGGACTTGACCACGATGTCGTCGACGTAGGCCTCGATGGTCGTCCCTATGTGTTTCCCAAAGACGTGGAGCATGCATCGCTGGTAGGTGGCCCCGGCGTTTCACAAACCGAAGGGCATGGTGAGGTAGCAAAACATGCCGAATGGAGTGATGAAGGAAGTCGCGAGCTGATCGGATTCCTTCATCTTTATTTGGTGGTAGCCAGAATATGCGTCAAGAAAGCAGAGAGTTTCGCATCCTGCAGTGGAGTCTACTATTTGATCGATACATGGCAACGGAAAAGGAACCTTGGGACATGCTTTATTTAAACTAGTGTAGTCTACACACATCCTATCCTTCCCATTCTTTTTCTTGACAAGTACAGGATTTGCTAACCACTCGGGATGATGTACCTCTTTGATGAATCCGGCCTTCAAAAGCTTATCGACCTCCTCCCCGATGATCCTGCGCTTCTCCTCGTCGAAGTGGCGCAGACGCTGCTTCACCGGTTTGGACTCGGCTCGGATGTCCAAGGAGTGCTCGGCGACCTCCCTCGGAATGCCCGGCATATCCGAGGGACTCCATGCAAACACGTCGGCATTCGCACGGAGAAAGTCGACGAGCACTGCTTCCTATTTGGGCTTGAGGGTGGCGCTGATCGCCAGCACCTTCCTATCTGCGAGGCCGGGGTCGAGCGGGACGGTCTTGGTGTCTTCCGCCGGCTTGAAGTTGCCAGCGTGTCTCTTGGGGTCGGGGATCTCTCCGGACAAGTCGTCGAGGGCCGCGAGGATGGCCGAATCCTCGACAGCTTCGACTTTTTCCACGCACTCGACGTCGCAGTCGTATGCGTGCTCGTAGGAGGTGTCGACGGTGATGACCCCCGAGGGACCTTGCATCTTGAGCTTGAGGTAGGTGTAGTTCGGGATTGCCATGAACTTGGTGTACCCCGGTCGACCGATGATGGCATGGTAGGTGCCTCGGAATGCAACCACCTCGAAGGTCAGCTCTTCCTTTCGGAAGTTCAAGGGGACGCCGAAACAGACAGGTAGCTTGATGCGGCCAATCGGGAGTGCCTCTTCCCCGGGACGATCCCGTGGAACCCCCTCGCGCTGGGCAGGAGCATGGTCCTCGGGATCCCCAGGAGGTTGAGGGTCTCAGCGTAGATGACGTTGAGGCTGCTCCCCCCATCCATGAGTACCTTTGTGAGGCGGGTGTTGAGGATGATTGGATCGACGACGAGCGGGTAGACCCCTGCGTTGGGGATGTGCTCGGGGTGGTCGTCCTGGTCGAAGGTGATTGGCGTGTGTGACCAGTCGAGGTACCGAGGAGCCTGGGCTCGGACGGAGAAAACCTCTCGACGCTCCCTCTTGCGCTGGCACGTGGTGAGTCGAGTCGAGGGTCCCCCGTAGATCATGTAGCAGTCGTGGATTTCGGGGAAGCCTCCTTTTTTGGCATCGCCCTTGACGTGGACGTCACAGGGCGGGTCTTCTTTGCTGTCGTCTCTCCTGAAGCCAGGAGGGATGAAGTGCTTTCGAAGCATGCGACAGTCCTCGAGACGGTGGTTGGCCGGTCCCATATGATAGGGACAAGGCTCCTTCAACATCTTATCGAAGACGCCCCCGTCAGGAGGGGGCCCTCGAGGCCTCTTCTTGTCTACCATAGCGACAAGGTCGTCGGGCTCGTCGTCGGGCCTGACGTCGGGCTCGACGTTGCGTCGGCCTGGTTGGTTCTTCTTCTTCTTCTTCCTGCCGCCGTTGCCGTTGTTGTTGTTCCTTCTGGGCCCATTGTTCTTCTTGGGCTCGTTGTCCGAGCCCCCGGGCTCATCCGCCTTGCCCTTCCCCTTCTCTGGAGGTATCTGGAAGAACGCGTCGACGGCCTCTTCGCTAGCCGCGTAGTTGGCGATGATGTCCATGAGCTCATTGGCGGTCTTGGGGGTGTTTCGCCCCAGCTCCCGCACCAACTCCTTGCAGGTCGTTCCGGCGATGAACGCCGTAATGACCTCGTGGTCGGAGATGTGGGTTAGTGCGGTACGCTGCCTTGAGAATCGGCGGGTGAAGGCGCGGAGGGTCTCCCCTGGCTTCTGCTTGCAGCTGCGGAGGTCCCAGGGGTTGCCTGGCCGCTCGTAGGTGCCTTTGAAGTTTCCCTCGAAGATCCTGACTAGGTCGGGCCAGTCTTGGATCAAGTCCGGGGGCAGCTCCTCGAGCCATCTGCGAGCGGTGTCGGAGAGGAATAGTGGGAGTTGCCGAATGATGACGTGATCATTGTTGGCTCCTCCTAGCTGACACGCCAGCTGGAAGTCGGCAAGCCAGAGCTCTGGCTTGGTTTCGCCGTTATACTTGACCAGGCTGGTGGGTGGACGGAAACAGACGGGCAGGGGGGTCCGCCGGATGGTTCTACCGAAGACTCGGGGCCCCGGTGGCTCCGGAGACCGACATCGGTCTTCGTCGTTGTCGTAGCGCCCACCTCGGTGAGCGCTGTAGCCTTGAGCCTCGGCGTCGCCGTACCGGCATCGATTGTTCACCCGAGGGGGTCGATCGTCGACGAGGCGTTCCTGAACCGGTCGTCGCGCGACTTGGCCCTCGGGTGCTTTGTTCTGGTGGACGGATACCTCTCGATTTTGTCGAGGGGGTACTTCCTGTCGCTCGGAGGCAGCCCCTCGACGCCTCGAGGCCGAGCTCTCCGCCTGCTGTACGACCGTAGTTTGGAGAAGCCCCTGAATTTCGTCCCTGATGCGCCGCGCTTGGGGTGTCGATGGTGCCGGCATGTCACGGAGCAGCATTGCGGCAGCTACGACATTCTGGCTGGCGCGGTTTGAAGACTCGGGGTTCGTTCGCCCCTCCTCGACGATTTGCCGGTGGACTTCCCGGGCCCGCTCGTGAGCTCCTCCACCCTGCGGGCGCCCTCGATCCCGCTCGAGGGCGTGCTCGAGTTGCTGAAGTCATAGGCGCTCCTCCTCAAGCTTGCTGAGAAGCTCTCGGACTTGCGTGATCTGGACGTCTGGGGGTGGATCGGCTCTATCAGAACTCGGGGGGTTGGCATCTCGTGCTGGGGTTGCGTTGCCCCCTCCTCCTTCCTCTGTGGCCGCGGTGTCGTCGACATCGTCCTAGGGGTCGGCCTGCTCGTCGAGGTGGAAGCACTCCCGTGTGGGGTCGTAACCCTCATCGGGAGAGTCCGAGTCGGGGTCGGCGTGGTAGAAGTGGGGAAAGGACCCCCTGCGCTCCTCCGCCAGGCGCCGCCGTAACATGCCCCATGTCCGGGGTAGTCTTGGCTCGCCCGGTGAAGAGGTGGCGACGGGGTTGGTCGTCACACGTGACGGAGTCTCTGGAGACCCGCTACGTGTCTGTATCTACAAACCTGCGAGGGCAGAGCAGAGTCTTGCGCTGTTGTGGAGCCCATGTGGGAATAGGTCGCACGGTGGTGGCGGGGTTGACTGTGTCGGAGAGGCCACGGGGACCCTCGGGGATGACGATATGGCAGAGCCAAAGTCCCGCTCAGAGGGGTGCCCACCCTCGTCCCGCACGCGTGGGTCAAATAGACTCCCGAGAGGAGGGACTGTGTCGCCAGCTAGGGCCGGGGAAATGGCATTCGGCCTCTCGGAATCCGCATGACGACGAGCGCGTCGGAGTTGCTCGCGCCTCCTCCTGATCGCAGGCCAGAGGCGCAAGCAGAGGGATCGTCGCCTGATCCTCGCTGGCCCCGGCGTACCGGAGCTGCTGCTGTCTCGGCTACGAGCGAAGGGAAAAACTATGAAGTGGCCCTGGCCCGTGGATACGAACCCTAGGCTGCCGAACCAGACGACGGCGGTGAATGGAAATGGTGGGATCGGGGAATCCATCTGAGAGAGTAGTTCGGAGTTGATCGACACGCAATACCCCCCTACCTGGCGCGCCAACTGTCGGTGTTATGACCCGGGGGTCAAGACCACCAACTAGTAAATTTGTATATCGCGTGCTCCCTCTCCCAGACGTGATGCAAGATGGACACAAGGTTTATCCTTGTTCGGGCAAAGAAGGCCCTACGTCCAGCGAGGGAGAATGACGTGTATTATCTCGCACCCAAACATGCTCGTATAGGGGGGTACAAGCTGAGTTACACGAGTTTGCTCTGAGAAGCTGATACCTAAGGCTGGCAAGGCTATCTTAGGAGTTGGGTTGGCTGCTCGAGGGGTCGATCGAGCAGCGGTATGTGTGTGTATGAGTGTCAGAGCTGAAGTCTGAGTGTGGAGTCTCAAAAAGGTCCCGAGAGAGATCCCAGGATCCCTCTCCTTCTACCTCGGCGTCCCCTTTTATAGACCAAGGGGAGGTCCGAGGGTACAGGATCCTAACTGTCGTAGTATGGGCAGCGTGTCCGTGGCACAGTGTTGGCGGAGGGACGTCGCACACTGTGCTGGCATGGCCTTCCCGTCCTTTTGGTGCTCAGGGCGGTGGTGGCAGTGGAAGTCGTCGCAGCATGTCGCGGCACGGCTTCCGCAGACGGGCGCGAATCCCACCGCTGAAGCAAGACGGGGCGGATGGGACGGGCCCCGTACTGGAGTTTTTGGAGGAAGGGGTCAAGCCCCTCGGTCGAGGGGGGGGGGGCGGGGTTGAGCCCTGCGTGACTCTGCCGTATCCCCAAAGTCGTCGTCGAGGGCCGTACTGTTCACGTTCCGAGGGGTGCCGTTGGAGTCCATACTCGCGTCGTGGTGATAGTGGTGGCACAGTTGGCAGGAATCAGGGATATGACGGAGAGTTGTTGGATTTGACAGCGGGCGCGGGCGCCCATGGCATTAGGCGGATTTACTTTAACCCATGCCGGGAGTAGTTGGGCTGATCG
Source organism: Microstegium vimineum (assembly GCA_022036555.1). NCBI lineage: Eukaryota > Viridiplantae > Streptophyta > Magnoliopsida > Poales > Poaceae > Microstegium > Microstegium vimineum. The sequence goes on along the minus strand of CM039122.1, from coordinate 32,631,194 downwards.
AGCCTCCCGTCCGGGGGTCGTTCGTTCGACCCCTGGTCCGTCGCTCGTCGAGGTAGGGTCGGAGCAGAGACGGAGTCGGAGGGATCGAGGTAGAGGCCGAGGGGTCGGTCGCTCGACCCCTCGTCCGTCACCCGTTGTCGAGGTAGGAGCCGGGGGGTCGAGCGTTCGACCCTCGGTCCGTCACTCGGCGTCGAGGCGGAGACCGAGGGGTCGTTCGTTCGGCCCCTCGTCCGTCATTCGGTGTCGAGGCGGAGACCGAGGGGTCGTTCGTTCGGCCCCTCATCTGTCATTCGGTGTCGAGGCGGAGACCGAGGGGTCGTTCGTTCGGCCCCTCGTCCGTCATTCGGTGTCGAGGTGGATGGCGGGGGGTCGTTCGTTCGACCCTCGGTCCGTCTTTTTCCATCGAGGTGGGCCGGCCCGCGACTTGTTGTCATAGCCGGTGCAGGGGGCCTTCACATGATGGGCCTTTCCTTACTGACTTGAGCAGTGGGCTGGTCCCTGTCTTAAAAATGGTTGCTATGTTTAGCGTTAATTTATTGAAGGGTTTAGGGTACCCCTTACCTTCGTACCCGACAACCCGGTTGTGGTTTTGGCGTGTAATGTCAATTAGCGCGTGAACCTCCAAGTGAGTGTCTTGCCACAACGGGGACTAGCTAGTTGGCAAACTAGTGAACCTCAAAAGAAAATCAAGTGTCAACCATTGTCCCTTGTGATTGATTGATCTCATTGGTATTCACTTGATTGGTTCACCCCCTACAACTCCACGGTGGTATATCACTCCTTCCTATCTCTCTCTTGCATCTAGTCATTTCCTCTTAGTAGAGATATTAGGTTGTGCTTGTGCTTAGTAGCTTGTGTAGGATTTGTGTGAACTAGAGCTATTAGGATAACACTTGTGGATAGGTGGCTTCGCTTTTCTCTCTTAGGCTAGTGCAAAACTCGCTATTTGCTTCCTAGCTATCTAACTTGTTGTTGAGTTCTCTTGTAGTTTTTAAATTAGGCTATTCACCCCCCTCTAGCCATTGCATAGGACCTTTCAAGTTGTATCGGAGCTAGTACACCGCTGATTTGAGGCTTAACAACCTATGTGAAGATGGCTCATATCAACAACATGAAGAAACCACCCAAGTTCGATGGCTCAAACTATGGCTATTGGAAAGTCAAGATGACCGCTCTGGCGACGAGCAAGAGAACGACGACGACGGTGGCGACAAGCAGTAGATGCTCTAGCTTTACAAAGCTGGCCATTGTGATGTCGTTTGAGAGCTGCACTGCAGTGTGCAAGATGTTTATTGTTTAGGATCTATACACTACTACAGAAACGGCAAACAGTGCCGGTTCAAAACCCCCCTTCAGTGACGGTTTTTGAACCGGCACTGGCAATTCGGCAGTGATGAGGCCAATCCATCACTGCCGGTTTGTTCCACCAACCGACAGTGATGCTTGAGCCATCACTGTCGGTTTTAATTGAACCGACAGTGATATTATTTTTTAAATTGCATTTTATTAATTATTTAATTTTCATTTGGGGTTTAGGGTAGAGGTGGTGGGGAGGGAGATCGTGGAGGTGTTTGCTATCGATCAATTTGATATCGATGTGAATTGAAGGTGGTTGTGGACTAGCGACAATACAAACCCATCACACATTTATAATAATTATTACAAAACATCCAAACAAAACTTAAAGTATCGAATTAAATATCGCATTACAATAGCCTTTCGAGGCGGTATTTTCCGCAGATCTTCTTGAAGTCCTTACTCTGTACAATGGACAGATATCCTTTTCTATACACTATCTCGTCCAGAATAAGAGCTGCTATCTCCTCCTGAAATCCTCTTATCTCAAAATCTACCAACCTATTGTGGCCCTGATCTTTGCGCTGTAAATTGATACAATATGATATTGAGATGCACATACGTAAGACAAAACAATAGAATTAAAATGCGACGCGTACGTACCATGCCATCTCTTATTGCTAGTTTTGCGCCAAAGTAGGCAAGCATTGCCCACATCACATAGAACCCGCACTCATTGTTCCCCATTGGTTGATCTAGGTGCTTGACCTTCTTCATATACACCACTTTGAATGGGGCTCTCCATTTCTTTTGCAGCTTAGGCTCCACATTTCTCTAATCAGGTAACGCCTTCATTCTATGTGACAATGTAAATGAAGTGTGAAGGCTAAGGACATTAATTACAATATCATATGTGATTGAAAAGTGTGGTGATATTGGGTTCACTTACATATTTAGCACTTTGACTAGGGGTTCGATAAGTTCAAGTGGCTTCTTTTTTGAGTCCCACACCTCGATAGTTGAATTTTAAGACTTATATCTACGAGGATGTAATGGTTGCTGCAATCACAAAGCTCATGTTATTGAATGATATATCAAGAAAAAACACTTAAGTAAGGGTCGAGAACACATACTCGCAATTGTAGGTTAGCAGTGCGTTTGTTTTGCCGACTGAGAACATTCTTTCAAACTCTATCTTCAAACTTGCTGAGACATACAGATCTTGGAGACCGGCTTTGCATGTTGTCTCATTTACCAAGATGGGGTCCAAGAAGTCAAAAATGCTATTTCGTTTTTGGAGACAAAATTTTGCTATAGACCTGCAAAATAAACATGCATGGATATATTCAAATGCAGATCACGTAGTTTATTATAACGTTGTTAGGGTATGGTACTTACAGAGTCCATAACATCATAATCTGCACATCCAACGAGCGTCGTTGAAAGAGTTGAAAGAGGTCTTCATAATGAATAGTATGCATAACTTATTCAGGATGATTAAAATGTAAATAGGAAGGGATGCATACTTCAAAGGTTGCTATCTTGTCTTCGCTGCTATTACTGTCTATGATGTAATAATCATGCAACTGTCGCATGTTTGTTGGCAATTTTCTATACTCTTCTTCGCTGGCGACCATAGGCTTGCCTAGTTTAAACTTGTATACAATTTTGGCGTTTTCAAATTCGGTTTTTTCAAAATAGAGATTCTCGGCATCCTTCATGCTTATGTTCAGGTCCGCAGCCAAGGTTTGTATCTCTAGCTGTTGTAAGGTGTGTATTTCTCTAGATCTTTCTTGATTACCGGGATTTTTACTTTGCCTTTCAAATTCACTCTGTTTCTCAGGTATATAAGCCAATCGTGCATACAAGGCAAGTTTGGCGGCCTTTTCTGCAATCTGAGCTCATAGAATTTTGTCCTCAGTCGGCGCTAGCTTCTGCCTTTTACTAGTCATCTTGGGATCTTTACCAATCAAAGTTGATGACCTCCTCTATTGCGAAGTCGAACCTGATCTAGACCTAGGCCATCGAGATCCCAGTCCTAAGGACTTTGAAGCTGGTGGAGGAGGAGGAATCTTCTCCTTTGGTGGTGGAGAAGGAGTTTTCTCCTTTGGCGGTGGAGGAGGTGTCGGTGGATCTTGACGAGGAGAGAAACCTCTTCGCGGAGGGAACCGAGATGATTCACTGTCATCCTCACCTTTCGAAGATTGCTGCTCGTCTAGCTTGATGAAGCGTTTGCGCCAGGCGACATGAGTGCCCAAGTTGTGAACTAGACGCGGCCTTTCTTCCCCCACTGGGAAATCAATATGTATCTTATTGTACTTCTTGTCCAAGATCTTATCAATGCTGACCCTGGCATACCCGAGTGGCACTGGCTTGCCATGAATGACGTTCTCTCCTCTAGGAAATGCTTGCCCGACCGCCACCTTGTCTTTGGTCCACTGCTGACGGATGTACAACCTGAAATTCACAGGTTCTGTGATGTCGTCCACCGGATGAAAAGCATTGACCTCTTCGTCGTCAGGCATAGGGGTTGAGCCACAGCTACTGCGGCCCTTGCCGGGCACTGGGGTATTCAAAGCAGGGATTGCATGCGGCCCTTGACTCGAACACATGGATTGCATAGCGCTCGCCACTTGAGCAGCTATCCGTGCTTCCATGCTCTATTCTAGCTCCTCTCGCATCCTTTGGAACTCCTCTTCTCTTTGCGTTCTAGCCCTGACCCGGTTCCTATAGGAAGCAAATTCACCTTCAAATGCTTTCTCCCAAGGAATTATCCTGGCTCCTCTAGTGCGACCGGGGTGCTCCTTGGTTCCAAGTGCTTGCGTGAGCACGTCATTTTCTCTATCCGACCTGCGGGCCCCTCTATGCACTTCCTCAGTGATCGTGGAAATCTTATGGAGGAGATCGGTGACGGGTTCAGCGCTGGCGGAAAGGCCCCCGTGAGGATTGTATCGTGCCCCCCTTGCGAGTAGGTAGTTCACTGATTTGGGCTGCCAATCGCTTGTCTGAGGCGTAACGCCACTCCGCCCTAGTGCTTCGACTTGGGCATCCCAATCTAGAATCTTTCTTACGTACCCACGCGATCCTAGGCGGTGAGGATTATTTGACCTAAGCGAGTTTGCTTTGTTACTTTCGCTTGATGCCTTGGTCTCATCGGATAGCTTGTAAGCCTTGAACTCCTCCCAGAAGTCCCTCTGCTTCCTTACAAACCGGCAGTGATTTGTAATTTTTTTAAATTTGTCCTTTCCTTTAGAATTCAAATTACTCCTGATTTTTGACTAAAACTTGAAAAACTCTAAACATAGAAGTTGCATAATTTTTAATTCTCTACAACTTTTGCTGAAGTAGCATATTCAAATTCTTTATAGTTTTTGAATTCCATTTTGAATTTGAATAAGGGTTTAAAATTCAATTACCCCTTTGTAATTACTCCAAAAATTTGAATATAAGTTGAAAATCTTCCAACATAGCTTTTGCTAGTTTTGAGGAGCTCTACATTAATGCTTATACACTCAAAGTCTAATTCTTTATAGTTTTTGAATTCCTTTTGACATGGAATACATCAATCAACAACGTGGTACAACTCAATCAATCAATGATGCAAATTACTAAAACAACATTTCATTAAGGATTACATAGTTTATGATACTCTAACAATTCACGGTGCAGTCACGATGATGGCCTCATCGTGATCACTCCGGAGGTAAGCAGGTTCGTCACCCTCTTCAAGGACATGTAGGGTAACGTCCGCCCCAAAAGGAGCCATTTCTTCATAACCTTTGTAGTCTTCTTCGTCTGTCACTCCGTCGACACCGACAATCTTCCTTTTGCCTTGCAATACTACATGTCGTCTTCCATTTGTATTGTTATCCCTTGCATAGAAGATTTACAAAACATCGTTTGCAAGGACGAAGGGGTCATCTCTGTATGCGGTCTTGGATAGATCAACGGTAGTGAACCCATCCTTGTCGGTGTTGATTTCATTCAGCCGGACCCACAGACAATGGAAAAGAGCAACTTTCAACTGATGTCCATAGTCTAGCTCCCATATCTCATCTATGAAACCATAGTATGTTGCCACCACAGTGTCGTACTCATCGTGGGCGTCGAAACGAACACCACTATTTTGGTTGGTGCTCTTTCCGTCCTGTTTTTTTTGTAAAATATAAAACCATTTATTTCATATCCTTGGTACATCATTAGCATAGTCGAAGGTCCGGGGGCTAAGATATCTAACTGACATCCCGTCACCATTCCTAGCCTTTGGCGTCGGAACCAGTCACCGAATTCCTCCTTATGTTTTTTCTCAAGCCAAGCCTGTGACCTACCGATGTGCTTCCTTTGCAGTAACTGTTTGTGCTCATCAATGTATGCCATCACACCGTCGGTCTGCTGGAGAACAACAAAGTGTGCTTGTCTGAAGGAGACCACTTTATCTATTTTGGCAGCTTTCTCACCTATTGTTCCTTTGCCCCCTAGTCTTCCATCATGATGAGATACTGGAACTCCGACCCGCTTGATGTCCAGATAATATGTGGAGAACTCAATAGACTCCTCTGTTGACCATCCTTCTACCATGCTCCCTTCTAGTCTGAATTTATTCCTAACATACCACCAAAAAACTTTCATGAGCCTCTCGAAAGGAAACATCTGGTGTAGGTACATTGGGCCAAGGGCTTTTATTTGATGCACAAGATGAACAAGTAGATGCACTGAAATGTCGAAGTAAGTCGGTGGGAAATGCATCTCAAGCGTGCATATAATCTCGGCTATCTCCTGCTTCAGGCGGTCTAGCCTGTCCACTTCAATGATCTTTTCAGAGATCGCATTGAAGAACGAACACAACTTTATGATTGGAGCGCGGACCTTGTTAGGGAGGATACCTCACAAGGCAACTGGGAGCAGCTGAGTCATTATGACATGACAGTCATGGGCCTTCATAGAACCATAGTTAAACTTAAGTTGTCTCATGTTAACTAGCCTCTTCGGGTTCCCACAGTAGCCACTCGGTACTTTGAGATCATTGAAGAAAGAAATAAGCATTTCTTTTTCCTCTTTTTTCAGTGTCCATGATGCCACCGGAAGTTTCAAGTGGCCATTCTCAAGAGTTACTGGGTGCAACTCCTTCCTGAAGCCCAGGTGTTGCATGTCCAAGCGTGTCGCGAGAGAATCCTTGCTTGTTCCCCCGGTGTTTATCAACGTGTTAAGTGTGTTACCGCACACGTTTTTAGTTATGTGCATTGGATCAAGACAGTGACGTACACTCAAAAGTGGCCAGTAAGGTAGTTTCCAGAAGATTAAATTTTTCTTCCAGATACTATCGGTTGGCACTGCTACTGCCCCATCCCCCTTTCCAAGGACAACATTTGTGAGTTTGCTTAATTGTTGAAGCAACTGTTTCCCGTCTCGATACTTTGGAGGTCCACGTTTCTCAGTAGTCCCATTAAAATCTTTTTATTCCTACGGTAAGGGTGATCACGACGTAGGAACCTACGGTGTCCCATGTAGACCATCTTCCTATTTTCTGGTAGATGTGTAGCATCAGTCTCGTCCAAGCACTCGACACACCCAGTGTATCCTTTTGTCTTCTCTCCAGACAAGGAACATCGCCCTGGTAGGTCAGTGATTGTAGCGATAAGTACAACCTTTACCGTGACATGTTCTTTTTTGTACTCATCCCAGACATCCTTCACACCCGTCTCCCATATCTGTAGTAGTTCATCGATCACTGGTTGTAGAAGCACATCAATATCATTACCAGGTTGTCTTGGTCCTTGGATTAGTAATGACATCTGGATGTATGACCGTTTCATACAAAGCCAGGGTGGAAGGTTGTATATACATAGCGTCACTGGCCAAGTGCTATGATTGGTTCTCATCTGGTCAAACGGGTTCATCCCATCCGTGCTCAAAGCAAACCACATATGCCTTACCTCTCCATTGATGTTCTTATAGAACATAGTGTTGATAGTCCTCCAGTCCGACCCATCGGCGGGGTGTCTCATCATTGAATCTTTCTTTCGCTCTTCGCCGTGCCAACGCAACAGCTTGGCTGACTTCTCATTTGCAAACAACCTATGCACTCGTGGAGCTATAGGAAAATACCATACGGACTTTACTGGCCCTCCTCGGTCTTGCTTCCATCATTTGATGGCCCTTGCTTGTATCGGGGAGTTTTACACTTGGGACATGCATCTAAGTCTTTGTATTTCTCTTCACGGTACAATATGCAGTTGTTGAAACACACGTGGATTTTCTCAACCCGAGGCCAATTGGGCAAATCATTTGCTTCGCAAGGTAAGTCTTTTCTGCTAACTCGGTCTCCGAAAACAGTTTATGTAGTATAACTAACAAGTTATCGAAGCCTTTATCACTCAACCCATTCATTTATTTGAACTCCAATAGCATGATGTTGGCTTCCAGTTTGCTTATTGGGCAGCACGGTAACAATGGTGTTTTTGCATCCTTTCTCATCATCTCTAGCTTTTTTAACTGTGAAGCACTAAAGAATCCCCCATGCACATCATGTAGAAGCTATGAAATGCCATCATTTTCCTCAGTGTCGTCAGCTAATGTATTCATAAACACATCATCATTGGTAGGCACATGTTATGTGTACTCATGAACATGCAATAATGCATTCAGGGATACACTAGGCATGGGCACATCATCATTAGCATTTTGACCAACCTCCCCATTCAAAGTCCAAATCGTGTAGTTTCTCATGAAGCCCCTTGTGATCAATTGCAAACGTATATGTTCCACGTCGCCCCATTTTCTCGTATTTTTGCAGTCTTTGCATGGACAGAATACAAGATGTGAGTCCCCAGTATTGGCTCTAGCTCGCTTGATGAAATCGTCGATACCCGTCAAGTATCGTGGGTCTGTATGTGATAGATCGTACATCCACCCTCGAGCCATATCTGCACTGATAAAATGGACAGAGCAGAGAAAACATAGGAACATATTAAGAGGAGCATTTTTGAACAATATTTTTTTTCTTTATAATTTGAATTTGGTCGCGCTATAAAAAGTGAGACAACAAAATAGCATGCATGGAGTATTAAATGTGAGTATTAAATGCATGCATGGAGTATTAAATGTAAGTATTAAATACATGCATGCATGGAGTATTAAATGTAAGTAATAAATACCGATTCTATTCCACATCCCATCAAATCTTTAATACATGCATGGAGTATTAAATGTAAGTAATAAATATAACTAATTACATTTTTTATCCATAATTTTCGAGACGAATCTTTCGAACCTAGCTACTCAATGATTATACAATAATTTGCCAATAAAAACAAAGTGTTACAATTTTTCTAAATACTTTTGGATCTAAAAGGTACAAAAAAATTGACACAAATTGCAACATCTCTCTTCTTGATCATGAAAACTAGCATAGCTCTAAACTATAGAGTTACACACAAAAATAATGTAAACCAACAATTCTAAAGAATTATGCTTGTTACTAACCAAGAGTAAGAAGATATGAGGATCCAAGAGTAAAGAGGAGCCAAAAATGAAGATCAAGAAATCCACCAGCCGCAACAATGAGAGAGAGAGAGCTCCGAGCACTGTTTTGTACTATTGGGCAGAGGAGGGAGAGAGGAGATCGTGTGCTTTATACTGTACCCAACATGACTGCCGGTTCCAGCCACGAACCGGCAGTGAAACACCACATCACTTCTGGTTGGTGGCTTAAACCGACAGTGATAGGGCCGAGAGGCATCACTGCCGGTTCAGCCCCTGCCCCAATAATCAGAGGCCTGTCAGAGGATGAACCGGTAGTGAAGAGACATCACTGTCCTCCCAAACAAAACCGACAGTGATGAGCCGGCAGTGATTGCCGTTTCTGTAGTAGTGATAGCTGGGCCTGAACGCAAAATAATTTGGCTGGCCACCATGTCCAATCAACTTAGGTGAGAAGTCGAGAATGGATGAGGCGATGAGAGATGATCGTGGAAATCATTGTCCAAGACGTAGGCGTCCACGGCACGGAGGACAACATGGAAGGCGACAACGGCGAGTTAGAGCGTCGTGTCGCCGCTGGTTGCCATGATCGGTCCAAACTGTAGCCTGTAGGCCGGCTGCCAGGCAAGCAGTGACACCATCTCCTTCTAGAATTCAGAGCCGGGACGGATTAAGATGGCAACTCAACAACGTGTTCTTGAGTTTTGAGAGTGCAATTAAGGAGCTCCAGTTGCTTTAGATGCGCTAGATTAGGCCACATATTGGAACCGGAAATCCTTTTGGAGGAAGAATAATGTAGATGAACTAAGGAGCGGTGTTGACAAACAACATATGATCTGAGAATTGAATTTGGAATTAGAAAATCAAATACAATCGAAGAGGATCAAATTTGGAGCAAGTTGACAATTTTAGGAGAAACAGGACCATACCGGTTTTAGCAGAGCAGCCACATAGGCTATGCAAAAAAAGAGGCTGTCTACTCTACAAACGTGTGTTTTAGTACAAATCAAAACATGGTTGTTGGAATCATTTAAAACACACAAATTCCAACACTGAAAAAACCATGTGTTTTTGGATTAGCTAGCACATGGTTGTTGGATGCCTAACACATGAATTCAAAACATAGGAAAAAACGTGTGTTTTAGAACAATAAAACACACAAATACAACTAATATACTTTACTGACAAAATACTGAAAATACAGTACTTAAATTGGGAAAAAAATTACAGTCTCCTATGATCTAAAACTAGTAATATTAGCATATAATTGACCTCACTAACACCCTAACAGGCTAACACACAACCACGAGCACAGGTATAACAAAGAGGACACAAGCAGAGCACTAAAAAACTGTCAAATGCTTCCACTCCGGGGGAAGTAGTACCTGCGATAGAGAGGTTCCAATCATAGACACTAAAAAAGAAACCCAAATGGCATACCGAACTTTAAAACCTAAGCATTTCTACTCGTGCATGATACAAGAACCGTAACAATTGAGAAACAACACCGACAATGAGGTCTGTAGGCCACTGATAGCAACAGAGAAAAATAGCAGGTGCTGCCATAAGGAAAAGCCATACCCGTGAGGTGACCAAACTTCGCCTCAGCACGAACAACGCTAGTGGCCTAGCGACGATAGGAACGCGATGTGTTAGACCATGCAGCACCACAAGGCACAAGGGAAGGCACAACGGATGCCTGAGCCGCAGGCTAAGCCGGAGCACAACGACCTCTGCTTCTTGTAGATGCTCTTCTAGATGACATCTAACAGAATGGCAACATGAGAACAATAAGAAGAAAGAAATGACATGATCCCGCGACATAGCCAACAGACTATAGGAATGCAACTTAACAGAACGAAAACACGAAAACAGAAAGGAAGAAGAAGCGACAAAAGAGCTCAATCACTGTTTGAAGAAATGCTTAAGGGTAGGACCAGTTGCTCAGAACATGAACTACTGGCGTGCCTAAAAATAGCCAAATACTTCAATGGGCAAACTAAAAAAACATGTACACGATAACAGATAGAATTGAAACTTGTCCAAAGACCAAAGCTGTGACAAGAAAACTCAAAACACCAACCTACAACTAATGCCAAGGTAACTCATCAACTTGATAACTATCTGCATATCATCAAGTAATACCCATGTAATCTAACAAGGATCCTAAACCAAAAATATCTACCAAGGGCTGTAAGTAGATCAACCAAATCAGATAATCTTGCAAAAATTAAAACTCCACATCTGTACCAAATCCTGCTCCAAACCATAGAACCAGTTGTACAACAAGAGCTGACCAAAAAAACGAATGTAATCCTGCACCAGAAGGACGCTAGAGAGCAATGCAAATATCAGATCACATATGCAAGATTCCTCAAGACAAAAAAAAAACATTTCTATGTAATGCAGATATCAGAAAACATAAATGATCTTCTAAGCAAACAAAGGCGCAATGAAAATGAGCTTGAAAAATTCAGAATATAAATACGAAAATTGCACATTTTAAACAGTGCAAGTAGTACTTGTTAATAATGCAATTATATTGTTTATGTATATAATTAGAAAATCCATCTCATGCATGTGAAGCCTGCTGTTAGTAGTTATCTTGTGCTGGTGAAAAACAACAGAAACATGGACAATTAACGAAACTCTGAACTGTGTTAGCACAAAGACAAATATGTTCTCTGTGTTGAGCAAGACCATGGTGCTTTTTTTGTGCAGGACTGTGGCTATGACTAGTGGCATGCAATTAGGCACCAACCTCAAGGTTGTTCAAATGCAGCTTCTTTTTTTTTAGTTTGAATTTAGTTGGCACAAGAAAAAAACAGAAACAACAGTCAATTATAGAACTACATGCACCGAATTTGTCCATAGTAGCGAGGATTCCCTAATTAATAATGGAATATTAGTAGCGACAGTGATAAGAAACAAATAGTTAAAAAAACTGGTTCTGCCACTTTTACAAGGATAATACTGCACTTGCAAGTATACTATAGACCTGAGTTTATTTTCATTCAACGGTTTCTTCTTGAACAACATTATTAGATTAGTACAAGCCAAAGCAATCATATATTTTAGCAAATAAGCCTTCACAGTCCATGTGACAATATAGTGCTCCAGAGCCAAAAACCAACAACAACATCTACTAGGAGGTTTTATTAAAAGAGTTAATTGAGAGAGACAACCCAGGGTCAGAAGCTTACAGTCAACTCATGTAGTTGTATAATAATTAACAATAAACTGGCCGAACTGTGATGCTTGCTAGCAGCAAGCGGTGGATGGCAGGGCGCACTACGCACCTGGGCAGGGCAGCGGCCCAACAGGTAGCAAGGCTAGGCACCATGGGCAGATCCGTGCGGCACGCCTACTGCCTAGCATAGTCAAAGGCCCGAGGAGGCACTGACGAGACTGCCAAAGTGGGGAGGTCAGAAGGGCACCATTTACAAATGATGAGCTCACTTATGAACAAATGATGAGCTCACAAGAAGAAAATGATGGGACATAGAGAATTCCAGCGCAGGTACCCATTTACAGCCTCAACTATTGCAAATTACATAATCAAATACTTATAGCTAGAGCTTAACAAAAGTCTAATGCAAAAATATGACTACAGACTGTGCAGGTACATCATGGTATAACAGGACCCTTGACACAGATGCTACATTAAAATGGCACAAATGCTCTCGATGAAACATTTACAACACAAAATGAGGACAGTAACAGACTCAACACTAGCATACCACACACAATTGACAAAAGACAATAAACAATTACATAAGACAAATTTTCACCATTAAAGGACACAATTACAAAAAAACAATAGACAGCTATTTTCTATGGAAGGACAATTGACAAAATTTTCAAATGAGACTAGCATAATTACAAAATGACAATTATTTTCTATGGAAAGACAATTGACAAATTTTTGAAATGAGACTAGCAAAATTACAATTGACAATTCTTTTCTATGGAAAGACAATAGACAAAATTTCCCATTGAGACTAGCTGCGAACACATGGTCGATATGTACTCATAGTGTTTAGTTTTGATGATGAGTGATTGTTCAACATTGGGTATTTCAGTTTAAGCGGTTTACACTAACTCTTTGCGAAAGCAAATGTGTGCCTATCTATCGGCTTGTGGTGTGCAGGTGCTAGGCCCTGAGACAGTGATGAAGGTTGAGTAGAGGCTTGCCGTGCCGATGGACTAAGAGCGGTGAAGGGCGAAAGCGGGGCTCGGACTGACGGACCAAGGGCGCCGACGGACTAGCTGTGGTGGCTAGTACTTGGCACCGGCGAGCGCGAAAAGACATGGAGGTAGACCGAGTTGACCGAGTCAAGACGGCGGACAAGCGGGTCGAGTGGGAGGCTCATGGGACTCGGAGTCCGACCGGGCGAGGACAAAGTGGCTCGAGTCGAGCGGTTTGGTGGTTTGGGCCGCAAAACCACCGCTGGACGGTTTCCGAGTTTGGGCCTCAAAACTCGGGGTTCGGTAGTTGAGCCAAAAGCTACCGGTGGTGGGTTTCGCGGGTTTGGGCCTCAAAACCCGGGCGGAGCTTCTGAGGAAGCGGGGATGGCACGTGGCGGAATCCTGGAGGTGGCGTCGAGGTGACGGCAACTCCGGGCAGGAAGCGGGTGTTGGCACCTCTTAAGTATCAATTCTAAGTGTCAACTAAGCAGAAGAAAGGATATATTTGCAACACACTACCTAGACATAGGGTTTTAACTGACAGAATTCCACGAGTTTTGGTGTTTATCTATTTCTGCAGGGAGACAACTGCAAAAGAGCAAAAGAGGCCCGCAAGTAAGGATTACATAGACACATAACACCTCCTCACGAAAAAGAATACTCTAGAAGGGTCAAGAAGGCTCGGAAGGAACCAGAGGCCAAGCGGGCCCAGGGGCAGGGCGCCCGCCCTACCATGGGGCTCTGCCTTGTGGACCCTCTCTCCACCGCCTTTGAGATCACATCTACACCATCCATTAAGGTCGGTTTGATCCGACGACTGACGATCATTTGAGGGGGCTATATAAGGAGGACCCCTGCCCCTTGGCAAAGAGCAATCCATTATTCATTTACATATTTTCCAGAGAGGATTCGCCAGAGAGGATCCCTTATGGATGTATTCTCTAGGGCTTAGCATACATGTGAGATTAGATTGAGAGAGTTAGAGTGGAGGTGTGGATTGGAGGAAGCCCGGCTTGTCGGTGTCTCTTCTTCAGTTTGTATCGACGGGATCAAGACTCCTAACCCGAGGCTTGCTCCTAGGATTTCTTCGGTAATTCGACTTCTAATTCTAGTAAGTTTCCTGTTTATTACTTCTTTGGTTTGTGAGTTTACTTTATTCTCTTCGCGTAGAGAGTAGGGTAATCATCTTTAGCGTAAACGTGGTGTTTGGGCTAGGATACTCATAGATATCCCCTGTCTAGCCAGATCTGTGGTAGTAGCTCAGAAAGTGACAATTCCGTAGATACCTTTGGAACCCACAATCCCGTTAGAAGGACTGGTAGGGTTTATAGGCCGCGTGATAAGCATTCTCTGAGGTGTCTCTTATCACGAAGGTTCTCCCCAATAGAATAATAACACATATCTTACCTAGACTGGAACGAGACTGCAGTCGTGATCTTCTTTAATTGCCCATATCTAGATCGCCTTGTTAATAGCCAAAAGGTTAATAGCATAGATTGGTTAGTCAGACGCACCCTTTCTCCCTGTGGAAATATAAATTACGATACTCTGGTTAATCTCCCGGGTGAAGTGCTCACCGGTATCCGTGCGCTTGCGGATTACTTCCAAGTGATTTCTCTGTTTGCGTTAACAAATATCAATAGCGGGGCCATCCGATCAAGATTCTCAGAAAATATCTCCGAACTTGCAACACTTTTGTTCGGGAATTGAAGGCCTTACCCTCCATAAGCCATGGTTAGTTCAATTTCATGATTTGTGTCTCCGATTGTGCTTGTTCTTTGCGTTCTTGTTTTGTCCCGAAATTGTTCATGACATGAGATCTTTGGCTATGAGCCGTTTCGCTTGATTTCGTCATCGAAAATGGAGTCCGTATGCATCCTGGGCGTCCGTTTTACTCCTTGCTGGTCCTAGACTCCGAAACAGACTCGAAGTCGACGTGGCAGCTGAGTTGGAGATGAGTTGCAACTTGGAAAAGACGATGATGTAGATGTGTCTAGCGTGGCGATGTCCTCATCAATTCTAGACAGTTTTTAGTAGCCCGTATAAACAATAACTTTGATGTGGATGAGTTCGAGCGAGAAGAGAAGGAATAGGAGAAGGAGGAAAGGATTGGTAGTGTAGTTAGTAGTGATTCATATGATTTATAGAATGAGCAAGGAGGCATAGATGCTATGTGTCGGTGTCTAAAATGGCGGGGTCTAGACGGCCAACGAGTAAATTTCTAAGCGTGTCGGAGTTCGGATAGTTGCGCTCGGAGAACACAGAGGTTTATACTGGTTCAGGCACGAACGCCCTACGTCTAGTGTGCTGCGGGGTCGTATTATCGAGCGCGGAGAGCTCGTAGAGGGGAGCTACAAGCTTTGGTGATAGAGGGAAGCGCCTTCCCAGGTCTCGTGCATATGAGGTTCTTGGTTCTGGTGTTGCTCGCGTGTGTGCGAGTTTGAGTGTGTGAGAATGAGTGTTCGAGAGTCGAGAGAGCTAGATTGGGGGTCCATTCCCTCCCTTTATATGTAGGGAGAGACGGAGGAGTACAGTAGAGAGAGAGAGAGAGAGGGAGTGATCGTGGGCCCTACTTGGGCTGCTGCCGAGGGAGGGCTTTGTCTTCATCCTGTCTTCCTTCCTAAAGAAGATTGCGCCAGTAGACACATGTCCGAGTCCTGTTCGTCCTTGTTGTGCTGTAGCCATGCACCTTGTGACCGGGAACCCTGTTGTCCCCTTTTCTGGGCATGGGCGGAGACTGTCGCACAAGACCAGGCACCCCCGCGTTCCGTCACACAGGGCTGATGATGCCCTAATCCCTGTTGAAGTGTCTGTCGGGGACATGGCGTGGATGTAACGCGTAGAAGTCATCGACTTAGGCTGCACAGGACCTTCTACCGTAGGATGAACAGAGGTTGGCATGGCGACTCATGCTTAAGCCCCATGCTTGAGGACGGAAGAGACTGTGGACCTTTTGACTATATGGGCTAGGGCACCCTAGGCTGTGGATGGCGATGAGATCCCCGAGGGCGAGGGATGTCACGGATGACGTTCGCTGGGCTCGGACGGGGCGGAAGAGCCCCCGAGGGTAGATGACATCACGGGCGACGTCACCTAGACTCGGGCGAGGCGGAAAAGCCCCCGAGGGTCGATGACGTCTCAGATTACGCCACCTTGGCTCGGGCGAGGCGGAAGAGCCCCCGAGGGTCGATAACGTCTCGGATGACGCCACCTTGATTCGGGCGAGGCGGAGGAGCCCTCGAGGGTCGATGACGTCTCGGATGACGCCACCTTGGCTCGGGCGAGGCGGAGGAGCCCCCGAGGGTTGATTTTGTTTTTGTGGAGCCCGGTAAATTGGGTACCCTATTTCTAGGTATCCGACAGTAGCCCCGAGCCTTCGATGTAGTGAAGGACTACATCGGAGGCTTCCGAGAGCGCTTATGGTGGTTTTGGTTGGGTCTTTGGATTCCTATGGGTGCGCGTGAGCGCACCCACCGGGTGTAGCCCTCGAGGCCTTAGGGGGAAGATATTTCCTCCTAAGGTCTTAATCAGAAACTTTGAACAGTGTTTGTCCCTTCGCCTCCCTCACGAGGCGGGGAGGGAGTGACCTGCTCTGTACGTCAGAGCCAGAGCTCTGGCTGCACGCCAGTCCTGCTGTGGGTTGCACTGTTGGCCTCAGGCCGGCGCATCTTGAGACGACGAGTCAGCCCTGCGCCGTGCTGTCCCTTCGGCCTGTACGGTCGATTGACCGGTCAAAGATATGTTTGTCGGATTCTGGGGTCTGACTACGCCCCTTTTCCCCCTCCCGTGGCCCAAAAGTGGACGTGTCGTGTCTTCCCCGTTCAAGGAGCGGCGCTAGAGCGCCACTTGCCCTGCGGGTAAGACTCCGGACGGCGTGCCCTGAGCCTGCCCTCTGTTTGGCCATTTATGGCCCCGCTGCACCCTCTTGAAGTGGGTGCTTCGGTACAGTGCGGTGTGGTTGGAAGGCGGACGCTGTAGCCCCACGGGCCTACCGCCGCGTGGAGGCCCTGGTGGGCTATAAATAGTGGTGGCCTCCTGCGGAGAGATTCACATCCACACGGTATGGCCTGTCCCAAATCCTTCCTCCGAGGCCTCTTCGGAGAGTACCTTGAGCCGCCCTGGCGGGTGGCATTTTGAGAGCAGCACTAGATTCAGAGGAAGTTCTGCATCGGGGGTGCATATGTCCCCTTTCGCTTTGTGGCAGGATTGAGAGGAAGCTCTATGAAATGCGCATAGCTCCCCCTTATCCTAACCACTGGTAGAGTGGAAGGTTATGACCACCCCCTACACGGATCGCTCCCTGGGATGAAGGGCGTAGGATCCATCCCTTTTGCGGAATGGCCCCCGTCCTTTGCCTTGGGGGAGTTGATGACGTGCTGCCCCTCTCCCGAGGGCAGCCAAGGATGTGCCTACTGGGAAAGTTGCAGCAGTTCGCCTGCGTGACCCCCGGTGATGACGCATCCTTAGCTGTTGGTGGATGGCGCTGCCGCCGTTAGCGTGGTTGGCGGGCTCGGAGCTGCCCAAGCATGGCGGGCTCGGTGCTGCCTAACGGCGGAGTCCTTGATCATGGAGCAGCTCGGACGACTTAGCTGTAAAGTGCCCAACTAACTCCGGAGGGAGGGCGCGGCCCGGGGCGTTCTGAAGACGAGGCGGCGGCTACTCTCCCGCAGCCGCAGCACGCCCGATCGAAGTGACCCATGGGCCGTGACGCTGCCGTCCGATGTGTTCTTGTATATCAGGCAGATGTTTCTCGAGCCTCATGGTTGGGCTACCTGACCTTGATATATGGCTGCGTCGGTCGGTGGCGTGGTAGCTAAAGTGGGTGCCCCGCGGGCACCCTTAGTTTTTGACCTGTTGGCCTGGGATTTCCCTTCAGTCCAATTTTTTCGTGTTTTTGGTGTCTAATGATTGGATCTTATCCCTTATGGCTCTTGGAGAGCATGTATCCCCTGCAAGAGTTAATATTTGAATATATCCAAAAAAGAGAGGGTGTTTGTGTTTACCTATATGGACCTCCGACGCATGAGGGTTGCCCCATGGTGCGACGCCAGCCCCCGAGTCTTTACTCGGTGTAAAGAAAATCGTCTTGGTTCTTTGTCGTCATTTTTATTCGTTCCCCGCGCATCCCTCCGCAGGAAGGGGGAATATGAGCCGAACCATGCTATCCTTGTAGCAGACAAACCATGGCTGCTCGTCGAGTTACTATCGGGCAAATTTGAGTGGGGTGCTCGGTTCCCGTTCGCTAGGGTTCCGGCTTATGGCCAAAGTCGTGGCTCACCCCAAATCAGTTTCATTTAGTAGCCGGGTCCGTTCGATGGGTCCCGTGGGCCTGTTGCCTTCCTTCGGTAGGAATACCATGAACCAATCAACCATGGAGATGGACTCAAATACAATATCTGGGAATGACCTTGGCATCCGATTGCCAGGCTAATGACCGCTAGCGTGTCCATTCCCTATTCGCCCCTCGCTCTATTGTCCTGAGACGGCCATTTCGAACCCTGGTGGGTTGGCCTTCGTATCTCTGGACCGTAGTGGGCTGTCGGGGCATCTATAACCCTTATCCCTTTTGCTTACCTGGGCCCATGGGCCGTCGCCGCTCGTTGCGCCACGTGCGCACCCCTCCAACCTTTGCGACTCGGTCGCGTCGGGAGTTCTCCCAAGACGCGCTCGCGCTCGGGAGGCACGTGCCTTGGCTAGGGACACGTGTGTGAAATCTATGCGCGCGGCGTGGTAGGCCCAGGGTGGATCCTATAATGATGATGGATACGGGATACAAATCAGAATGAGGAAAAAAACGAGTGGGAACAGTTACCTGCCGCAGCGCGTGCAGCTCCCGATATTCCTACGAACAGTGGAAAGCGAAGTGGTCGAGCGGACGCATTTAATGCGGCTCGGATGGTGGGCCCGAGGCATGGCGTGTAGCCTTGATGGTGTGACAGTCTGCCTTCCGGGTTCCTACAAATATCCGAGTGCCGCGTCATCATCCCCCCGCGTTTGTACTGCTTGCCCTCTTCGTCTCCTGCCCCCACTCGAGCCGCCTCCACTTGCACCTAGGGTTTGCGCCGCCGTGCTCCTGCCCTAGTCACGCCTTCCGCCGTGATGCGGATCCTTCCCCGAGCGCACCCCCCATGGATGGAGATCAACCTTCAAGGAGTTGGGAGTGGTGCTCGCTCGTTCGGGAGCGGGCACTTGAGCTGGTGCGAAAGGGGCTACTGCGCCCCGAGCATTCCACCGGTGGTGTCTTTGAGTGGATCGTCCCCACCGGTGCCGACGTCCCGGCATCGCCTGAGGGGTACGTGGTTTCCTTGCTCCCGTTCCACGAGTGCGGGTTTGGGACCCCTCCGACTCGCTTCCTATGGGGGGTTCTTAACCATTACAGGATTGAGCTTCATAACCTCAATCCCAACTCCGTTCTTCACCTCGCGGCCTTTGCGGCCATGTCGGAGGGAATGCTGGGGGTGGAGCCGGATTTCGTGTTGTGGAAGCATTTCTTCAAGGCGACGGTGTTCCTTGCCAAGTCCGGCGGCGCGAGATCGGTGGCGTCCTGTGGGGGGTGCGCACTTAGCCTCCGCTCCTCCAACTTGGCGTCCTATATGCCGGCGCGAGCGACTTCGTCGAACCAGGGGTGGCACTCGTAGTGGTTCTACATCCGGAACCACCCCGAGGCGTCGCTCCCATTTTCACAGGCCTGCGCTTCGGGGAGGAGCCTCCCCGCTGGCATCACCGCCCGACCCCGCACGAGCTCGCTAGGATACAACCCTACCTCCAGAGCCTGACCGAGCTCCGGAAGCATGGGCTGAACCTCGCGGGGGTCGTCGCGCAGTTCCTTCGGCGCCGGGTCCTCCCGCTCATGGTGCGGATGCTCCCGATGAACGACATGGTGCCCGGAGCACCGCACGAAGGGACCGCCATGGCGAACGAAGAGTTGAGCTTCGACCGCGCGGTCATGATTACGGGGGACTGCTAGGGAACACGTCCAACCCCGACAACATTGGGCGCTGCCCTCCGATGCGCCCGGATTCCGCGTCTGTCGATCTGGTGAGTGCCGACGGCGTGGTGTTTATTTTCTCTTTTGTGTTGCTTTCTCTAGCCGTCAACGTCCCACGGGTCTTTGGTCTTTTCCCCGCAAGGGCCCCGCTCGTTGGTGCATCACGTGGCCGCCCCCCTTCCCGTTCTGCCGGCACAACGGTTGGCGAACAGGGAGCGGAATGTGCGGCAGCGAGCGGATGCCGTCGAGAGGAAGAGGAGGAAGGCCAAAAGGGCGCTGAGGCGCACAGAGCTGGAACAGCGGCGGGCGAGACAGTGCCGTGCTGGCGAACCGGTGGAGGAGTCCCCTACCGAGTCAGACGAAGGCAGTGGGGACCCTAGTGGGGACGACGGCGATGATGATGATGACGACGAGGACAGACTTCCTGGACCTGAGGTGGCGCCAGCCCCACTGGCGGCTAGAACGCTGCGCTACCCCATGGGGTCTGCGCCGGCAGCGGAGGCGCTCCCGGCTCGGACGCTCGGTGCGCGCCTGGCCCCAGGGGGTTCCGGGAGTGGCGTTGCTGGAGACGCCCCGGTGACTCCCTACTCTGCCACATCAGGGGTCGAACAGAGCGGGAGTTCGGGCACCGCCGACCGCAGCGTGGTGGAGCCAAAGCGAAAACGCATCTTCTCCGATGGGTGAGTTTGTCACGCTTGACGTCTTCCTCTGCCCTGTCGTCAAGGAAAAGATTGCCTGTAATTTGCGATCATCGTATCGAATCTTTCAAGAAAGCCGGCGGCTCTACGTATGCGAGATGGAAGAGACTGCGCCGGGGGTGCCGTCTACCGGGGGGGCAGACCGTCGCCTCCCCGGTTCCTGAGCTGGCAAACGCCGCCGGGACCGGAACCGGACCTAGCCCCACCAACTCCATTGGAGGGACGACACCGGCCTCCGCGAACGTCGGCCCTGAGGCTACTATGCCGCCTACTCCCCCGGTCGTGGTAGTCGTCGACGACTCCGGGAAGGAGGGCGGTCTAGGTGAGCCCATGGTTGTGGATGCCGAGGAGACCCCGCCATCCGAGGCGCCGGAAGACGCAGCGGCGGCGGTCGTGACGGGAATAGTCGGCGGGGATGACGCTGACCTAGTGGATGCGGTTGTCGACATCGTCACCGCCCTGCCTGAGGATAGGGTGGCTGGCGCGAGTGAGGAGGAGCCCCTGTGCAGCCCCCTTCCTCCCAACATGCCGGCCAGGGGCACCGCGGGTCCCCCGTCCTTCTCCGAAGGGGAGGTGGCGGCTGCCCGGGCATCGAAGGCCGTCTTCTCCCAGTCCAGCGCGACTTCGCCAGGCGAGACGACCGAGGTTATGAGAGAATATGCCCCCAGGGCCCTGTGTGCCTACGTCCTGACCGTCGCGCCTTCGGGGACGGCGACCAGCTCATCTGGGCTAACCAGGGGAATCTGGGGTCCCCTGTGTTCACATTTTTACGACCGGCGCGAGCTTCACCATTGGAATCGGGTGGCGGGTGCCCGTCAGGAGCTTGGCTTCCGAGTCACGCGGTACCTAGAGCAGATCAAGAGGACTTCTCTCATCACAGCAATGTGAGCGATCGTTTTTTTTCGCGGATGTTGTTTGTTCCTACTTGTCGAATTCCTGATGCCCTTCTTTGTGTAGATCCTGATGGCGACCAGTGTCGAGAAGTCAGAGTTCCTCCGTTGAGAGGCTAGCCAGTGGACTTCCGGGATGTGGACGCCCGTTGGGGAGGCCGCCTTGGCGGAGGACCTTGTCGCGGCTCACCGCCGCGTAATGGAGCTGGAGGAACAGTTGGGCGCTTCGGAGTCGAGCGCGGTGGATGCCCAGGTGTTGGCGCTGCGGACTGCCAGCGACGTCGCGCGGGTGGAGCAAGAGCGGAATGCAGCCCGTGCTGACGCGGAGGCAGTCCGTCAGATGTTGGCGGATGAACGCTCGACGCGTCATGTTGAGATGGGATGCCTGACGGCCGAGCGCGACGCCGGAGCCGAGGGGCGACGTCGAGCTGTCTCGGCGCTAGATTCGATGGAGGAGAAGTGTAACACCATGCGGCGTCAGCGCGACGTCAACGATCGAGAGTGAGACGTCGTAGTGACCCGCCTTGAGGACTTGACCAACAGGGCGTGTGAGCGTAGTGTCGACGCCGACCGGAGGATCCTGGAGTTCTCCGCCTAGGTGGGCGAATTGACGACGGTCGTCTCGCAGCTCCGTGCAGCAGTCAACGGCCTGGAGGAAGAAAACGTAGGTACGTTTCCTCCTTCTGCTCATTTGCCTTGGCGTTGTGAGTAGTTTGTTGTCAGAGGTTGAGGTCCTCTTTCTTGTTGTTTCAGCGTTGCGGGCCGGCGCGCAGGAGGCGCAGGCATTGCGGGAGGCCGTGCACGGGGTGTGCGACCTCTTCGGCATGGCAGCCGTCGAGGGTGGCCCAGCAGCGGCCAGGACCCGCGTCGGCCTGCTTTGGGAGCCGGGCCAAGCGCGGATCCGGGAGGCCCTGCGCATCGGGGTCCACCACACGATGGCCATCGCCGCCTACCTCTACGATGCGGTGACCCCTGCGCTTGTCAGCTTAGGGTACCCCCAGACGCCCCAGAAGACCTGCTCGACCGGATCGAGGCCGATGCGGAGGAGCCTGCAGCGATCCTGGCCGCCAAGCTCGACGACGATGTGTTCCCGCCGCCGGAGGAGTGACCCTGCGTGGTCAGAGATCACGGCCGAGGGCCCTTGTAACAAACAAACTAAGTTATCTTGTGTTCTGCCCCAGGAGGGCTTTTTGACGACTTTAACAGCTCTTTGGTGAGCTCATTTTAAATTTGTTTGCTTATTGGTTTTCGCATTTGCCTTTTGCTTGGGCTACTTGCCTGACTTTCCCTAGGAGGAACTTTGATCTATTCGGGTGTGAGGTCAGGTGGAGATACTTGGCTCCGGGGAGCCAGAGTATTTCGCAGCCCTTTTGGCACGTCCCGGAGAGATCTCGTCTCTCGGTGGGGGAGTCGGGCTTTCGCCTTGCGGGTTCGGCAAAGCGATTTTGAGTGAAAACGTTTTTGGAGTGAAAGACAGGGGGTTACCCCCTTCGTAGCCCCCGATCGAGGTGTGTTCTGGCGCGTGCCGAGAGTGCACCTTGCTAAGTGGTTGGTCCGGGAGTTCCCGTGTTTTTATTCCTCAAACTTTTTTCTCTTAAGAAAAGATTACATGCGTATGTACATGGTGATAGGTATACTAGAAAATAGTAGAAAAGTGGCATAGCTGTTGGTGTCGTGGGCGTCTGAGCTCCTCGCGCTCTAGGGGTCGACGTCCATCTTGTCAGCGGCTTCGATCACTGCCACCAACTCCTCGCTTCGCACCTCGGCCATGGCATTCTCACAGTAGTCCACCTCGCACTAGTACGCCACCTTGACGTCGGAGGAGACTGGGATGATGCCGTGCGGCCCCGACATCTTGAGCTTGAGGTAAGTGTAGTTGGGAACGGCCATGAACTTCGCGTAGCACGGCCTCCCCAACACTGCGAGGTAATTCCCTCAGTATGCCACGACCTCAAAGGTGAGATACTCGGTCCGGAAGTTGTCCGGCTCCCCGAACGTGATGGGCAGGACGATATGCCCCAGGGGTACCGTTTGTCTCCCGGGGATGATTCCTTGGAAGGGAGCCCCCGAGGATTGAAGCTTCTCCCTTCGTAGACCGAGGGCCTCGAAGGCATTGTAATACATGATTTTGAGCCTACTACCCCCGTCCATCAGTACTTTGGTGAAGCTCACGCTCCCTATGATTGGGTCCACGATGAGCGAGTAACGACCTGGGTGAGGAACGTGGCTCGGATGGTCATCCCGGCCGAACATGATGTCTTGCTCCGACCAGTCAAGAAAGGCCGAAGTTGCTGGGGCGACAACGAAGACCTCACGCCGCTCCTTCTTCTGCCGACGCTTGCAGCTGTAGGCCTCTGGACCTCTGAAGATCATGAGACACTTGTTGACGTGGTGGTAGGAGTCTTCGTGACCCCCCATCCCCGTCCTGGTCCTCTGATTCCTTTGGCTCGTCCTTGTCAGGGACGGCCTTGAAATACCTGGCCATCATGTCACATTGCTGGAGAGTGTGCTTGACCGGCCCGTTGTGATACGGGCACAACTTCGTGAACATGTCGTCGAACTTGCCCACCTTCTTCCCGCCCTGGGGACGGGGAGGCTTGCGGTCTGCCGCTGTGACAAGGTTGTCGCCGCCGCCACGCTGCAACTTGCCCTTCTTCTTGTTCCTATTCTGGGCGCGGTTCGAGCCGCCTTCGCCAGCGGTCTCGACTTCCTTGCCCTTTCCCTTGTCGGGGTGGAATATTGCGCCGACCGCCTCTTCTCCCGATGCATAGCTCATGGCGATGTCGAGGAGTCGTTCGGTGGTGCGAGGGTTGCTGCAGCCTAGCTCGTGGACCAACTTTTTGCAGGTCGTGCCTGCGAGGAAGGCCCCGACCACGTCTTCGTCGGCCGCCATTGGGAGCCTCGTGCACTGCTGAGAGAAGCGACGTATGTACTCCCGGAGGCACTCGTCCGCCTTCTGTCTGCAACTGCGGAGGTCCTAGGGATTGCCTGGGCGCGTGTAGGTGCCCTGGAAATTCCCGACGAAGGCCTGGTGCAGAGACTCCCACCCATCGATGGTGTTGGGTGGCAGATGCTCGAGCCACGTGCGGGTTGAGTCCGAAAGATGAAGGGGTAGGTTGCAGATGATGAAGTCGTCATCGTCCCCGCCGTCGGCTTGACAGGCGAGGTGGTAATCGTCGAGCCAGAGCCTGGGGTTCGTTTCTCCGGAGTACCGGATGGCGTTGGTTGGTTGTCGAAAAGGGTGCGGGAACGGCGCGCGCCGGAGGTGGCGAATGAACGCCAAGGGGACTGGTGGCTCCGGCGTAGGAGGCCGGTCTTCATCGTTGTCGTATCGGCCACCACGTCGGACGTGGTAGCCTCGGCTTGCGCCGTCCTACTTGGCATGCTTGCGTGCGTTGAGCGTGTCGCGAACGTCGCGCTTTTCGCCTACGTGGGCGTGCACGGTGGGACGCCGGTTTTCAGCCGGTGCGGGATCCAGATGGACCGACCCCTCGCGGTCGCCGGGAGCCACGCCGGCTGGGTGGCCGGTGCTGAGCCCACGCCTTCACGACGCGGAGCTCTCAGCCTGTTGTTCCGCGGCCCGCTCCAGAAGGGTCTTCAGCTCGTCGTGAGCGAGGTTACCATCGGGAGCATCTGGGATCGGAAGGTTGCGGAGCAGCATCCTTGCTGCTGCGATGTTCTGGTTTGCCCGCGTGAACTGCGGCGTGCCGTGTTCATCATTGATGATGTGGTGGTGTACCGCCCGGGCCTCCCTGCGAGCGCGAGGCTCCACGGGATCCCTGGTGGCTTCGTGCTCGAGCTTTTCGCGCTCGAACGTCACCTTTCGCTGCCGCTCCGTGAGCTGTTGCTCTATGTCGCGGAGGTCGCAGAGCTGTTGCTGCCAGGCCTCCGAAGACTGCGGGTCAAGCCTCGGCTGGGGTACCAGCACACCCGTCTGACGGACGGGCGTGTGGTTGTCGTCGCTGTCGTTGTCCCCTTCGTCGATAAGGGTGGGGTCGATGGCGGTTGCGGGTGGAGGTGCGTCGCACATGAAGCACTCGCGGCCATGGTCCTCGTCGAGTTCGCTCGAGTCGAATTTGAGCAGATAACCGCTGGCTTGGAGGAAGCCGTGAAGCGCCTCCTGATCCTCCAGACCGTCGAAGTCCGGGGGGTCCCAGGGAACAGTGCTCCCACGACTTGAGCCGGTGTAAGGTGTGGCTTCCGAGCTCGTAAGGAGATTGGAGGTGGAGCGAGAGTGGTGGGACGTGAGCCGCATTCGTCTACCTTCTGTGGGGTCAGCATGGAACCACACGACCACCATCTCCGTATACGACGCGGCGGCATTCCTCATGCCGAAAGGTTGCGCCTCCGAGACGGGTGTTTTGACGCGCCCAGGGGAGAGCGGCTGCCCTCCCGTGAGCTGCGCCGTCACGTTGGCGAACGTGAAGTAGAATTCGCACAGAGACTCCTGAGTTGGCTGGGGTCGCTGGAGAATGTCGAGCTGGCGCTCGAACGGACAATGATCGGCCTACGGGACGACCACCCGACAAGCGGCTTGTTCCCCGGAGGGAGACAGATGGAGGTGGGCCATGGATGTGGTGATGGTGTCCACGGCTACCTCGGAAGATGCCGCGGGGTGACGGAGAGCCAGGTCGGCCCCCTGCCCGTGGCACTGGAAGTCCAGGCTACCAAAACGAACAATGGAGCGCAGAGCAAAATCAACGTGGCGATCCGCCATCCGAAACTCGAAAATACGGGTGACACGCAAAGGTCCCCTACCTGACGTGCCAACTGTTGGTGTCTAAAATGGCAAGGTCTAGATGACCAACGATTAAATTTCTAAGCGTGTCGGAGTTCGGATGGTTGCGCTCGGAGAACACAGAGGTTTATACTGGTTCAGGCACGAACGCCCTATGTCCAGTGTGCCGCGGGGTCGTATTACCGAGCGCGGAGAGCTCGTAGAGGGGATCTACAAGCTTTGGTGAGAGGGATGCGCCTTCCCAGGTCTCGTGTGTATGAGGTTCTTGGTTCTGGTGTGTGCTCGTGTGTGTGCGAGTTTGAGTGTGTGTGAATGAGTGTTCGAGAGTCGAGAGAGCTAGACTGGGGGTCCATTCCCTCCCTTTATACGTAGGGAGAGACAGAGGAGTACAGTAGAGAGAGAGAGAGGGAGTGATCGTGGGCCCGACTTGGGCTGCTGCCGAGGGAGGGCTTTGTCTTCATCTTGTCTTCCTTCCTGAAGAAGATTGCGCTAGTAGACACATGTCCGAGTCCTATTCGTCCTTGTTGTGCCGTAGCCATGCACCTTGTGACCGGGATCCCTGCTGTCCCCTTTTCTGGGCATGGGCGGAGGCTGTCGCACAGGACCAGGCACCCCCGCGTTCCGTCACACAGGGCTGATGACGCCCTAATCCCTGTTGAAGTGTCCGTCGGGGACATGACGTGGATGTAACGCGTAGAAGTCATCGGCTTAGGCTGCACAGGACCTTGTACCGTAGGATGAACAGAGGTCGGCATGACGACTCATGCTTAAGCCCCATGCCTGAGGACGGAGGAGACGTGGACCTTTTGACTATATGGGCTAGGGGACCCTAGGATGTGGATGGCAATGAGATACCCGAGGGTGAGGGATGTCATGGATGACGTTCGCTGGGCTCGAACGGGGCAGAAGAGCCCCAGAGGGTAGATGACGTCACGGGCGACGTCACCTAGACTCGAGCGAGGCGGAAAAGCCCCCGAGGGTAGATGACGTCTCGGATGACGCCACCTTGGCTCGGGCGAGGCGGAAGAGCCCCCGAGGGTCGATGACATCTCAGATGACGCCACCTTGATTCGGGGGAGGCGGAGCCTCCGAGGGTCGATGACGTCTCGGATGATGCCACCTTGGCTCGGGCGAGGCGGAGGAGCCCCCGAGGGTTGATTTTGTTTTTGTGGAGCCCGGTAAATTGGGTACCCTATTTCTAGGTATCCGACACTATGGCAGTACTAGTTTAGAGGAGATTAGTCATAGATGTACCAGGTCCTACTCAAGTACAAAATGCTATGCCGTTCAAGGGAGATTAGTCAGAGATGAGCCAGAGGATGCTACCCTGAATGATTCATGGGTTAGGTTGAGCAAAGCATAGTAGTGCGTTCCACTAGAACCTTACACAACGATAGAGCTGATGCAACGGAGGTCGGTGAACGTACCTTTTTGTGGCATTCCCATATATAGGAACGTCAGCATGATAGATATAGCAGTTTGTGACATCCGCCTATAGATGTGTACGACCATGAGAAAGAAATCCATAGCCAAGGGATGGTATTTAGTAAAATGTCTAAGCTAAAGCTATTTCTTCAAGACTATGTTGTCTACCACCATAGGCCCTACACCATCACTCATTCCAATAAGGAGTTGCTTTACAATGTGACATGTAAGGCAGGTTGTGTGTGGAGGTTAATTTTTCAAAAGAAAGAGAGGGATGGAAAGTGGAGTATAACTAAAGTGGTAAAACTCCACACCCGCGCTTGTCAAACAAGGGACATGAAAATTAGGCTAAGCTCACTAATTGTTACCTTACTCATTATATGCCGGGCCTCGTTGATGACAATACTGACGTTTTGGTGTTGTACTTCATTTGGTCCATATATGGATTCATAAGTTACAAGCCCAAATACAAAAAGGCTTGGAATGCTAAGTAGATTGCCCTAGAGATTCATTGGGATATTTAGAAGGAAGCATACAATAGGGTTCCTAGGATATTGTGTGGAATGAGCCACTATAACCCTGGCTTGAAATGGTTTAGACAATAGAGGGAAGTACTTCCAAATCTCATACATCAGTGAGGTTAAACATGTCCTTAATCCATGGGTCTTTGCTCAATCGGACAATATAGGGGCGTGTTGATGATGGCAACTAATATCGATCTAGAGGATAAAATAGTACCACTGGTTTTTGCTTTTTCAGAGGAAGATAAAAATGATTCTTGGTGGTTCATGGGGCTTCTATGTGTACATGTGCTTGGAACATCTCGTATGAAATGTATGATCTCAAACCCTCAGTAGCGCTACTTAATGCTATAGAAGAACATTTTGGAGGGTTCCCACCTCTAGTGCATAGATGGTGCATGCAACATTTTGCCACTAATTTCTATCACCGTTAGAGAAAGAAGGAGGTTTGTGACAACGTAAAGGCTCAATGTTGTCTATGTATAGAGCAACAATTCGAGGAGACAAAGAAATAACTAGACAAGATGCTAAACATATAGGGGAAGTGCTAGTTGGAGGGCAGATACAACACAAAGATATGTGGGCATTAGCATACAATAAGGGCGGTTTTAGGTACGACATCATGACCACGAACACATCTGAGTCTTTCCGCTCTGTCTTCATTGGCGTTTGACTGTTGCCACTGTCTGGAATCATTGAGTTCTCATTTCACAAGTGCAACAAATAGTTTGTGAAGAGGTCATGCCTTGCCCAAAGGAGGGTCGCCAGTGAGGGGCTGAAGAATCATGGCCCTATTTGTTTCGGTGATTAACGACAAAGAGAGATTATTATGGCTAATGTGTGTTTTGCAGAGGCTATGCGTCTTGGTGAGTCTTGGTGAAGATCAAGGCTTGTTAGTCTTGGTGAGCGACATCACCTAGACGGTCCGGTGGTGCTTCGGAGGAAGGTGATTGCCGGAGGATTGTCGGCGGCCCTTCTCCATCGTCATGTGATCGGTTGTGGGCGGTTCACCGAGCCAGAGTGGCGAAGAACCAGCCCATAGAGAGCACTCTACCCTTGCGCGGGTAGAGGGGGAGCAATACCCTTGCGCGGGTGCTCCAACGAGGACTAGGGGGGGAGTGTCAACTCCTCGATACCTCGGCAAAACATCGTCGTGTCAAGCTTTCTATCCCTAGCTCTTTCATACCGCATTACTTTCCACATCGTCCTTACATTCTATTGATTTGCGACCGCTTTCTAGTTAGGACACACTATCGGTAGGCACTAGGAGGTGATTGGCATTGCTAGGATTTCATATTGCTTTAGAAATTTGAAATAAGCCCAATTCACCCCCTTTGGGCATCTTGATCCTTTCAGGGGCCATGGGGAAAGGCCAGAAAGGAATATTTGCACAAGGCTGAGTGTTGGGCCCAACATCATATAGTTGGGCCTTTAGACCACACATGCAGGTTTACAATGTACATGCCAAGGGTGGCACAACTTTGGGCGGTGAATGTTATGGCGGCCGTGCACAACTACAAAGTGGATCTTCAAAAGCTGGAGTGCAGTTGCAACGTCCCTATTGGCGGTCCATATTTTCTTTCTATAACTAGGAACAGTTTCATAAAATCTAGTCCAACAAACATCAAACTTAGAAGTAGATTTTATAACTAATGAATTCCATGAGTTTTGGTGTTTTACAACTACAGTAGGACATCTATGAAAATACAACCAAGCATCGAAATCAAGCAAAGAGTAAAATAGAACCGCACATGAAAATAATAAAGATAAAGCCCACAAATCTAGCGAATCCAAGCCAAATGCTGACATAGCAAGCACCTTGGCCCATCCAGGAACTAACTACGCAAGGCTAGGGAGGCACCATTAGGGGACCCTCCATCGTTCTATCTAGAATTGCTGAATGAGTTTGAACCGAAGAAGTATCCATGACACTTCCTTGGAGATGTCCATGGTCATTCGCCATGTAAACCCATGAACCAAAGACAAAAACTGATATTGCTAGGAAGATCATATTATCGATTGAGTCCATCGAGCTCTTCTTGTGTTTGCGCCAAAAGTCCTTACCTGGCGCGCTAGCTATCTGTGTTTAATGATCGACAAATCATCACGAGGTTACAATAAGAGAGTCCTAGTTATATTACGAAGACTAATTTCCATAAGAATCCGACTAGGCCAATCCTTGATAGCTTGGAGATCATGCCACCACATCTTCAAGTAGAACATGAGCCGACCTAAACCCAGGGCATGTTAATGGTCCTATCCCATAGGACCCTAATCCATCACTACCTAGGAAGGATCACCTAGTAGACATAAACAGTAGAACACCACTAGGCGGTGGCAAATAGGTGAAGGCAGTTCCCACCACCGGCCTATTAAAAAATAGCAGAAATAAATCCAGGGCTTCCATTTCATTCTTATAATTGAAAGCAATGAACATTGACATAATAACAAGAAAACTAACACGATATATGTATAGAGTTTACATTGGTTTACTATATTTACCATGCCTTGGCATTTCGGGAGGCGTGGGAGGAGGCTGCTAGGGACACTGAGCCTGCTGTGAGCTAGCAACCGAGAGGGGGACGACATGAAAATATAGAGAGAGGGAGCGGAAGGCAAAGAGGGGGTGGGATCTGGAGGAGGATGAAAGGGAGAGAGGAGGGAGGGATCCTGGCCATGCCCCTGTATGTCTCTGCCACGCCAAGTAGGGCCAGCCGCGTCAGCGGTGAGCCAACTAGCTAACTCCACACTAGCAGCCTCACCGTGGCATTACCAAAAATGTTAGTTTTTAAAAAACTAACTATGTTAGATTTTAAAATAGTATTAAAAACTGTTAAAAATATATAAAAGATGATATGCGAAAGATGTATTATGCTTAGAGGCGGGCATTTCGACCGCCTCTATAAGTAGTAGAAATTATGCCTTAGAGGCGAAAAGAGTTGCCTGCCTCTAAAAACAAAAAGTACTCATATGTGAAAATATATTCTGTAGTAGTGATCCATAAAAATGAGTGTAAATCTTGTTTTTTAGAAGTCAAACAAAATTACATTTGACTAAATATATATAAAAATATTACAAATATTTTTTTTGGGTAACAAGTATGGAGAACCATTAAACTATGCATGGAATATGTGTTTATAATTTGTAGCCACGGGTCAACCACGACGGCTGGGGGAGTGACCAATCTTCGATGTAGCCTCGTTAGAGGGTAATCGTAAACCTTAGTGGTTTCGAAGCATTTCACCCGAGGTCTCACTCAACCGAACCCTCTCCTCCTAATATATCGGAGGGGCATCTCCCCTACCAGGAGTTCTAAAAGTTCTGTGTATGGATCATTCAGACGTTTTGAAGGGCCTGAGAAAATCCATGTGATATGCATTATTGCCACTAGTTTCGGGTATTCCAATGCCACGGCGGGCCACGGGCCAACTACGGCGGCCAGGGGAGTGACCGGCTTTCGGTGGAGCCTAGTTAGAGGGTCCTCGTAAACCTTAGTGTTTTTGAAGCCTTTCACCCCGAGGTTTCACTCAAACGAACCCTCTTCCCATAATATACCCGAGGGGCATCTCCCCTCCCAAGAGTTCTGGTAGTTTTGCGTATGGTTTCTTGAGGCGTTTTGGAAGATCTCACAAAATTCATGTGATATGCAGTTTTACCATATTTTTCTCAGAAACACGAGTTTCGCTCATGAAGGCGCACGAGAGAGTTATCGAAATATATCCATGTGGGGTCTTATTTTGAAGAGTTTCTTGCGAGGAACAAATATTCTAAACACTTAGAGTTTCTTGTTTTGATTAGAATATATCCAAGAGGTGCAATTGGATTTTAATTATGATACTTGGTTTAGGTGCTATGGCTTTTTTTATATTTCAAAATGAAATAGCTAGTGGGGAGATAAATGAGGGTTAGTGAGCCAATGACATCACGTGATGTAAGATAACATCACTTCTCAAATTTGATTGGAGGGGACCCTCGAAGTGGGTCTTAGCAATATAGGAGTAGTAGATAAGTGATTCTAAAAATTTTAGAGAGTCAAAACATCTCAAGATTGACTAAATTTGTATGATAATATAATAATATCTATGATGCCAACTAAATAGATTCTTCATTAATTATATTTTAATAGTATATGTATTTGATATAATTTATAATTTGATATGAGGGAGTAATTTTTTTTTGATGGAGCTAGCAAAATGTTTATTATCTAGCAATTGAACTGTTTCGCACCCGGACCAGCACCATGCACTGGTAGAAAGCTGGGAGCACTCGGGAGCACGGCAGGATACCACCACCGTCACGATGCCGGATGCAGAGCGTCGTCCTGGTGGAATAGTTTCTCGTGTTCCCTCTGCCGCCTGCAGAATTCCCTTCCTTCTCCTTGTTGGCTTCCTCTTCCAGGAATCGGCCGACGGGACGACCCGACACTCGATCGACTATGAAAAGCCTTTCAGGAGAGCTCAATTGCATCCATCGACCCTCAGCTCATAGAATTTCCTTGACAGGTTAGAATATGACTGATTGATTCGTCTTCTTCGGGCAAGTACCAAGACAAAGATGATCTTTCCCGTTGATTCTACGCACAGTTTCATTCCTTCTATTCCCTTTAAGCTTCAACTGGGCTTAGAGTTTTCTTAAAAAACTCTGAGATGGAATGGGTGCTTCGTCATCTCAGAGTTGACCTATAAAAAAGAAAGCTTCTATGAAAACATTGTCTATTTCCTTCCTCGATCTGATGTCTTACTTGGATTCGCATTCAAAGAAGGGCGAAAAATCAGCACTTGATGCGGCTGAGGAGGTAAAGAGTGTTCAAAGGTTATTCTAGTGCGTATGGCTGGGACTTCTCTTAGGACCAACATACTCTCATATTTACCTTTGTCCGGTATTTTTCCTTGTAAGTAAATCGACCTCACGAAAAACTTTCTATATATCTTCTGGTTTGAAGCTAAGTCTGAAGCCAGAAGTCCGAGAGAAAGCCCCTGACATACACGGGAAAGGTAGGGGCAATGGGCACAGACCCCCGGACCACCCCCGCGCTCACACCTCAGTCTTCTTCCTCGACTGATCCAACGAGTTCAACGATTGGGGAGTTAAATTGATAGCGGATTTGCTCTTTTCTTGTTTTTAGAAAATAGAAACGAAATCTTCTCGGTCCATATCCTTGGAAAAGCGACTGATGGTGAAACGTGTAGTCCAATTGGAAGGTGAAAAAAGTGATGCTTGGCAACGTTACAAGGACGATGGAGAGATCGTCCTCGATCTTTGGATTCTTAAGGACTTTACATCTACAACCACCTTGCGCTAGCTGTCCATCAGTCCATGTCCATGGACGGAGATCGACGAGATGGAATGGAACTGGCCGGGAACTCTATCATTGTTGGCTTCCATCAGGTTTTTTTCACATTCCTTTCAGAACCGACTATGGTAGCTCTCTATCTGTGTTCTGAAATGGATGACTAAGCGCCTGAATTATTGGCTTCCTCATTGGTCATTCTTGGCGAATGAATTTAATTTCTTGCAACGCCCACACCACTTGTGCAGGCCGGGGAAGACTGGTTGCTCTATCGTCGCGTCGGACGCTGCTGGACTGACACAGTGACGCAATATTTGAAGCTAACGTCACGGCACATGCCGGGAGCCCACGGCACTTGCAGTGCCCACGACACGGCTGCGAGTGACCACGGGGACCGGCTCCACTCGCTGCTGGAGCTGCTGGACTGGTGGCCCCCGCCCATTGCTCAACCATATGCCAGAAGCATGTCATTTCGCTCTCACTATAGTAGTCCGGACTCCGGACATCGAGTAGCATACAAACCCAATTAAAATTCTTCTCGCTCGCTCCTTCGCAATCAAACAGAGTAAAAACCTTGTCAATGGCCTCCCAATCCCAATGCCAGAACAAATCTTCTCTGAACAATCAAATCAATTGATGTCTGTAGCAAGGCTTTCATCTGAACCTGATGAAATGACCATTATTTACATGCTCGCCCTCATGATCAACAAACACTATTGTGCGCCTACTATATATACCGCATGCATACAGATTAATTATTCAGAGCCTATCTATCTGCACAAGACATAAACTTTTGAATTGGAACGTAGCATGTCGTCCGTGCAGTGTATCTGTCCTTGTCGATCTGGGCATACACAGGACACCCATCCATCATCCGCGTCTACTTTGTTCCCTTCCTTTTGTCTTGCGACTTGCGAGACCAAATTAAAGCTACACGTACATACCTGATATACTCCATCTTCGATCCGTTAGCTTATGTCTGTCAGGTCTCGTTGGCTGTGCACATTATATTCACGCTGTTGCATGCTCTCATTGTCGCGCCATACTGTGGATTTTTCAATGCAACGGTGGACATATATATGAACATCGATCAACAGCCCATTTTGATGTCGTTGCTCATCGTCATCTCTATAGTCTGTACACTGTGATTGCCATTGCAGCGAAACTTACATAAATAAATTTGAAACCTAACGTTGGCAGCTTTGCTGCCTGAAATATGATAGCGTCCGCCATGAATGGCTGAATAATATTAATGTTTGCAAGACAATATGCATGCCAGCAAAGGATGCTGGATGCAGTACAACAAAGATCTTCCCTGATCAGGCTGAAGAAAGAAACCTGGACTGATCGACACCATCAAGTGATGCGAGGACAAGATTCCCAAGTGCATGCAAAAGGCAGGGCACATGGGTTGGCTTTTGCTAGCGACGTTTCGGTTGTTCCGAGTCGGTAGGCTACTTTCTAAGAGTGAGGTTGCTCATCACCTCATCATGTCTAGTGGTCTAGATCAAAGGCACCTCCTTTGATTCCACCATGCATAAGCATTACACACCAATCATTATTTGGATCATACTACTGGAACTGGCAGGCAGAAAAAAGACATTCTCCGGCCTGGCTCTCTGAATTAAGGCTAACATTTTCGCCTCTTCCTCTATACAGTGTGAATTACGAAATAAAATTTTGGCAGAGTTTCGAGATGGTTGGTTGTCAGAATTGAAAGCAAAAAACATTGCTAGCTGCTGACTGAACAGAGATAATATGCATGATGACACCCCCGAAGCCTGAACTACACTTCCTACATATATACGCCTAAATAGTAAATAATACAGAACCCAGGAGTCCCGGACCAATATATGCAAGGAATGATAAAAGGAGCATTAAGAAGCTGTAGCGGCACAGTAAGATCCTTTCTGCCGATGGAGTGCCGACATCTTGGCCTGGCATTGGAATTGGCAGCATCCACGCACTGTGCGTGCCATGTCTGTGTCTATCTTCCCTTTCAGTTTGTATATAGGCCGCAGCTGTTCATGGGTAAGAGTGATGGCTCAAGAAATAATAACAGTGCAGGAATCTGCTGACGCCCCTACGTACTGCTTGTCTCTGGGTGACCATCTTTACAGGGCTGCTATCCACCCTTCACTGTCTGAATGTCTATCAGACTATCACTACTGGCTGCCGTACGTAGTACTTGGCATCCATATGCTTTATTTCATGCTTTGGATCAAGCATACATGGTCCAGATGTGGCCTTTAATTTGCTGATGGATATGGCACGGCAGCTCTAAGCTAGTCTAAGGTCGTCGGATCCTAACGTTTGGAACGTTGGAGTTCCTATCTGTTGTCCTTTTAACCGAAGAATATAAAGCTTCATCCCCACAATTGAGGAATGGAACTATATATTTCATATAAAACAACGACGGAATTCAGAATACAATTAAGTTAAACTAACCACTCTGAATTCTTTGTCAGAGGTCCCAGCAGAAGCAAGCAAGCATGTGTTGCGCAAGCAAATAAAGGCGGCCAACAGTGAGGCCAGCTTATCCTTCCAAATTGTACGCCGGCCACTAGCTAAAGCTAAACTGCTGGCTAGATTCCCTTTCCCTCTCCTTTTAGGCTGGCTCAAGCTAGCTCAAACGATGCAGTATGTATGTATTCCGCGAGAAAGCAAGATAGAGAAGAACATTGATCTGCTCTCGATCTGTCTTTTCCCTTTTATCTACGATGATGCGATCCAAGCCTGCGCATTAAACCATTCATGGCACAAAAACACTCATAAACAAAGTTCTTAATAACAGCTAACTAATGTAGTACTACTATGTAGTCACACGGTATAGCTATGACAGCATGCATGGTGATTAATTATTAAGGTTGGTGGAAGCGCTGCATGCAGGCGTGGCAAGTGATCTCGAGCGCGGCGGCAGAGCCAGCGGCGATCCGGCGCGCTGCCATGGCCTTGACGCGCTCCACCTTGTCTACCTCGCTGCGGGCGCGCTCCCAGATGGCCCGCGCCCGCGCGAACTCCCGCTCCGCCAGCTCCAGCTCCCGCCGCGCCAGCTCCATCACGCGCTCCGCGTACGCCCGCTCCGCCGACGCCATCCGGGCCTGCTCCGCCGCCTGCTGCTTCAGCGCCTGCACGTCCGCCGACGCCGCCACCCTCTTGCTCTGGTCAGCAGTCGCAGTGCCCCCTGCTTGATGACGATCGGCTGCTGCCCGTGGCGTCGTCGTCGCTGGCCCAATTCTGATGGACAGGCTCAGGTCCAGCTGCGGGTGCTCAGAGGGGCTGCCGACCGGTGGCCCAGGGGTATGGAGGAAGGCAGCGTTCAGAGGTGTGGTTGTGGGCGGGAGGAGGAGAAACTGGACCTCCTTCTCCCCGTGCTGGGGCTCCATTGCCGCTGAGAAGAGGGGAGTGAGCATGGCATGCAGTGTCTTGACTCTTGAGCGAGTTGCTGCGCTGTGCTAGCGTGGACATCTTTATACGATAACGTGGATGTTGATATTACCAGAAGGCCCTTGTCATTCCTCCCTGTTGGCCTGCTGCTACTGCTCATGGGTATGGAGTACTGGGCATGGCTCCAACTCCAGGTAGAAGAGCTCCACTCCAAAACTTGAGCTGGAGCTAGCTCTGAGTGGAGTTGGAGCTGTCTGTAGGAGGTGTTTGGCAAGCAGGGTAGTCATGGACGACCCAACTCCCGGCGGCCCTGGACGCCTGCCCGGGCTCCCTTGTGTGTGATAGACATGTTCACCTTTTTTTATATATACTCTCAATAAGTGCTTTGTTTAAATTAAATTTTTTATTGAATTACATGCCTTTTTTCTATCATGTTTTTACATCTTATATATATGATAATTTACGATAATTTTATATACTAATTTACGAT
This sequence comes from Microstegium vimineum, assembly GCA_022036555.1. Lineage (NCBI taxonomy): Eukaryota > Viridiplantae > Streptophyta > Magnoliopsida > Poales > Poaceae > Microstegium > Microstegium vimineum. The sequence goes on along the minus strand of CM039122.1, from coordinate 32,593,804 downwards.
AAATGTATCTACGATAGTTGTGTTACGATAATATATGAGAATATTTACCATATTGTTATCGTAAACCACATAGTAAGGAGTTACCATAATCTCGTAAATAATTATAGTAATTATCGTAAATCAAAGTGACTATATAATAAATTATTTTGTAGCTATATATATATATATATATATATATATATATATATTGTGTGTGTGTGTGTGTGTTTTTCTCGTGCAAACATAGTTTGTTACTTCTTAGATCTTAGCATCACCCTCAATTGATAATGACAAAACTATTCCCTTGCGCAAATCGATTTTAAGTAGGTTTGCGTCCCTCTTCGAAACCCTATACCCTTCTTTAGGTCCACCCAGGCTCCGTTCAATCTCTGGGACCATCACCGTGTGAATTACCATTTTTGCCCTCGATTGACATGAGTGTATTTAAATAAGCACATAATAGGTAAACAACATTTATAAATAACCAATATATTACCTGATAACCAATACATTTACAAGGAACAGAGAGTAACAGATTACTAGTGCTTTATCTGAATCGAGCTGAACTATCATCAGCTTACGGATTCCATCCTTGTTGAGATCCAGATAACACTGCAAAAAATTACCAGATTCGCATTGGATCCAAAAATAAATACCAAAGAAACAAGAACACCGAAAACAAGCACAGATTCCGAACAGTGGAAACAAACACAAATTAGTAGAGATCCATATAGATTCCAATCGTTTGCTGTTTCATTCACAAACCCAAGCATCGCATCTCTAGAACAGGAAGCGGATTAGAACAGATGTTAGCTCTGAACCACTGCTTTCCAGCCTCATATCACATCCTCCAACCAATATCTGCCGCGGTTCCCGATTATTAGTAGAAAAAAAGAATCTAGCGCCAGTGCTTCATATTTTCATAATCTTTCGATCGTTGCTTCTAGCGTTAGGGTTGGAGGATGGAGGAGCAGAGAAAGGAGCCTGGGGGATGGCTGCGCAGGGTTAGAAGCAGAGGAGGGGGAGGGGCCTCTCGGCACCGTAGGCTTGCGGGGGAGGGTCCGGCCGAGGAGGGGTGCTCTGCGTCGGCGCCGGCGAAGATCCCAGTCTCAGCAGCGGACCGAATCGAGGCGGGGCGGACCGAGGTTGGGGGCGCTCCTCTGCCGGAGCGAGGACGGCGGAGGAGGGAGGGAGCGGTTCAGCCGGCACCGGAGCCGCTCCTAGGTCGGCGAGCGAGTCGCCATCGGGTGTCGGGGGCAGGCGAGCCGGGTGCGAGTCGCGGTCGGGGGCGGCCGAGCAGATGGGGGTGGGCGCGAGTCGGACGGAGGTGGGCGCGAGTGGAAAAGAAAACGCTTCGACTTGTGTAACCGATGACAATTGCGGGTAATTTCTTCAAAGGCAACGGATCTAGTGCAAACTCAATTCCCGTGCAAACTGTGCAAATTCTAATCTGGACTGCAGGATGTTGATCCAAGGGGCGCGGAGAGATTGGGTAATTTTGCACTTAACCGCCCGCTCTTAATCACACTTTTACAAATCCCTCCTTCCACCTCTCTCATGCGCCCCCTTGGATCAACATCCTGCGGTCCAGATTAGAGTTTGCACAGTTTGCACGGGAATTGAGTTTGCACTAGATCCGTTGCCTTCTTCAAAAATCTATGTCTGAGTCTATTTTGAAAGGTTTTGGAGTTGGAAAAGAGGTTGAAAGGATCAAGATGCCCAAGAGGGGGGGGGTGAATTGGGCTCTTTTTAATTTCTAAACAAGAATTAAACCTATAAAGAGCCAATTAACCCCCTAGTGCCTACCGCTTGTGTGTCCTAGCTAGAAAGCGGTAGCAAGGTAAAAGAAAGCGAAAACTTCCTACACAATTCTAGTATGAATTGAAAGACAAGTGCGAAAAGTAATGCGGAAATAAAGAGCTAGGGAAAGAGATGCTTGACACGGCGATGTTTTGCCGAGGTATCGAGGAGTCGACACTCCCCGCTAGTCCTCGTTGGAGCACCTCGCAAGGTATAGCTCCCCCTCAATCCCGCGCAAGGGATGAGTGCTCTCTACGGGCTGATTCTTCGCCACTCCGGCTCGGTAAATCGCCCACAACCGATCACAACGTCGATGGAGAAGGCCGCCGACAATCTTCCGGCGATCACCTTCCTCCGAGCACCACCGGACCGTCTAGGTGATGTCGATCACCAAGAGTAACAAGCCTCGATCTTCGCTTGACTCACTCAAGCTTCACAACTAGAGGATGCACACTTGAACTCTTGGATGAACTAGAGAGAGGATGGATGGATTCGCGAATCACTCTCTTTCTCTAGGGCTCTTGCACTCTTCCCAACCTTCTCAACAAACTCAGCAACTCGAATGAGCAAAGGCATAGTGGGAGAGAAGTGGGAGGGGCTATAAATAGACCCTCTGAAAACTGCCTCGGGCTGGCAATTTAAGTTAGCGACGGACGCTCCGTCGACTAGGCGACGGACGCTCCGTCGACTAGGCGACGGACGCTCCGTCGCATGCCCAACGGCTAGTTTCTGTTCATAGTTGAGGCGAGGGACGCTCCAGCGCCTAGGCGACGGACGGTCCGACGCCTCTGTCTAACGGCTAGTTCTGACACACTGTTCCCAGCGACGGACGCTACGTCACTGGGTGACGGACGCTCAGCCACAGCGTCCGACGCTGAGTTCTGGCTAGGGTTGAAAAACACCCTCTCTGGAAGGTCGACGGACGCTCTTCCCAGCATCCGACGCCTGGCCGACGGACAACGTCCGACGCACCCTGAAAAACTTAGCCAGAAAACAACCCTTCGGGAAGGTCGACGGACGCTGTGGACTCAATCACCTAGCGTTCGGCGCCTTTGTCCAACGCGACGGATAGCGTCCGGCGCCCCTGCCAGGAGCGTCCGACGCCCAGAAAACGATTTTGACAACTCTGTTTTTCGTCGCGATGAATATGGAAGTTGTTCTAGGCTATCTTACGGTCACCATAGGCTTGCTTAGAGCTAAGGAAGTCAAATATGCACCACACCTAAAACATGAAGCTTTCCTAAGTCAAGCTACTAATCTCAACCCCTCTTAATAGTACGGTCAAAGGTAAAAAGAGAAGCCCTATCTAATTCTAAGTGCCCTTCATCTCCTTATGGCACTTAGCCTATTATTCTAGGGTCTTCATCATGTCTCCTTAAAAACCGAAACGATATCCATCTTGGGGGCTAAGTGATGACCATTAGAGCCCATTCTCCTTGATCACTATGGCTAAGCTACGCATAGCCTCTGCAAAACACACGTTAACCATAATAATCTCTAATTGTCGTTAATCATCAAAACCAACTAGGGCCATGATTCTTCAATCTCCCCCTTTTTGGTGATTGACGACAATAGAACTTCGAGTATGTAATGAGACAACTAGGGCCATGAATCTTACCCAAAACTCAAGGGATGTTTCAGAGTAAAGCGCGGAAGCTCAAATAACGTTAGGCAAGGAGATATATCATGAACATGAGACAACTCACAAGATATATTAGAGATAATCAAGAGTTTGTCACATGCAACCCATATAAACATCAATCATCATCACATCACACATATAGACAAATGCATAAAAGTAGACATGATGAAAGAGTACGGGGAAAATAAAGCATACAAAGATCCAAAAACCTCCCCCTATCTCTATACTCGACCCTCTCTCCCCCTTTGGCGTCTAGCACCAAAAACTAAGAGTCTGGGGCTGGAGAAGAAGGCGAAGAAGCTGCAGCTCTGCGATCTAGCAGGATGAAGTCCTGAAGGTCTGACTCGTCTGACTCATCATCTGCCACGGTCTCGGCCGGTGTAGGTGCAGCTGGGGTGGTCTCTGGAGCTGTCACTGGCACCTCTGGAGCTGCGGTCTCAACTGACTCCCCCTGAGGCTCAGCTGGTGCCTCTGACGGTCCTGCCTCAGTGGTAGCGGGCCTGGGAGCCCGACGAGTGAAAACTCGAGGCGAGGGGGACGGTGTAACTGCAAGTGCCACTAGGACACTGCTGCTGCAACCTCTGTAGGTTGAGTCTGACAGGGAGAGGACACTGCCATTGTAACTTCATCTGCTAGGGATATGGCATCCGTCTGAACGGTAGCTGGAGGTGTGGTGACTGTTTGTCCCGACTGCTCAGGTGCGATCTCCGACGATGCAACTGAGGACTGGTGAGTGCCTGTCGCTGGAAGATCCACTGCAGTCAGTGGAGCTGGTGTGACCTGCTGAGCTGCTCCTGGGGAGTCTTCTCCTGTGATCTCAACATATGAAGCGGACAGATCTCTCGAGACCTCTGCTAAGGTAGTTCCCCGGGTGGGAGTGAATCCTGTCTGGAACTCTCCTGGTGAAGCTATCCACGAGGACACCTGGGTCCTCGGAGTCTGATACTCAAGAGAGGCTGTTGGCTGGAAGGGAGGAGTAGCTGGTGCCTGACTCTGCTATCCTCTGGATGGTAACGCTGGAGTTGGCACCACAACTACTGGAGGCTGCTACGGAGGAGAGGTGAACTGCTGCTGCTGAGATATGGCGGGCAACTGGAACTGTGGCGTGGAGGTCTGCCCGGAGCTAGAGGCCAGAAGACGCTCAAGTAGTAGTGTCTGAGTCTTCTGAATCTCTGCCTGCTGCAGCTGATAGGCTAGGAACTGGTGCTGGAACTCATCCTGCCTAGCCTGTGTCTGTGCCTGAGCTGCCAGCTGCTGCTCAGTGAGCCTCCATAGATCTGCAGCCTGTCATCTCTGCTCCTCTGCCTGGCAAGACTGCTCCTCCTGCATCCTCGATAGAATAGAGAGCAAGGTAGCCTCTGAGCAACTGGAGCCTAGAGCTGGAGCTGCTGCAGCTGTGCCTGACCCTCCTGCCTCGTGGTCATGGGTCATCGGTGCATACTCATGCACCGGCTGATAGTCCTCGTCAGAGCTGTCGGAATCGAGATCCTCTCTAAAGACTGTCTCGGCAGCTGTATCGATCTCTGCATCCAAGTCTGCTAGCTCTGCCTGAGCAATCTACTCAACCGTCGCATCTATGACCTCGGCCGACTGTGGTGGCACTCCGGCCTGCCTAGTGCCTGGTCTGTAGGCTCTGTTGGGGCGAGGCAACTGCCCATGGGCCACAAGCTGGCTCATCGAGTAGACTGGGAAATCTGTAGCTGACCTCGTAAGGGTGACTCTCATAACACCTGACCCAGTCTTGGCAACTATCAAATATGAGATCCAATGGGAGAACTGTAGCTGCCAATGACCTCGAAACCCAGCAGCTATAATATCCTCGAGCTCGCTCACTATCAAATCCCAGAGGTCGAACTGCTCTTTCCGAACAATGTGAGCTAGGAGCCAAAGCTGAAGACGAGTGATAGTGTCCCTAGCTCCAATCCGGGGTAGAATAGTACGTCTGAGAACCTCATGAAGGATCCGAGCTAGAGGAGTGAGGTCACGTGGCGTACGGCTCGAACCCTCAGTGAACGGCTGCTGAAAGCATGGACTCACGAAGTCCGTAGATGGCACTATACCATCGTGAGGTCGGCGAGGGGCCTCCTGATCCCCATAGCAGAGACTGTGTATCCTGGTAGGTGAGGATCCGAGGTGAAAGAGCTCTCTGAATCTGGCAGCTGTGACCCTGAAATCACGTCCCTAGTATGCAAATTAGAGGAACTCGTGATCAGGTGAGATCCACAGAGAGGCGTAAAACTGGTAAACCCATTCCTTCTGATAGGCCCCTGAGCGTCCCATCAGATCTGTTAGACCCTGGATGTACTGGAGGTGCTGCAGGATCTCTGGACCACCGATCCCCTCAATCTGAGTAGATGGGCACACCCTGTGGGCCCTGAGAGGAGCATCAGTGTCAACATATGCTCTGTAGAAGTCTTCGTGCACAGTAGTATAGAACTCTCGTCCGGCACGGGGGTCCCTCTGTGGTGGGAACCAGGACTGGAAGTCGACAAATCGAAGCAGCTGAACTTGCTTCGCTGTAAGTGCTCTGACCTGGTGCCTCACGGGGTCTGGGAGCCGGGGTCCTGGTGGGCTAGGTGGTGCACCTGAGCCTCGAGAACGGGTAACATGGCGGCTCATCCGCTCTCCAATAGTAGAGTGGCCCGCGACCTCTGTCGGCTCAATCGCTGGGACTGGCTCTGTCACTGGTGCCTCTGTAGCCTCGACGGGCTCTGACTCTGGAGGTGGAGGGGACTTATGACGCGCTCCACGGTGAGGCGAGAGCCTCAAGCCGGCGCGACGTCCTCCTCGCTCAGCTATCTCGGCGGCCTCTGCCACTGCTAGAGCGGCTACCGAGTCTGGATCCATCGCTGGCCTCTTGCGCTTCCGAGAGATAACCTTCTGCTTGCCCTTTCCGCGGTCAGTGGGTGGACGTGGTGGAGGTGGAGGGTCACCACCACTACCGGGGACGGGACCTGCGTTCTTTGTCCTTGCCATACCTCAAACTCTTACAATCAACACGCTGACAAGAAACCTCAAGAATCACACCACAAGCCCACTGCCAATCAAACACTGTCCCTGACCCTCTGACAGACCATAGAACCAAACAACTACGAGAGTGGCACGCCGGCCCTGGACTGTCCTCGCGAGGCTTTGCCTCGATCCGTACTCGCGGGCTTTGCCCGAGTTCACTGACACTGCCCACTGTCTGATTCTTTGATTAACTGACCAACTGACCTTGCTCGTCAGAAATAGATAGAGATATATGTACCATAAGCATTTAACTAGAGGTAAGAATCTATTAGAAGCATGAAATTAGGAAAGAATAGATCGTGAAAGGTCCAACTGCCATACCTCGAATCGCTGATCAAAAAGGAGAGAAAAGGTGAGATTTCCCGATCGATCAATCGCAATCCGCAATCCGCACTTCGCAACCCTCAAGCTTGATCTGCAGCCGTGGGCGAATGAAATGCCAAGCAGGGCCTTGAAGGAGACCCCCACGGCCAACAGACGCTCCTTCACTTCAGGAAGAACGCAGGGGAGCGGCGGCGCTTTGGGAAGAAGCCCTGGCGCTGCGGCTTGGGTGGCAGGATTGCGGGGTGGAGCAGCGGCGCAGTGGAGGTGAAGGGCGGCGCAAAAAACGGTGGCGCAGGTGCAGGCGGCGCTGGGAGAGGCTCACGGCGGCGCAAGGAGGAGGCGCGCGGCTGTGCAGGCAGGATCCACGGCGACGGTTAGGGTTTGGGCGCGACGGCGAACTGAGATCGGATCGGGAGGAACAGAGGAGAAAATGGGGTTTTTCTAAAAAATTTCGCCGTTAAGTTCGCGACGGACGCTCCGACGCGGGGCGACGGACGCTCCGTCGGTATGTGACGGACGCTCAGGGAGCGTCCGACGGCATCGTCCGTCGGGCTTCCAGAGCCGATTTGAAACGCCCAGTCGCATTGACCGCGACAGACGCTCCGCGACGGACGCTTGGGAGAGCGTCCGTCGCCCTGTTAGCGGGCAACTTTAATCTTCGGACGATCGCGATGGACGCTGAGGCAATTGACACCGAGCGTCCGTCGGCAGCGTCCGACGCCTTAAAAATAGAATTTTTCAAATTTTCTTTTTGCGTCTTTCTCCCAACCAAGTTCCAATCCCAATAAGGTCCAAATAACACTTGATTGAACTTGATATGAGAACCATCTCTCAAACACTCATTTTCAATTAGTTTGCCATAGGCTTAAATTTAATTTTTAGCTCAAAATATTCGAATGGAAGCGCCAAGGAGACATCATGTGGCCACAAGAGGGGTATTGAAGTGACTTGAGCTTGGAATGCTCCCCCTAAGTGGATTATCATAGAGGATGCTCAAGAAACTTAACCGAAGAGAAAGGGCAAACAACACACATGCATATGCTTATGTAATACGAAATGTGAATCTAGGTTGCTTGCAAGTTTAAACCACGGTTAAGCTTTGTCACACGCTTTGAGGGCGGTTATCTTAACCGCGTTAGCCAAGCCTCTGTGCATTACCAAATTAGACATGTTATATTACATATGAATGCAGGGTTCACACAAACTCATCTTTTAGTGAAGTTAGAGTGATCAAGCACATTTAACTCGCTTCTCAACCTACAAAAGGTTGTTTCATCGAGTGGTTTAGTGAAGATATCCGCCAATTGCTCTTCGCTCTTAACTCCAACTAGTGTTATGTCTTTCCTAGCTACATAATCTCTAAGAAAGTGATGGCGAATATCTATGTGCTTGGTGCGAGAGTGTTGAACCGGGTTGTTTGCAAGTTTTACGGCGCTTTCATTATCACACAAAAGTGGAACTTCTTTTAAAAACACGCCGTAATCAAAGAGTGTTTGGGTCATATATAAGATTTGTGCACAACTTGCTCCCATGGCAATGTATTCCGCCTCGGCGGTTGACAATGCCACACTATTTTGCTTCTTAGAGGACCAAGAAAAAAGTGATCTTCCTAGCATGTGGCACCCACCGGAGGTACTCTTCCTATCAACCTTACACCCGGCGTAATCCAAATCGGAATAGCCAACTAGTTGGAAGGGAGCTCCTTTGGGATACCAAAGACCCATGCTAGGGGTGTGCCTTAAGTACCTAAGGATTCTTTTAACCGCACAAAGATGCGACTCCTTAGGGTTTGCTTGAAACCTAGCACACATACACACACTAAACATGATATCCGGCCTAGAAGCGGTGAGGTAAAGTAAACTACCAATCATAGAACGATAAAGAGTTTGGTCGATCGGTTTACCTCCCTCATCGAGATCGAGATGCCCATTAGTAGGCATTGGGGTCTTGATTGGCTTGCAATCCTCCGTCTTGAATTTCTTGAGCACATCATAAGTGTACTTCTCTTGAGATATGAAGGTGCCCTCCCTCAATTGCTTCACTTGGAAGCCTAGGAAGAAGGTTAGCTCGCCAATCATCGACATCTCGAACTCCTTGGACATCAATGCACCAAATTCCTTGCTATGACCTTGGTTTGTTGACCCAAATATAATGTCATCGACATATACTTGGCAAACAAAGATCTCTCCATCTAGCACCTTGGTGAAGAGTGTGGTATCCACTTTCCCGATCTTGAAGCCCTTCTTGAGTAGGAAGTCCCTTAGCCTCTCATACCAAGCTCTTGGAGCTTGCTTCAATCCATAGAGTGCCTTGGACAACCTATACACATAATTAGGACAATTTGGGTCTTCAAACCTGGGAGGTTGTGAGACAAAAACAAGTTCATTAATGAAACCATTAAGAAAGGCATTCTTCACATCCATTTGAAAAAGTTTCATTTTATGGTGTGAAGCATATGCCAAAAGGATACGAATGGCTTCTAGTCTTGCAACCGGTGCAAAGGTCTCCCCAAAATCCAAGCCTTCAACTTGGGAGAACCCCTTTGCCACCAATCTTGCCTTGTTTCTCACAACCACGCCTTGATCATCTTGCTTGTTCCTAAACACCCACTTGGTGCCAATGATTCTTGCTCCTTTGGGCTTTTCTACTAGTGTCCACACTTCGTTCCGGGTGAAGTTGTTCAACTCTTCGTGCATGGCGTTCACCCAATCCGGATCCACAAGTGCATCCTCCACACTAGAAGGCTCAACAAAGGAAACAAAGGAGTGATGTTCAACATAAGAAGCAAGTTTAGATCGTGTTGTTACCCCCCTTGATGGACTCCCTATGATGAGGTCTTGAGGATGTGCTTGAAGCATAGGTGTAGATCTTCTATTGATCACTTGGGGAGGAGGTTGCGGTGCTTCAACATTGCTTGCTTCGGCCTCGGCTTGATCTTGAGGGATGTGAGTGTCTTCTTGAGCTTCCCTCACTTGATCTCCTTCATCAACTTGAGGCGTGTGAGGTGGAGAAGGATCTTGATTTGCTTCATCTTCAACTTCTTCCACCTCTTGTGGGTTGATAGCACCAATTGGCATGTTCTTCATTGCCTCCCTCAAGGGTTCATCACCTACATCATCAAGATTTTCATGCTCTTCTTGAGAGCCATTAGTTTCATCAAACTCCAAGTCATACGTTTCTTCAACTAGGCCGGTGGCTTTGTTAAATACACGGTATGCCTTGGATTTAAGTGAATACCCAACTAAGATACCAATGTCACATCTTCTTTGGAACTTGCCCAAGTGTTGGCGCTTCTTGTAGATGTACCCTTTGCATCCAAACACTCGGAAAAAGGATATATCCGGTTTCTTTCCATTCACAAGCTCATAGGGGGTCTTCTTGAGAAGCCTTTGGACAAATAGCCGGTTGGCCGCATAGCATGCGGTGTTGATTGCTTCGGCCCAAAACTTCTCGGGGGTGTTGTATTCATCTAACATTGATCTTGCAAGAGTGATAAGAGTCCGGTTCTTCCTCTCTACAGCACCATTTTGTTGAGGAGTGTAGGTGGCGGATACTTCATGCTTGATCCCAACTTCATCACAATAGTCTTCAATCTTGGTGTTCACAAACTTGGTCCCATTGTCACTTCTTATCTTCTTGATCTTCACATCAAACTCATTTTGGGCTCTAGTTGCAAACTTCTTGAATATTGATTGAGTTTCTCCCTTGTCTTGAAGGAAGAACACCCAAGTGTATCTAGAGTAGTCATCAACTACCACCAAGCAAAAGAGATTGCCGCCAAGGCTAGCATAGGTGGTAGGTCCAAAAAGATCCATGTGGAGTAGCTCTAGAACTCTTGAGGTTGACATGAAAGCTTTGGTTGGATGAGTGTTTGCTACTTGCTTGCTGGCTTGACATGCACTACAAAGTTTGTCTTTCTCAAACACCACATCCTTCACACCTCTAACCAATTCCTTCTTGACAAGCTTCTTCAAAGTTGACATTCCCACATGTGCTAATATTCTATGCCATAGCCAACCCAAAGAACTCTTGGAAAATAGACATATTTGCAAACTAGCTTCATTTGAGGTGAAGTCCACTAGGTAGAGATTGTTGTGCCGAAACCCTTTGAATATTAATGATGAATCTTCAATCTTGGACACAACTACCTCATTTGGAGTGAAGAGACATTGAAAACCAAGATCACATAGTTGTCCCACCGATAGCAAGTTGAAGCTCAATGATTGTACTAGCAAGACATTCGATATTGATTGATCATTTGAGATCGCCACTTTGCCTAGACCTTGAACTTTGCCTTTTGAGTTGTCCCCAAAGGTAATCTTGTCTTGACCTTCACAATCTTCCTCAAGTGTGGTGAACATCCGGGAGTCACCGGTCATATGTTGAGTGCATCCACTATCAATCACCCAATGACTTCCACCGGTCTTGTAGTTCACCTACACACAAGCAACTTGGAGTTAAGCTTGTTGTTTGGGAACCCACACTTGGCGAGGTCCCATAGCCTTGTCCACCAACTCATTAGCAACCCATAACACTTTGGGCTTGTTCTTCATCTTTGGACCGAGAAATACCACTTGAGGTCTACCCTTGGAGTCCTTGTTGATGATGAAGTGTGCATCATGAGCGAAAGGCCTTATGTGCTTGGGCAAGGTCTTGGGAGGTGGAGTCTTGCATTGGGATTGAAGGTGACCCTCTTGACCACATCCAAAGCACTTCTTGGGCTTAGGCTTTGGTGTGTCATAGTTGCTTCTCATAGCCTTGTTATTGTAATAGTTCTTGGCTTCTATCTTGACCTTGGCCTTCATGATTTGGTTCTCCTTGAACCCAATGCCGGTCTTGTCAGTCTTCATGATAGTGTTCATCAAGAGCTCACTTTGACGGTTGTGGCCCTTGGTGAACTTCTCCAATCCACTTGTAAGCTTGATCTTCTCAACCTTGAGCTTTGCATTTTCCTCTTTGAGAGAGTTGATCAAGGTCGTTGCATCTTTGTCATCTTGTTTGGCTGACTTGATAGTGAGTGGCTTGTTTGCCTTGAGATTGATTAGCTCTTCCTTGAGCTTGAAGTTTTCTTGCCTCATCTTCACATAGTCATCATGCTTGTCGGCCTCAACTATCTTCTTGCCCTTGCACTTAGCATTTTGCTCACTAGCAACTTCATCAAGCAAGTCCTCACAAGAAGTAGCTATATCACACTTAACAACCGGGTTAATAGCAACATGTGTAGCAAGATCATTTGAAAGCAATTCATTAGCTATCACAAGTGTGCCATGTTCATTCTTAACTTGGTTGTAGTCATCTTTTAGCAAGTTGTATCTTGTATGGAGCTCTTGTGTTGACCTCTCAAGCTTATCATGCTTCTCATTTGTTTGCTTGAGTGAGGCTTTGAGCTCCCTAGTGCTAGATGAGAGAGATTTCTTCTCAAGCTTCAATTCATCATTAGCACTAGACAAGTCATCAAGCTTAGCATGCAAGTTACTATTTGCTTTCTCTAGTGATTCACTTTTGCCTTTATACTTCCTAATGAGCTTAGTGTATTTATTGCAAATTTCAATTAGCTCATCATAGGAAGGTGCCTCAAACTCATCATCACTATCATCACTAGAGCTAGCCTCATCATCACTATCCTCTTTTTGTACCTTTTTGTCACCTTTAGCCATGAGGCATAGGTGTGTAGAGGATGAACCCGGAGATGATGGAGGGGGTGGCGGTGGAGTAGATGAACTAATCACCAAGGCGGCCACCTTCTCTTCTTCACTTTCATCTCCGGAAGAGTCACTTGAGTCTTCAATGTCGGTGAGCCAATCACCAACAATGTAGGCTTTGCCATTCTTCTTCTTCTTGTGGAAGTTGAAGTTCTTCTTCTTCTTGAATGGCTTGTCATCCTTCTTCTCCTCATCACTTGACTCAACCTTGTTGCCCTTGTTGTAGTTGAACTTGTTGTTAGCTTTCTTGTTCTTGTACTTGTCTTTCTTTTCTTCGGGGCAAGCATGAGCCAAGTGTCCAAGTTTGCCACAATTGTAGCAATCCATCTTGGAGAGGGGCTTTCTTGAAGAGCTTGTGAAGAATTTCTTCTTCTTTGAGTCAAACTTGACTCCATTCTTTCTTAGCTTCTTCAACATCTTGGTTGTTTTCTTCACCATGAGAGCGAGATCATCATCATCATCATCATCGCTTGTGCTCTCATACATGACTTGCATCTTGTACTTCTCCGAGGAGGATGCCTTGAGTGCCAAGTCCTTCTTTTCCTCCTTCTCTTTTTCTTTCTTCTTGGAGGAGGAAGATGAGCCACCATCACCAATCTTCATGTACATCTCATGGGCATTGATCTTGCCCAAAATTTGTGTTGGTGTAGAGGCGGAGAGATCTCCTTGGTGAAGCACTGTGACAATGTGGCCATACTTCTCAATGGGCAAGACACAAAGAATCTTGCGTACCACATCGGCCGGTTCCATTTGGTTGAGACCGAGCCCATTCAATTCCTCTACAATAATGTTGAGTCATGAGTACATTTCATTTGCATTTTCATTTGCATGCATAGAGAAAGAATTGAGCTTAGCCATAACCAAGTGATAGCGTTCTTCACGCTCACTCTTTGTGCCTTCGTGAAGTGCACAAATAGTGGTCCACAACTCAAATGCGTCTTTGGCATTACGCACTCGGTTGAAAACATCCTTGCTAATGCCACGAAAGAGTATGTTCTTCGCCTTGGCATTGTGCTTATCAAAGTTGAGGTCCTCCGCGAAGAGAGTGCCTCCCTTTGTGGCGGCTTTGAGCACGCCCACGTCAACGGCCTCTAAATAGGCCTCCATACGAACTTTCCAATAAGGAAAGTCGTCTCCATCGAACATGGGAGGTGGTCCATCCCCATGGGACATCTTGCTCTAGGCGGTGAAGCCTAATTTAGAGCAACCTTGCTCCGATACCAATTGAAAGGATCAAGATGCCCAAGAGGGGGGGGGGTGAATTGGGCTCTTTTTAATTTCTAAACAAGAATTAAACCTATAAAGAGCCAATTAACCCCCTAGTGCCTACCGCTTGTGTGTCCTAGCTAGAAAGCGGTAGCAAGGTAAAAGAAAGCGAAAACTTCCTACACAATTCTAGTATGAATTGAAAGACAAGTGCGGAAAGTAATGTGGAAATAAAGAGCTAGGGAAAGAGATGCTTGACACGGCGATGTTTTGCCGAGGTATCGAGGAGTCGACACTCCCCGCTAGTCCTCGTTGGAGCACCTCGCAAGGTATAGCTCCCCCTCAATCCCGCGCAAGGGATGAGTGCTCTCTACGGGCTGATTCTTCGCCACTCCGGCTCGGTAAATCGCCCACAACCGATCATAACGTCGATGGAGAAGGGCCGCCGACAATCTTCCGGCGATCACCTTCCTCCGAGCACCACCGGACCGTCTAGGTGATGTCGATCACCAAGAGTAACAAGCCTCGATCTTCGCTTGACTCACTCAAGCTTCACAACTAGAGGATGGACACTTGAACTCTTGGATGAACTAGAGAGAGGATGGATGGATTCGCGAATCACTCTCTCTCTCTAGGGCTCTTGCTCTCTTCCCAACCTTCTCAACAAACTCAGCAACTCGAATGAGCAAAGGCATAGTGGGAGAGAAGTGGGAGGGGCTATAAATAGACCCTCTGAAAACTGCCTCGGGCTGGCAATTTAAGTTAGCGACGGACGCTCCGTCGCATGCCCAACGGCTAGTTTCTGTTCATAGTTGAGGTGAGGGACGCTCCAGCGCCTAGGCGACGGACGGTCCGACGCCTCTGTCTAACGGCTAGTTCTGACACACTGTTCCCAGCGACGGACGCTACGTCACTGGGTGACGGACGCTCAGCCACAGCGTCCGACGCTGAGTTCTGGCTAGGGTTGAAAAACACCCTCTCTGGAAGGTCGACGGACGCTCTTCCCAGCATCCGACGCCTGGCCGACGGACAACGTCCGACGCACCCTGAAAAACTTAGCCAGAAAACAACCCTTCTGGAAGGTCGACGGACGCTGTGGACTCAATCACCCAGCGTCCGGCACCCTTGCCAGGAGTGTCCGACGCCCAGAACACGATTTTGACAACTCCGTTTTTCGTCGCGATGAATATGGAAGTTGTTCTAGGCTATCTTACGGTCACCATAGGCTTGCTTAGAGCTAAGGAAGTCAAATGTGCACCACACCTAAAACATGAAGCTTTCCTAAGTCAAGCTACTAATCTCAACCCCTCTTAATAGTACGGTCAAAGGTAAAAAGAGAAGCCCTATCTAATTCTAAGTGCCCTTCATCTCCTTATGGCACTTAGCCTATTATTCTAGGGTCTTCATCATGTCTCCTTAAAAACCGAAACGATATCCATCTTGGGGGCTAAGTGATGACCATTAGAGCCCATTCTCCTTGATCACTATGGCTAAGCTACGCATAGCCTCTGCAAAACACACATTAGCCATAATAATCTCTAATTGTCGTTAATCATCGAAACCAACTAGGGCCATGATTCTTCAGAGGTGCTCCAAACAAATGAACTAGAGCTCCATCAACTCCATGGAGTTGGGTTGCTCCATAGTTGGGGTGTTTGGTTAGCTTTAATCAGCTCTAGCCTGGAGTTCGGCTCTAGAGCCATGCCATGGAATATGTCGGAACCTTCTTCGAGTTGCGTGTGTGTGTATATATATAAAAAAGATTTTGTGGATAGTTTGAAAGACCATGATAATTAGACAATGGTTTGTAAAACAACTAGGTGTTTGGGTGCAATAAATCTAGCAGTAGTTGTTTGGAAGACAATGATATATTGCTAATGCCTGTGCCTTTTCGGAGTTCTAAAAAAATACACTTTGTAAGAGTTTTTGGATTTGGACTGAGATGTCAGAAATTCAACAAATTTAACCAACTTTGTGTGAGGCTCGAAATAGTATCGAACAAAGTAAAAAGGTTTTGTCTAATTTGATTCTTTTGTCCAACGAAAAGTGTAAACAAGCCTAGAAATCCTTTCCTTCAGCATAGAAGTGCAAACCTAGAAATTCATATCCATTGGTTTCCAACTCTAGTATTTTGAACACAATTTAACCAAATTTCATTAAACATATGACCTTTTTTTTTCAAAGAGGGAACCCGAAATTTCTAAGATTCATCAGATTCAATGGCCAGGTCCGTAAGTTTCCCCCATTTTATCCTAGACTTGTATATTTTTTATTTGCTAACCTAGCTATTAGCTAAAATAGCCGAAGTTTAACTTTCGCATGAGAGTGGTGCTTTTTTAATGGGACCTAAATGATCATATATAGTCAACCCTCAGTATAGTTAATGTACGTATACTCAGTGTTATCCTAAACGCTAAACAGTAAACAATTGATCACCTTCCGTTTCGCCCATTATTCGGGAAAAATGAGTATTTAAACGGGCAAAACGACGTTTAAAACGGTCAAAACGGCCGATTAAATGGAAATGATGTACCACCATGTAGCGTTTAAATGGTGCGTAAACAGGCTACACGATCGTGTAGGCGAACAGTGCGTATACTTAATAAATCTGGATACCCTCTTACTGAATAAAAAATTTGGATGGTGATCCTCCCTCTTAAAATAAAAATATTCCTTTGATACGTGAAGGTAAATATTATATTAACAAAGGTCAATTTACCTAAGAGGAATTCAACTGGTGGCTCGAAGTGTTTGTTGTCCTTGAGACCTGTTTTTTTATTGCCATAACACTAAGACTTGTTGGAACTTGATTTCAAGCCAACATATTAGTTTGACAATAATTATTAAGTCCACCAAATAGTTCCTATTTTGTCATATAACCCTTTGATGTGATCCGCATCAACCTTAAGTCTACTAGGGTTCGCCCATACATTAGTACAAAAGCTTGTGTCTAGATTCCGTTTTAGTTCTCCACATTCTATACTAAACCGAGTGTAAATCCTATTTCATATTTGACAAATTCGAACCTAGTTTTCGATAACAAGGTGATTTCAAATGAAAACATTGTAAACTACAAAGTTTCATAACTTTTCAAGATCTACAACTTTTATTTATGAAGTTTTTTCCATCCGAGGTCGTTTATAAAAATATAAAAAAATCAGTGTCCAGGGATTTCTAGTGGCGGATTTCTTAAGGAACCGCGTGTAGAAATATGATTTCTACAAGCGGTTCCTTAAGACAACCACCCGTAGAAATCAAGTATTTCTATAGGAGGATTTCTTAAGGAACCGCCTGTAGACATTGATTTCTAGTGGCGGTTCAGAACCATTTTATTTCTACTGATGCCCGATAACTAAAATCGTCTGTGCTATTTTTTAGGGCGCTAGAAAAAACCTCTTTTCTACTAGCACTAGACCAGAGGTGCATATAAATAAGAGGGTAATACACCCCAAGAATTTGTTAGAATATTAGGCAATTTCCATGTCATTTTAATTCCGTAAAAAGCATATTCATAAAAGCACATACACATGTGGAAGTCAAAAGCATGTGAACATGATATATATAACAAAACATAAAAGCATGACATATATATCATAACAACAACTAGCACTGAAATGCATATGAAACGACGAAACAGAGGCACTGAAACGTATACACAACAACATATCAAACAACATAACAGCAACTCTGAAACAGATATGCAGAGCACGAAACTAGCAGGAATAGAGAGCAGACAGATTACATAATGACACAACAGAGCATGTGAAACAGATTCGCTACAACTGATGAAACTGCATGGATGAACTAATGAAACAAACATAATCTGAACGACAGAAAACAGAGACGAGATGAAATAAACATACCCGCCCATCCGCGCAGCGTCCGAGGTTCCAGAACCTTGTTCAACCTCTGTGACCATGACGTAGAGGAAGAAGGTGTACTCTCCACCGGGAAGAACACGACGACGACGATCACCGGGAGGAAGATGATAATGGCGTCACCGGGAAGAAGATGGCGGCGTCACCGGGAAGAAGACGACGCGACGGCGGCAACAACCTCCAGGAAGAAGGCGATGTCGACGGTAGCGGGAGCATCTCCTCCGGGAAGAAGACAACGGACGACGACGGCGATGACGACAACGAACGATGGCGGCGTTGGGTAGTCGCGTAGACGCTCCGCAAGAACCTAATTGCCGATCCCTCGTGCAAGGTATCGAACGGCAAGGGCTCCGGAGGCACCTGCCCTCTCGCTTCACCGTGCGCGTGGGTTCACGAGATGGGAATACAACTAGCAGCTAAACTGTGTCTAGAATTTGTGTTATGTTCTGAACCGTCTCGAGTTGTAACCGGGTGGGAATATATCTCCCACAGGGGAGGCCAAGGGTCTGCGCAGCTCCTAGCGTGCGGGAGACCGAGAGATGCGCATGCAGGGAGGCAAGCATGTGCGTGAGAGGGAGAGGGAGAGTTGCATGCATGCATGCCAGTTACTAGAGGAAACTCCCTCAATTAATTGAAGGATGAAACTCCCGTAACTCCCTCCCATTAGTAGCTATTAAAAATATTAATTACCACGTCACACTCGCCTGCCACGTCACGCCTCACCCTTTGGATTTCCAATCTGGTATAAATAAAATATACACAATTACATACCCATAGAGCTTATTGATTTATTGAATAAATAAATTGGGTTGGCCCATAAATAAATCCAACAATCCCCACCAAGCTCTAGGTGCGAACACATGGTGGATCAGTACCCACGTATGTTCAGCTTTATGATGAGTGATCATCCAACATGTGAGTGTTTCAGTTTGAGTGACCCTAACCCCTTGCAAAAGCAATTATGTGCATGTCTATCGGCTTGTGGTGTGCAGGTGCTAAGCCTAGTGACAGTGGTCAATGGCGTGGAGAAGGTCGAGTAGAGGCTTGCCGTGCCGATGGACTGAGAGCAGTGAAGGATGGAAGCGGGGCTCGGACTGAGGGACCATGGGCGCCGGCAGACTAGCTGTGGTGGCTAGTACTTAGCACCGGCGAGTGCGAGAAGACATGGAGGTAGACCGAGTCGGCCGAGTCAAGACGGTGGACGCGCGAGTCGAGCGGAGGCTCAGAGGACTCAGAGTCCGACCGGGCGAAGACAAGGAGGCTCGCGTCGAGTGGTTTTGTGGTTTGGGCCTCAAAACCATCCGCGTCGATTTCCGAGTTTGGGCCGCAAAACTCGGGGTTCGGTAGTTGTGCCCAAAGCTACCGGTGGCGGGTTTCCTCGGTTTGGGCCTCAAAACCTAGGCGGAGCTTCCGAGGAAGCGGGGATGGCACGTGGCGGAATCCTGGAGGTCGCGTCGAGGCGACGACACCTCCCGGCAGGAAGCGGGGCCGTTCATTCAAAATGCGGGAGATATTTTCCGGAGCTTGGACTGCAATGCTTAGGCTAGGTAATTCACTCATTGTATGTAGGGGGGTATTTGGGAAATAGCCAAAGCCCGATAAGTAGGGGGTGAAGGGGTGTCCCTCATCCCATCTCTTGAACCCTAATCATTGGCCCCAACTCTCTCTCTCTCTACCCTCTCTCTAGTTGATGAGATACCTAGGTTGATTTCACCAACCTCTGTAAGATCTTGAATCTTTTGGTGGGAATCGGAGGCCCGACTCTCCGAGTGCCATGGTACGGTTAGTTTCTTGATCGAGTCTCCCCGGTTGCTTGTGTTCTTCGCGTTTTTCTTTTGCTCTCTCTTTTTCCCGAGTAGATTTCTCTTTGTTGAGAGTAGCTTTGCAAAATCCGCTTGAACCAAGTTGTTCGTTTTCGTGAGGAGCATCTTTGCACCGAAGGATTTCACCTCAAACCTCACGAGTGCGTAGATCGGGCGATTTCTTTGCGGCGTTCTTCGTTTTGCTCTCTTCTCCCCCAAATCCGAGCGTTCCCATTTATCCTCTCCAAATGGAGCAATGATTTCTTCGGGGTAGCTCCCCAACTGTACTAGGATCATGCCTACAAAGTTTGGTTGCAGTTGGTGACCATTTGGTTGAGTATTGGGAAGATTTGGTGGAGAGAAGTTCGTTTTCGCAGGGAACAGTTTTCTGTCTGTGAGCGTCAGACCACTTTGCCCTAAGCTTCGGACCATAGCAAGTGGTCCGGTGGTCTTGAATTTTCTCGTGTCAAGCAGCTAGGGACGTCGGACCACCCTCCGGACCTTTCAGTTTTTGAGCTCCGTAGCTTTGACGAGTGGTCCGGTGGCTCTACTGAGAAAACCTACCACGCATCGGACCACTCGCCTTAGTCCGACGGGGTAGTCCGACGGTTGAGTCCGGAGGACGGCTGCTTACTGGATGGTTTGGCGAAGAGGCAGGAGTGAGCACCGGACCACCTTCCTTGGTCCGAAGGTGGCATCAGACTAGTCCAGAGCCTCTGGTCCGGAGCTAGGGTGCTCCCTGCATTGGTTTGTCTTAGCAGGTGAAGGCGTCGGACCTGAGCTCCGGACTACTCGCTATAGTCCGGTGGCTCTGTCCCAACTGGTTCGGAGCCTCTGTTTGGTTACTGTTTTCTCCTGTTTTGCCTAGGTTCTTGCCTCTTTTCCATAGGGGTTGAGAACTTGGTTTTTGGGGTTTCCGGTGAGTTTTCCTCCACTGCCGGTAAGCATCCCCGCTGTTTTGAAGCATATAAGTCACACTTCAATGCCTTTCATGAGTATTTAGGAATTACCAAAATTCCATAGACTATGACCAGTAGTCTGACTCATATAGGTGTACTCCTCAATAGATGTTCTGTAGGACAACATATCACATTCGGAATACATTAAGGTAAATACCATCATGCCTTACAGATAGGAAAGATGTGCATCAGAAATGAGTCAAGAAAGGTATCTTTCCTCTCATCTACTCCTAGATTGTTTCACCACTCTACTTCTCGGGATCTCCGATCACATAGAGCAGGTTACCACCATAGTAGATTTCATACGGGTCTCATACCCATTTATCTTGATGCACCCTCTATCAGATTTCGGGATAGTCCCTTGGTGAATTGATCTGCCAGATTATTCGACGTATGGACATAGTCCACCGTTATAACTCTGGAAGTTTTCAACTTTCTGACAGATTTTAATCTTCTTTTAACATGCCTTGTAGACTTCATGTTATTCCTGGAACTGTTAACCTTTGTAATCATAGTCTGGTTGTCACAGTTCATGGAAATAGCCGGAATTGGTTTTTCAACCACCGGTAAATCCAATGGGAAATCACGTAGCCACTCGGCCTCAGCCCCAGCCGTGTCTAATGCTGTGAGTTCTGCTTCCATTGTAGACTTCGTTAAGATAGTCTACTTGCAAGACTTCTAGGAAACAACGCCACCTCCAAGCAAGAACACATATCCGCTCGTGGCATAAAGCTCATCAGCATCAGAGATCCAGTTGGCATCATAATAGCCTTCTAGCACTCTGGGGTTCCTAGTATAATGAATACCATATGTCATAGTACCTTTCAGATAGCGCAAAACTCTCTCAAGAGCACGCCAATGATCGTCTCCCAGCTTTGACACAAACCGGCTCAGCTTGCTCACAACATATGAGATGTCAGGCCTTGTTGCACTAGCAAGGTACATGAGAGAACCAATGATTTGAGAGTATATTAATTGATCCCTTGCTATTCTTCGTTTTTTCCTCAATAGCACACTAGGGTCATAAGCGCGTGGGAGCAGTGTTACAGTCACTAAACCCAAAGCGACTTAACACCTTTTCCACATAATTGGATTGTAACAGAGTTACCCCACCATCACATTCTCTGATAAGCTTAATGTTCAGAATCACATCAGCTTCTCACAGATCTTTCATTTCAAAATTGCTCGACAAAAGAGCCTTTACTTCCTCAATCACATTGAGATTAGATCCGAAGATCAAGATGTCATCAACATAGAGGCATAGAATAACAGCCTCACCCCCACCATACCGATAATACACACACGTGTCAGACTCATTCACTGCAAAGCCAGCAGTTGTGAGAGTATTATCAAACTTTTCATGCCATTGCTTAGGTGCTTGTTTTAGGTCATATAATGACTTTAATAGCCTACACACCTTGTTCTCTTGACCATCTGCAATGAAGCCCTCTGGCTGATCCATATAGATCTCCTCATCTAACTCTCCATTTAGGAAAGTTGTCTTTACATCCATTTGATGAATGATAAGACCATATGAGGCTGCCACAACAATCAAAGTGCAAATAGTAGTCAATCGAGCAACTGGTGAATAGGTGTCAAAGAAATCTTCACCATCTTTCTGGGTATATCCTTTGGCCACAAGCCTTGCCTTGTACCTCTCAATAGTACCATCAGGCCTAAGCTTTTTCTTGAATATCCATTTGTAGCCTATAGGTTGACAACCATATGGACGGTCAACGACCTCCCATGTTCCATTAGAGATAATAGAATCCATCTCACTCCTTACTGCTTCCTTCCACAAGTCAGCATCCAGAGAGGAATATACCTCTCTAATGGTGGTTGGATTGTTTTCCACAAGGTACACTATAAAGTCATTACCAAAAGGATTTTATAACCCTCGGTCTCTTGCTCTTTTGAGTGACTATAGTGTCATCCTCCTCAGGGATGTGCACATGAGAATCATCAGCATGATCTATAGAAATAGACAGTTCTTGCTCATGGAAAATTATAGTCTCATGACTTATTTCACTATGTGTATTTTTCATGGGAAACTCATTCTAAAAAATGTAGCGTATCTTGATTCCATGATAGTATCAACATACATATCAGGCACATCAGATTTTATAATTAAGAATATATATCCAATGTTGTGAAAGGAATAACCAAGAAGTACACAGTCAATAGTTTTAGGCCCAAGTTTACGCTTCTTGATTGGCACATTCACTTTTGCCAAGCATCCCCAAGTGCGTAAATATGAGAGATTTAATATCCTCTTTTCCCATTCCTCGAATGGTGTGATCTCTTTGTTCTTTGTTGGAACTCTGTTCAGGATATGACACGCTGTCAATATCGCCTCACCCCACGATTCCTTAGATAATCTCACTGTACTCAACATGACATTCACCAAGTCTGTTAGAGTACGGTTTTTCTGTTCGACAATCCCATTGGATTGTGGTGAGAACAATGCCATGCTCCACGCAAAACTCATTGAACACATTAGAGAAATATTCTCCACCTCGATCAGACCTTAACCGTTTTATTTTCCTTTCAAGTTGGTTCTCAACTTCAGCTTTATAGGTCTTAAAATAATTGAATGCTTCATCTTTTGTTTTTAATAGATACACGTAGCAAAATCTCGAAGAGTCATCTATAAAAGTGAGACAGTATCTTTTACCGCCTTTAGTCAAAATTCCATTCATCCCACACATATCAGAATGAACAAGTTCTAGAGGTGCCAAATTCCTCGCCTCAGTAGCCTTGTGGGGCTTGTGGGTTGTTTTGATTCCACACAAACATGGCACTTAGACTTTTTTACCAAGTTAAATTTAGGAATTAAATTCAAATTTGCTAACTGCATAAGACAGTCAAAACTTGCATAACAGAAGCGTGAATGCCATAAATCTGACTCATCAGAAATATCAACAGAATTCACCATCTTATTACACACATCATGCAGTGATAAGCGGAACAAACCTCCACAATCATATCCTTTACCCACAAAAGAACCATGTCTCGACACAACACATTTATTCGACTCAAGTACAACTTTGTAGCTATCTCGACATAGCATAGAAGCACTAACAAGATTCTTCTTGATGGATGGCACATGCTGCACGCTCTTCAATGGCACCGTCTTTCCCGAAAAAAACTTGAGAATGACCGTACCAATGCCAAGAACATGAGCACGCGACCCATTTCCCATCAACAAGGCGCCAGACCTCCTGACCTGGTAAGTGGAGAACAAAGAAACATCAGCACACAGATGTATATTTGCACCACTATCCATCCACCACTTTGGTGAATTACATACTGAGAGAACAAATGGTAAGGAATTACCATACCCAAGTGTTTCTCCTCTAATATCAGTGGTAACAACATTTGGTGTTTTCTTTTCTTGGTTAAACTTGCGATCTGAGCACTCAGTTGCCCAGTGCTGTTCACTGCCACACACATAGCAACCTCCATTTCTCTTGTTCGTGTTGTTGTTCTTCTTTTAAACTGTGTTGTTTGAATAGGCTTTTAGGTATTCTCTTGCTTGTTCTGGTTTTTCTTCTTTTTATTGAACTTGCGGAATCCTGAGTTTCTCTTCTGCACCACATTTGCAGTCGAGTTCTCAGCACTCTTTCCATTGTCCTTAGCTCTTGCCCTCTCCTCAACATCAAGAGTACCAATGAACTCTTCCACATTGAACTCCTGTCTCTTATGTTTGAGAGAGGTGCCAAAGTCCTTCCAAGAAGGTGGTAACTTGGTGATTATACCGCCAGCCACAAACTTGTCAGGTAAAGGACAAGGAAACAATTCAAGTTCCTTAGCTAGTGCCTGAAACTCGTGAGCCTGTTTTACTACCGATTGGTTCTCAACCATCGTGTGTAGTCATACAGCTGCTCCATGAGGTACAGCTCGCTACCAGCATCAGACACTCCAAACTTTCCAACAAGTGCATCCCACAGCTCTTTCCCTGTAGGAAGTATGATGTAGCTTTTCTAGAATTTTACATCAAGTGCGCTAATCACTGCACCTCGAAAGAGGTTGTCATCAGCCTTAAACCTAGCCTCATCCGCAGGAGGAAGGTTAGCAGGCTTGCCCTAAGTGGCATAAAAATATGACATTGCAGTTAGCCACAATTCCATCTTAGCTTTCCATATCAAGAAGTTTTTACCATCAAACGGATCAGGCTTTAACACGGAAGCAAAACCTCTGACAGAAAAATGCCTAAACTTAGGTTTTTGGATTGTTAGAATATTAGGCAATTTCCATGTCATTTTAATTCCGTAAATTAACATAATGATGATGACATATAAAAGATTAAGCAGAATTGAGATCATGACATCAAACATATTCATAGCGACATGAAACATGTGGATATCAAAAACATGTGAACATGATATATATAACAAAACATAAAAGGATGACATATATCATAACAACAACTAGCACTGGACTGCATATGAAACGACGAAACAGAGGCACCAAAACGTATACAGAACAACATATGAAACAACATAATAGTAACTCTGAAACAGATATGTAGAGCATGAAACTAGCAGGAACAAAGAGCAAACAGATTACGTAACGACACAACAGAGCATGTGAAACAAATTCGCTACAACTGATGAAACTGCATGGATGAACTAATGAAACAAACATAATCTGAACGACGAAAAACAGAGACGAGATGAAATAAACATACCCGCCCATCCGCGCAACATCCGAGGTTCCAGAACCTTGTTCAACCTCCGTGACCATGACGTAGAGGAAGAAGGTGTACTCTCCACCGGGAAGAAGACGACGATGATGATCACCGGGAGGAAGATGACAGCGGCGTCACCGGGAAGAAGATGGCGGTGTCACCGGGAAGAAGATGACGCGACGGCGGCAACAACCTCCAGGAATAAGACGATGTCGACGGCAGCGGGAGCATCTCCTTCGGGAAGAAGACAACGAACGATGGCGGCATTGGGCAGTCGCATAGACGCTTCCCAAAAACCTAATTGCCGATCCCTCGTGCAAGGTCTCGAACGGCAAGGACTCCGGAGGCACCTGCCCTATCGCTTCACCGTGCGCGCGGGTTCACGAGATGGGAATACAACTAGCACCTGAATTTGTCTTCTGTTTGGAACCGTCTCGAGTTGTAACCGGGTGGGAATATATCTCCCGCAGGGAGGCCAATGGGTTGTGCAGCTCCTAGGGTGCGGGAGACTGAGAGATGCGCATGCAGGGAGGCAGGCATGGGCATGAGAGGGAGAGGGAGAGTTGCATGCATGCATGCAAGTTACTAGAGGAAACTCCGTTAATTAATTGAAGGATGAAACTCCTGTAACTCCCTCCCATTAGTAGCTATTAAAATATTAATTACCACGTCACGCTCGCCTATCACGTCACACCTCACCCTTTGGACTTCCAATCTGGTACAAATAAAATATATACAGTTACATACCCATAGAGCTTATTGATTTATTGAATAAATAAATGGGGCTGGCCCATAAATAAATCCAACAACATTCCACGAAAATACACCGGTTCCATCTATTAGGCACTAGAGTGTTTAGATGACCGTCTACATTGAGTCTTCACCAACTAGGAGCTTCAAGCCCAATCAGGTGAAGAAGGATCATATTCATCTACATCAACTCTACTACACCCCCGGAGGGTCATATGGCATCTTCAGGCTATAGTTAATATCTAGAGCGAGTTTCCGCACTAAATATGTTAGTGGTCATGTAAAGACTAAGTTAAGATCTTGTTTATCTAAAAGACCATTTGCATTGGAACGTAATTCATATTTCTATTGAGTTAACCCCATGTTGATCCATTGTCCACAAGATTCATTGTTTCACGGGCATTGAGAAGGTGGAAAGAAAACCAAATTTTGTGGACTTGTTGCTATTATTTGGACAATTTGATGTACATGTAATAATCTTGTTCTTTGTTTTTGAGAAAACACAAAATGCTTCATTTATGAATGCTGGTGATCATATTGGTTGTGGTGTATAGACTACTGCGATATGAGGACACAAGGTAGCTGAAGCTTGTGTACGAGGACACGAGAGGTGGATGAATGTCAGGACCCAGGGAGAAGGTTCACTTGGCAAACATATTAAAGCGATTGGAGACTGTTACCTTGAGCGTCTTCACAAAAAATGGATGGCTGCGAACACATGGTGGATAAGTACCCATGTATGTTCAGGTTTGATGATGAGTGATCGTCCAACACGTGAGTGTTTCAGTTTGAGTGGCTTATCTTAACCTCTGCGAAAGCAGAAACTTGTGCTTGTCTATCGACTTGTGGTGTGCAGGTGCTATGCCTGGTGACAGTAGTCAATGGCGTGGAGATGGTCGAGTAGAGGCTTGCCATGCGGATGGACTGAGAGCGGTGAAGGGAGGAAGCGGGGCTCGGACTGAGGGACCATGGGCGCCGGCGGACTAGCTGTGGTGGCTAGTACTTGGGACCGGCGAGTGCGAGAAGACACGGAGGTAGACCGAGTTGGCCGAGTCAAGACGGTGGACGCGCGAGTCGAGCGGAGGCTCAGGGGACTCGGAGTCCAACCGGGCGAAGACAAGGTGGCTCGTGTCGAGTGGTTTGGTGGTTTGGGCCTCAAAACCATCCGCATCGGTTTCCGAGTTTAGGCCGCAAAACTCGGGGTTCGGTAGTTGAGCCCAAAACTACCGGTGGCGGGTTTCTTGGGTTTGGGCCTCAAAACCTAGGCGGAGCTTCCGAGGAAGCGGGGATGGCACGTGGCGGAATCCTGGAGATTGCGTCGATGCGACGGCAACTCCCGGCACGAAGCGGGGCCGTCCATTCAAAATGCAGGAGATATTTTCCGGAGCTTGGACTGCAATGCTTAGGCTAGGTAGTTCACTCAATGTATCTAGGGGGGTCTTTGGGAAATAGCCAAAGCCCGATGAGTAGGGGGTGAAGGGGTATCCCTCATCCCATCTCTTGAACCCTAATCACTTGCCCTATTTCTCTCTATCTCTCTAGTTCATGAGATCCCTAGGTTGTTTCCCCCAACCTTTGTAAGAACTTGGATTTGTTGCGAGGAATCGGAGGCCGTAACCTCCGTAAGCCATGGTGGCTTCGATTTCGTGATTGTGTCCCCGGTTTGCTTGTGTTCTTCCCGTTTTGCTTTTGCTCTCTCTTTCCCAAGATGAATTCTCTTTGTTGAGAGTAGCGTTGCAAAATCAACTTAAACCAAGTTGTTCGTAATCGTGAGGAGCTTCTTTGCACCGAAGAAATTATCCTCAAACCATACGAGTGCGTAGATCGGGTCTTTTCTTCACTGAGTTCTTCGTTCTTGAGCTTTCCCCAAATCTGTTCTCCTCCCCTTGCTCTAAGCCAAATTGAGTGATGATTTCTTCGGGATAGCTCCCCAACTGCACTAGGATCATGCCTACAAAGTTTGGTTGCAGTTGGTGATCATTTGGTTGATTTTTGGGAAGATTAGGCGGAGTGGAAACGTTTTTTGCGGGCTTTAGCTTTTCTGTTCGTGAGCGTCGGACTACCCTCCAGACCACCCAGCCTGTGAGCACCGGACCATTGCAAGTAGTCAGGTGACTCTGCTGAGGGTTTCACTCGTGCGTCGGACTAGGCTCATTAGGGTGCTTGCTATGGTTTTTGCTCTGTGGCGAGTGTGTGCACCAGACCACTTCCTATAGTCCGACGATGAGCGTCGGACTAGTTGTTCGGAGCCTAGGCACTCCCTGCAAGTTTTCTGAGTGGGCTTCGGATTTCCAAAAGTGACCGTCGGACTAGTCCGGAAGTCCCTAGGTGTGCACCGGACCAAAGGATCCGGACCACTTCCATTGGTCCGGTGGTCTTGACTGAAGTAGTGCGGAGCTCATGCTGGTTGTTGTTTTCTTCCGTTTTTGTTGCAGTTTGTTTCTCCGGGTTTGTGGCTAGCTTCGCTGTGTTCCTAGGACATCTCCTAGAACATCCACCTACTTGTGGGTCGTGAGCCTAGTTCGTGCTTTGGGTCGTTCTTGGGACAAGGGTCAAGATCTTCCGAAAGGAATTTTTATTGGGCTCCCATTCACCCCCCCCCCTTTGGTCGCCGTTTCCGGTCCTTCAATTGGTATCAGAGCAGGTTAAGGATCAATCCACCTTACACGGTTCTTGATCCGCGAAGGCGACATGGAGCGAGGTGCTGGTAAACCTTCTTACTTCGATGGAACCAACTTTGCCTATTGGAAGGTGCGCATGTCTGCTTACCTCCAATGGCTTGACACGAAGTTTTGGGAGATTTGTGACAATGAGAACTACGTGGTTCTTGAGGCTCGGATCACCAATGCCCAGATTACATAGCATGCGTCAAACGCAAGAGCCCGTAGCATTCTCTTCTCTTGTCTGTCTCTTCCAGAAGTTGAGCGGGTTTCGAGTCTCACTACCGCACGGGAGATCTGACAAACACTCTTGAGATATCATGAGGGCAATCCTCAGATCAAGTCCAGACTCTTCGACACGTACCGTAGAGAGTACGAGAACTTTGCTCAGTTGACTGACGAATCTGTTGATGGGATGTTCACTCGCTTCCAATCTATCATCAACAAGATGCGTGCTAATCGAGCCAACTTGCCTTATGATGATCATGAGATGGCTATCAAGCTTTTGCATGCTCTTGATCAGAAGGTGTGGGAGATGAAGGTGGCTGCCATTCAGGAGTCACCGGGCTATGATGCCCTGACCATGGACGAGCTGTTCAGCAAGCTCAAGTTCTCGGAGATTGACTACCAGACCCGGGCCAAGCTTGAGAACCCGTCGAAACCCTCTATGGCGTTGGTTTATGGCCCTGGCGGTACGTCTTCTTCCTCCTCTGACCCTTCACACTCTTTGTTAGCTTCTGTGATAGAGGACCAAGTGGAGGCTCTTGGAGATGATGAGCTGGCTTTGGTCATCACCAAGTTCTCACGGTTTCACAACAACTGTTTGAACCGTCGGTGTGGTGGCTCAGCCAAGGGGTGCTACCGTTGCAGTGATGAGGATCACTTCATCGCAAACTGCCCCAAGAAAGCTTCGGGCGACTTCACCAAGCGCAAGGACAAGCATGAGCACCACTTCGAGGACAAGCACAAGCCCAAGGGTGGCTACCACCGAAGGTCCTCCAAGAAGGTGATCGACATGGTGAAGGCCAAGCACCGAGCCTTCCTCGCCTCCCTCAGCGACATCGATGCCTCCTCCGACGGAGGTGCTTCTTCGAGCGATGATGAGTCCAAGGGAAAGGTTGAGGACAAGCTCAACAGCCTATGCTTCTACGCCGACGCCAAGCACGCTGGCTTTTGCACCATGGAGATTGAAGAAGGCAAGGTCGGCAAGCGCAAGGAAGGCCCCGACTACGACTCCGACTCCGACACACCTAAGGTACCACCCACCATCGCATCCCTCTCTCTCGAGCTTGAGTCCCTGAACGACACGTTGATGAGTCAGGATGCTTTGCTCAAGCGTGCTGCTTGTGAGAGGAAAGATTTTAAGGCGAAGTATCTTAGCACGCTTCATGAGCTAGAGTTTGCTAAGGCACAAGTGGCGGTTACCGAGGAGGTAGAGTGTGATGCTTGCGCCATTTACATGTCTAGTCTTGTCACTCTCCAGGACAGGTATGACACTCTACTTGAGGAGGTAAGTGAGCTGAAGGCTAGGCCTAGCTTACTTGGTGCATGCAAGTCTTGCTTAGGATTGCGTTCTAAGCTGGCACAGAGAGATGCTAGGATTGCTGTGCTAGAGAAGGTCAGCTCAGATAGCACTAGAGTCGGATCGCTTTGAGGCTTTGGAGCTTGAGATTGCGTCATGCAGACACGACAAGATGCGTACCGAGGAAGAAAACACATACCTTCGGTCCATCTTGAGATGGGTGTCTTGCCGAGAGCCGCAGTTGGGGATGATGCTTAGCCAATGCAAAAGGGTTGGCAGCACGGGAGTAGGCTTTGCTATAGGTGGGAAGGACGATAGCATGTTCGGTAAGATCGGTGAGTCCAGTGGGTTGAGCGAGAATGAGAAACCCACCACAACTCCCAAGCTTACCAAGATCACTCCACCTAAACCTACCAACCCCTCTAAGTTTCCTATGAGAGATGGTGTGTTTGAAGAGCCACCCAAAACCACTCCACAGAAGCAAGTGTGGATTGCAAAACCGAACCATCTTCACAACCCACTTGACACACTGCCAGACATCTCTAGTGATCCCCTTCCTAAGAAAGCGAGAGCCACCCAACCCAACAAGAGAGTGCCTACCAAGAGTGCGGTGAGGTACCATTGTGAGTACTGTGAACGGGATGGGCATTTGGCTGAGCTTTGCTATAGGAGGAAGAGAGATGATCAGAGGCAGTTTGAATTGAACAACTGGGACATATACCACCCACCAGTTGGGGCACGTGGACCGGAAGTTCGTAGGCGCACTACTAGGCCTAGAGGTACAATGCCTCAAGGTGCTAGGCCTCAGGAGGCGAGACCACTTGGTGGTCGTGCCTGACGGGGTACCGGTCGTGACCCATACGACTACGGGCCTCGTGGCAGTGGCTTTACTCCACCCTTCTTTAGCGGACCACGTTTTCCCTATTGTGGTGATCACTATCCCTCCGTGGGGCAGGAGATGTTTGGTTTTTCTCCTAACCCATTCTTTGGGAAAGTGGGACAACACTGGTATCCTTCACAATTTACTTAACCCAGTGTTGGTCCGTTTGCTCACCCTATGTCTTTTTATTGATGTAGGAAGGAGGATTGGAGGAGACTTGGCTTGTGGATTCCGGATGCTCACGTCATATGACCGGAAGTGCCAAGTGGTTCTGCAGCCTCGACCCCGTGCACCACACCGAGTACATTACATTCGGGGACAAGAGTAAAGGTAAGGTTGTCTCCCGGAGGTCCATCCGAGTCAATTCGTCTATTGTCCTCAAGAATGTTGCTTTGGTTGCGAATTTGCATTTTAACCTTTTGTCAGTTTCGCAACTCCTTGAAGACGGTTTTGAAGTGAGTTTTAAGCCAAACTTGTCTCGGATTTTGGACTCTCGTGGTGAGCTTCTTTGCCGGATTTTACCCTTCGGGAAGGTTTTTTGTGCGGATTTTTCTATCTCTTCTGGACCTTCTCGTTGTCTTCTTGCCGGTTCTTCCTCTGAGCTTTGGAACTGGCATAGGAGATTGGGACATCTAAGTTTTGACTTGCTTGCAAGGCTTAGCTCAATGGACCTTATCCAAGGATTTCCAAAGCTGAAGTTCGAGAAGGATTTGGTTTTCCATCCTTGCAGGCATGGCAAGATGGTTGCTGCTTCCCATCCTCCTGTGACTGAGATCATTACCACTCGACCCGGCAAGCTCTTACACATGGACACAGTTGGTCCAGCTCGGGTCAGATCGGAAGGAGGGAAGTGGTATGTTGTTGTAGTCGTTGATGACTACTCGAGGTACTCTTGGGTGTTCTTTTTGGAGAGTAAGGATGAGGCTTTTCCACTTGTTCAAGATCTGATTTTGAGATTGCAAAATGAGCTACCTAAGAATTCCATGAGAGCTATCCGCGGTGACAATGGCACAGAATTCAAGAATGCTCAATTTGCAACTCTTTGCTCTTCTTTGGGTCTCGATCACCAGTTTTCCTCACCTCACACTCCCCAGCAGAACGGTGTTGTTGAGCACAAGAATCTGACCCTTGTTGAGATGGCCAGGACGATGCTTGATGAGCATAGGACTCCTAGGCAGTATTGGGCTGAGGCACTCAGTTCTGCTTGCTATGTTTCCAATCGCATTTTTCTCCGAGCTTTCAAGAAGACTTCTTATGAGTTGCGATTTGGGAGACCACCCAAGGTAAGTCACCTATAGATGTTTGGGTGCAGGTGCTTCATCCTCAAAAAGGGCAGTAAGTTGGATAAATTTGAATCACGGTCTTCTGACGGTATCTTTCTTGGTTATTCTACTCACTCTCGTGCTTATCGTGCACTAAAATTGAGACTAACCGAGTGATGGAGACTTGTGAGATTACCTTTGATGAGACTATGCCCTGTGTTTCCACTACTTTTGAGCTTGCAGGTGATGATGAGGTGAACACTAGCATTTTTGTGGAGGATGAGCAGGATGATGCCGATTGGGGTGATCCCGAGCCAACTCCACTGGCTGCCCCCGTCGACCCTGCGACGTCCACTACGGCTCACGGTCCCGATCTGACTACTTCATCTACATGGGGGCCGTTCGAGCAGCTTCCTCAGTCGGTGCCCGTTGCACCTGAGGGAGCTCCAGCTGCTGTCGAGGGGGAGGCCACTTCGTCCAGGCAGGCTCCCCGCCACATCCAGCGACAGTACCCACCGGAGAACATCATCGGCGACATGGACCGTCGAGTCACGCGGTCCAGGTCCTATATCTCTCACTTTGCTCATTCGGCTTTGGTCGCTTCTTGTGAGCCCCGACATGTTGGACACGCTTTGATGGATCCGGATTGGGTTAATGCCATGCATAAGGAGTTAGAAAACTTTGAGCGAAACCGCGTTTGGGTCTTAGTTCCTCCACCACCTAGTTGCCACCCTATAGGTACCAAATGGGTTTTCAAAAACAAACAAAGTGAGGATGGGGTGGTAGTGCGCAACAAGGCTAGGTTGGTAGCTCAAGGCTTTTGTCAAAAGGAGGGAATAGACTATGAGGAAACCTTTGCTCCCGTAGCTCGTTTAGAAGCCATTAGAATGCTTCTAGCTTTTGCGGCTTCTAAGGGTTTTAAAGTTTTTCAAATGGACGTTAAAAGTGCTTTCTTAAACGGCTACATAGAGGAGGAATTTTATGTTAAACAACCTCCCAGTTTCGAATATCCCAAGTTTCCAAACCATGTTTTTAAACTTCACAAAGCTTTGTATGGTTTGAAACAAGCACCTAGAGCATGGTATGATAGGCTAAAAACCTTTTTGCTTGCTAAGGGCTTTAAAATGGGATCGATAGATAAGACGTTGTTTCTCCTCAAGGAAGACAAAGACACTCTCCTTATCCAAATATACGTGGATGATATCATCTTTGGTGGTTCTTCTCATGATCTTGTTGCCAAGTTTGTAGATCTTATGAGCAGGGAATTTGAGATGAGCATGATGGGAGAGTTGACTTTCTTTCTCGGGTTGCAAATCAAGCAAACCCGGGAAGGGATGTTCGTGCACCAAGGCAAGTACACGAAGGATATCTTGAAGAAGTTTGACATGGGTGAGGCAAAGCCTCTTTCGACGCCCATGTCGACTACGACTGCCTTGGATGCGGACGAGGAAGGAGAGGCGGTGGACCAGACGGAGTACCGCAGCATGATCGGGTCGCTTTTATACGTGACGGCGACCCGACCGGACATTTAGTTCGTCGTCTGCCTGTGTGCTCGCTTTCAGGCGTCCCCACGGACTTCGCACAAGCAGGCGGTGAAACACATCATGAGGTACTTCCGCTTCACTCCCGAATTTGGTCTTTGGTTCTCCACCTCTTCCTCTCTTTGCGGTTATTCTAACGCCGACTTTGCCGGGTGCCGTCTTGATCGGAAGTCCACTTCAGGGACTTGCCAGTTTCTCGGGTCTTCTTTGGTTTCCTTGTCTTCTCGCAAGCAGTCTAGCGTGGCACAGTTGACGTGCGAAGCTGAGTACGTTGCCGCGGCTAGCTGTTGCTCGCAGTTGATTTGGATGATTACCACTTTGAGAGATTTCGGTCTTGAGCTTACTAAGGTGCCTCTGCTTTGCGATAGCACGAGTGCAATTAGTGTGGCTAAAAATCCCATGCCTCATTCAAAGACCAAGCACATTGAGGTCCGCTTTCACTTTTTGCGTGATCACTACAAGAAGGGCGACATTGACCTCCGGCATGTCGAGACCCAAAACCAGCTTGCGGATATTCTCACTAAACCTTTGGATCAAGCTGTGTTTTCTCGCCTTCGAGGCGAGTTGGGTGTTTGCTTTCCTTTTTAAAGGAGGAAAGTTTTGTGTATCATAAGTTCCTTTTGTTTCTCTTAGTCTTTTCTTTGTCCTTCTCTTTTGGTGTCTTGATTGTGTTAGTTGTTGTCATTGCTTTTTGCCTCTCATTTGCATTTGTGACTTCGTTCATTTTAAGCTTCATATCTATAGCCAATATAATGAATCTATGCTCTTTTTGAGGTGTTTTATGTGTCTATGGTGTTGCCTAACTTAGACTCTTTTTGATCTATATGATATGCAATAGAGCTAAGTGAGAAAAGCTTTAAAACTGAATTTAAATTCCCCATGTCACCTCTGAAATGGCACTAGCATGTGTAGGCTTTTGAAGATCCTTCTTGGCTGCCTTGTATATAGCTTGTAACTATGGATCTTCTTTGTTTCATTCACTACCTTCGAGCATCATGTTTAATATCTAAAATGAAATTGCTCTCTGTTTTGTGAATTGGAAAGATCGAGTTGAGTCTGCATTGTGAGCACTTCACCGTGTGTTCGAGACTGCTTCCCATATGGGTCGATACTTGAGCGGTGTCGTGTATGACCAAAACTGGTGTGTCAAGTTCTTTGACTTCGCTCGGTTGGTAAGCAGTGGCATCACTTTTCTTACAACCACTCGCATACAACTTAAATGTGCCTAAAACTGAAAACTGGCTGCAAAACTCTGAAATTTGGAAAATTCATTCAGTTGGGTCATTGGCTTGTTGTGTGAACTTTGCTAAGGGATAGTTTTACTTGCTATACATGAGATTGCTTTGAGATAGATTCTATCTTGCTTGCCATGTCTAGCTGTCTCTAGGAGGTGATACCCTTTCTCTACTCTCACATGATATGCTCTCTAAAATAGCTTCTAAAGTGATCGTAAGCTCAACTTGAGTCTTTGTTGGGCACGTAGAGCTTTTCCTATTCTCATAGGATCACATCACTTAGAGCATCTATTCATTGTCTTAGCTCTAAGTATGAAGCTTTTGCACTCATTTTGCACTTCACGGCATTTGTAGCCAGATCTTGAGTTGTTGATGTTTGATGAGCTACATGTGTCAACAAGGGGGAGAGATGTGAATTTCATTCCATTTTCAGCCATCTACTTCCAAGGGGGAGAAAGAGTACATCTCTTTGGTTTCATTGGTTTAGAGCTCATTTGGTATCTTGAGTGTGCTTTTGCCCAAGGGGAGCTTTTGCTAGATGTGTTGAGCCTTTGCCTCTTCTGGAGGGTCTAGCTTGCTTTGTTGGCTCCGACAGGTTTTGATTGGTTCTTGAGAATTAGGGGACGTAATTAGTTTAAATTGGTATCTTTTGAGCTCGCCTAGTGTATAAATTGGAAGTCTGAGCTTTGAGAGCGGTGATTGGTATCTTTGACTTGCTAGCGGTGTTTAGCCCGTTTCTGCCTTTTCTTGAGGGCTAGCTTTGTTTCGCTTGTTTGCGTTGAGCGTTTGCCCATATACTTTTGTTTGGCATCAGTAAGTGGCTTTGTCATGAGGTGTTTTGAAGGATGCTTTTATTTGGTATCATTTTTTTGCCTCTCTCTTTTAATTGGTATCATGTTTGCTTCTCTCAAGTGACCCCGTTTTGGGCTTCTCAGCTTTTTGGTCATTTGGAGAGCTTTACCTTGTGGCTCAAATCTGAAATGCACTTGTGTTGACAATGCACTCATCAAGGGGGAGATTGCGAACACATGGTGGATAAATACCCATGTATGTTTAGCTTCGATGATGAGTCATTGATCAACACGTGAGTGTTTCAGTTTGAGTGACTTACCCTAACCTCTGCGAAAGCAGAAACATGTGCTTGTCTATCGGCTTGTGGTGTGCAGGTGCTATGCCTAGTGAAAGTGGTCAATGGCGTGGAGAAGGTCGAATAGAGGCTTGCCGTGCCGATGGACTGAGAGTAGTGAAGGGCGGGAGCGCGGCTCGGACTGAGGGACCATGGGCGCCGGCGGACTAGCTATGGTGGCTAGTACCTGGCACCGGCGAGTGCGAGAAAACATGGAGGTAGACCGAGTCGACCGAGTCAAGATGGTGGATGCGCGAGTCGAGCGGAGGCTGAGGGGACTCGGAGTCCGACCGGGCGAAGACAAGGTGGTTCGCGTCGAGTGGTTTGGTGGTTTGGGCCTCAAAACCATCCGCGTTGGTTTCCGAGTTTGGGCCGCAAAACTCGGGGTTCGGTAGTTGATCCCAAAGCTACCGGTGGCGGGTTTCCTGGGTTTGGGCCTCAAAACCTAGGCAGAGCTTCCGAGGAAGCGGGGATGGCACGTGGCGGAATCCTAGAGGTTGCGTCGAGGCGACGGCAACTCCCGGCAGGAAGCGGGGTCGTCCATTCAAAATGCGGGAGATATTTTCCGGAGCTTGGACTGCAATGCTTAGGCTAGGTAGTTCACTCAATGTATCTAGGGGGGTCTTTAGGAAATAGCCAAAGCCTGATAAGTAGGGGGTGAAGGGGTATCCCTCATCCTATCTCTTGAACCCTAATCACTTGCCCCCACTCTCTCTCTCTCTAGTTCATGAGATCCGTAGGTCGCTTCCACCAACCTTTGTAAGAACTTGAGTTTGTCGCGAGAAATCGGAGGCCGTAACCTCCGTACGCCATGGTGGCTTCAATTTCGTGATTGTGTCCCCGTTTTGCTTGTGTTCTTCGCGTTTTGCTTTTGCTCTCTCTTTTTCCCGAGATGATTTCTCTTTGTTGAGAGTAGCTTTGCAAAATTGACTCGAACCAAGTTGTTAGCAATCGTGATGAGCTTCTTTGCACCGAAGGAATTCCTCTCAAACCTCACGAGTGCATAGATCGGGTGATTTCTTTGTGGCGTTCTTCGTTTTGCTCTCTTCTCCCCCAAATCCGAGTGTTACCGTTTATCCTCTCCAAATTGAGCGATGATTTTTTCGGGATAGCTCCCCAACTGGACTAGGATCATGCCTACAAAGTTTGGTTGCAGTTGGTGATCATTTGGTTGACTTTTGGGAAGATTTGGCGGAGTGGAAACGTTTTTCGCGGGCTTCAGCTTTTCTGTTCGTGAGCGTCGGACCACCCTCTGGACCACCCAGCCTGTGAGCACCGGACCATTGCAAGTAGTCTGGTGGCTCTGCTGAGAGTTTCACTCGTGCGTCGGACTAGGCTCATTAGTCCGACGGTGAGCGTCGGACTAGGCTCATTAGTCCGACGGTGAGCGTCGGACGAGCTGTTCGGAGGTAGGGTGCTTGCTGTGGTTTTTGCTCTGTGGCGAGTGTGTGCACCGGACCACTTCCTATAGTCCGACGGTGAGCGTCGGACTAGTTGTCCGGAGCCTAGGCACTCCCTGTAAGTTTTCTGAGTGGGCTTCGGACTTTTAAAAGTGACCGTCGGACTAGTCCGGAGGTCCCTACGTGTGCACCGGACCAAAGGCTCCGGCCAAAGGCTCCGGACCACTTCCATTGATCCGGTGGTCTTGACTGAAGTAGTCCGGAGCCCCTGCTGGTTGCTGTTTTCTTCTGTTGTTTTTGTTGCGGTTTGTTTCTCCGAATTCGTGGCTAGCTCCGCTGTGTTCCTAGGACATCTCATAGAACATCCACCCACTTGTGGGTCGTGAGTCTAGTTCGTGCTTTGGGTCATGCTTGGGATAAGGGTCAAGATCTTCCGAAAGAAATTTTTATTGGGCTCCCATTTACCCCCCTCTGGTCGTCGTTTCCGGTCCTTCAACGACACTTCAATACTAGGTAGACTTTGAATTTGATTTTCTTCTATTTGACCGCGCACTTTCCCCTAGGTTATTCGTCAGCGATTAAGCTGAAAACTTTGTGAAAATTGGTCGTGTGCAACTGCAGAGTCCGGAATTGTCATTTTTTTTTTAAAAAAAACTTCATCTTGTTTTTCTCTTTAGGACCACTACAGCACTTTGGGCGAGATATACCTTGGAGACAGCGACACATGGAACGAGGCAACAATGGAATTCTTTATCAAAACCGAAATAAAGGTTTGATTAATGCACGTGACGACATTATATATCTCACACATATTGTTCGAAGAAAGAACATCATTTCACACATGATGTTCGTCTCTTAAGCTCGCTTTGTGATACAAATTAAAGGATCCCTTCTTACAGTCACTGTCAGACCATTTTAAATCGGTCGGTGTACACATAAATTGCTCTCTCCAAGTACTTTAGGTCCATAAATAAAGCTCTTTTTAATTTTGGTTTTGTCCACTTTAAGGTCGGCATGAGGTGGTTTCAGATGCGATCCATGATTTCGCCGCCTACACGATGACGACACAGCATGTGCTGTTTTGAGTTCGGAGAAGCTTCTTTGGACCACGCATGGCTTGCATGCTGAGAACCGCATCATCCCTACGCTGTAACTACTTTGTTCCAAATCAACACCAATCAACCACGCATGGCTTAAATGGCTTACATGCAGGTTGGTGTGTGGAACTTGCTCACCCGAGTTTAAGTCCTCGACTTGACATGTGTGTTCGTATTTTCTTGGATTTATTTCAGGATTTAACGACGTTTGTGGTTTTAATGGTGGACGATGTCCCATCACCAGCGAGGCGCCGGCTCATAGGCCTGGTAGAATTTGCGTACATGTGTTCATAGGGGTGAGTGTGCGTGCGTGTTGAATGTCCTGCAGCAGCAAGCTATCTGCTAACTAGGTTCAAAAGGGAAAAATCTCATATATTATTAGATGTGTTCGGTAGGTAGGGTGGTTAACTACGTGCGAGGCAACACATGAGGTCTTGGGTTCAAGGCTTTATTTTTTTAACCCGGAAGAACATAAAGGAAAATACCTTTAGTCTCGGATTCGTAGTCCTGTTTGGGAAAACCAGGACTAAAGCGAGTTCTCAACCAGGACTAAAAGACATCTCTATACTAGTGAGCGTCGATGGAATCTATCGAGATGAACATGCACTACTAGAATGATGGACTTCTCCTAGTGTTTTTGAGTAGTAGTAAAATACTATCACTAGTCATAGTACATTGAAATTCTCACAA
The DNA here is from genome assembly GCA_022036555.1 of Microstegium vimineum. NCBI lineage: Eukaryota > Viridiplantae > Streptophyta > Magnoliopsida > Poales > Poaceae > Microstegium > Microstegium vimineum. Next base: position 32,554,647 of record CM039122.1, on the reverse strand, counting down.
CGAGACATTTAGTAGAGAAAGTTTGTATTAAATTTTGAATACCATAAGAGTAGGAGAACTCCACTTCAGTAGAAGTTTTAAATTTTGATAGTGACGTAAGATCACAGATAACGCCAAGACGTGATATTTATTAAATATTTGTTTTGAAGTTTCTCTTTTTTGGCCGCGATTGGTTGCTCTTCATTGACAAACTGAAACTTTGTTTCTACCACCTTCCATGTCTTTCTATTGATTGACTTGAGGTGTGTAGTCATCTTTGCCTTTCATATACCCATAGTTTGCGCCATCAAATTGGGGTGGCTTTTTGGTGTTGTTGATTTGAGCCATTTTAACTTCATAGGATGTTAAGCCTTGAAACAACGATGTATCGACTCTGATACCACTTGAAAGGTCCTAAATGGCTAAGGGGGGGGGGGTGAATAGCCTATAAAAATTTCTACAACAACACTTAACACAATAGGTTAGATAACTAAATGGCTATAAGCAATGCTGCACTAGCTCTACTCAAAGTGTTGCAAGCCTCCTATCCACAAGTATAGTTAGCTAGATCTAGATATGAAAGACACACTCAAATAGGTAATGAGACACAATTTTCTATAACAAGAGAAAGTGCTTGCAACTATGAACAATAGTACACTCTACACAAAATAAAAGACTAATGCAAGAGAGATATTGTTGGCAATGTAATGTAAGTAAGTAAAACAAGATAGGAGGTGAATGATATACCGCCGTGGCAAGTGGATGAATCAATCGAATAGTGAATACCAACAAACACCAATTGACACAAGGATTTTTCTTTCGAGGTTCACTAGCTTGCTTACCGGCAAGCTAGTCCCCATTGTGATGATCACTTAACTTGGATGTTCACGCACTAATAGGCATTACAAATACTAACCCACCAAGGGTGCCGCACAACCAACACAAGGAAAGGATGCTCTATATCACTAACAATGTATTAGAGTCACCTTTTGCGAATCTCCCACGGAGAATAGGCGCAAGAACCCCTCACAACCACCAAGAGTGTGGCCAAGAACAATCACCAAGCTTGCCAAACACTCCTCGCTGCACCAAGCCATCTAGGTGGTAGCAACCACTAAGAATAACAAGAAAACCGCAGTGAATACGAATCACCAAGTGCCACTAGATGTAACCTCACAAGCAAATGCACTTGGAACACTCAATCTCACTTAGAATGATCAATCTATCATGTATAGATGAGTGGAAGAGGGTTACTTTAGCTCACAAGTGTATGCAATGAACAAGATGTGCAAGAGAAAGAGATAGTGTTCGCTAAAGAATAATGGCCTTATTGGTTTCGGTGATTAACGACAAGTAAAAGATTATTATGGCTAATGTGTGTTTTGCAGAGGCTATGCGTAGCTTAGCCATAGTGATCAATGTGAATGGGCATCAATGGTTATCTCTAAGCTCTCAAGATGGATATCGTTTCGGATTTCAAAGAGACATGATGAAGACCCTAGAGTGATAGGTCTAAGTGCCATAAGGTGATGAAGGGCACTTAGTATAGATAGGGCTTCTATTTGATCTTTGACCGTACTATCAAGAGGGATCTAGACTAGTAGCTTGACTTAGAAGAGCTTCATGACTTAGGTGTGGTGCACACTTGACAGCCTTAGCTCTAAGCAAGCCTATGGTGACTGTAAGATAGCCTAGAACAACTTTCATATTATTCATCGCGACGAAAACCAAAGTTGAGGGAGAGCCTTTCTGGGCGTCGGACGCTAAGGCCAGAGGCACCGGACGCTGGGGTGAAACCCTAGCTGTGTCCGTCGGCGTAACAGAGAGCTCCAGAAATGCCTGATTTGCGACGGACGCGTCCGTCCACTAGGCGTCATATGCTAGCGAGCGTCCGGGAATATTTTCCCAGCAACCCGAGAGCAGCCAGTTGGCACTAAACGCTGCGGGGCAGCGTCCGTCGCCAAGCAACGGAGTGTCCGTCGCCTGCTGACGTGAACAGGAACTAGCCATTGGGGCTAGCGATGGAGCGTCCGTCGCCAACTTAAAATGCCTGTTTTCTCAACCCAAGGGCTGAGTGTGTGGGGGAGTATTTATACTCCACCCCTTGCCTTTCCACCTTGCCTTTGCTCATTTGAGTTGTTGAGATCTTTGAGAAGGTTGGGAAGAGAGCAAGAGCCCTAGAGAGAGAGTGATTTGCAAATCCATCCTTTCATCCTCTTCTGTAGTTCATCCAAGAGTTTAAGTGTGCATCCACTCTAGTTTTGAGGCTTGATTGAGTCAAGTGAAGATCAAGGCTTGTTACTCTTGGTGATCGACATCGCCTAGATGGTCCGGTGGTGCTTGGAGGAAGGTGATCGCTGGGGACATTGTCGGCGGCCCTTCTTCATCGACTTGTGATCGGTTGTGGCAGTTCACCGATTCGGAGTGGAGAAGTACCACCCCATAGAGAGCACTCATCCCTTGCGCGGTATTGAGGGGGAGCAATACCTTACGAGGTGCTCCAACGAGGACTAGGTGGGGTGTCGACTCCTCGATACGCCAGCAAAATGTCGCCGTGTCAAGAATCTATTTCCATAGCTCTTTACATTCCACACTTGTTCTTAATTCATACTAGAATTGTGTAGGGTGTTCTTCCATTCCTTGGCTTGCTACCACTTTCATAGTCTAAGGCACACAAACGCTAGGCACGGGGTGATTGACATTTGTTTAGGATTTCATATTTGCTTTAGAAATTTGAAATAAGCCCAATTCAACCGCCTCTTGGGCATCTTGATCATTTCAATTGGTATCAGAGCAAGGTTGCTCTAAATTAGGCTTCACTGCCTAGAGCAAGATGACCCATGGGGATGGACCGCCACCCATGTTCGATGGAGATGACTTTCCTTTTTGGAAAGTGCGGATGGAGGCCTACCTTGAGGTCGTGGATGTCGGCGTTCACAAAGACGCCACCATAGGCGGATCTATGTTCGCCGAGGATCCCTTCTTTGAGAAGAACAATGCTAAGGCAAAGAATATTCTTTTCTATTGTATTTGCAAGGATGTGTTCAATCGTGTGCGGAATTGCAAAACCACGCATGATGTTTGGACAAACGTTTGTGCACTTCACGAGGGGACCAAGTGTGAGCGTGAGGAACGCTACCACTTGGTCATGACTAAGTTGAATTCCTTTACCATGCTTGCTAATGAAAATGCAAATGAGATGTATTCACGTCTTAACATTCTTGTAGAGGAATTGAATGGACTTGGGCTCACTCAAATGTCTCCGCCAGATGTGGTGCGCAAGATTCTTTGTGTCTTGCCAATTGACAAGTATGGCCACATCGTCACCGTTCTTCACCAAGGGGATCTCTCAACTTCTACACCAACACAAGTGTTGGGCAAGATCAATACTCATGAGATGTACATGAAGATAGGTGATGGCGGTTCTTCATCCTCCTCCAAGAAGAAAGACAAAGAAAAAGAGGAAAAGAAGGACTTGGCCCTCAAAGCCTCCACCAAGGAAAAATGCAAGATCCAATTGGTGGTTGAGGATTCAAGTGATGATGAAGATGAAGACAACATGGCTCTCATGGTGAAGAAGACCACCAAGATGTTGAAGAGGCTAAACAAGAATGGAGTCAAGTTTGACTCAAAGAAGAAGAAATTCTTCACAAGCTCTTCAAGGAAGCCCATCTCTCAAATGAAGTGCTACAATTGTGGGATTCTTGGTCATCTAGCTCATACATGTACCGAAGAGAAGAAAGACAAGTTCAAGAACAAGAAGTTCAAGAACTACAAGAACAAGAAGGGTGCACAAGATGATTCAAGTGATGATGACAAGAAGAAAGATAAGCCTTAAAAGAAGAAGAAGAACTTCAACTTCGACAAGAAGAAGAAGGATGACAAGGCTTACATTGTTGGAGATTGGCTCACCGACATTGAAGATTCAAGTGAGCCCTCTGATAGTGAAAGTGAAGATGAGAAGGTGGCCTCCTTGGTGATTGGTTCTTCTACTCCACTGCCACCTCCTCCATCATCACTGGGCTCATCCTCTACACACCTATGCCTTACGGCTAAAGGTCACAAGAAGGTACAAAAAGAGGATGATGATGATAGTGGTGACTCAAGTGGTAGAGATAGTGATGATGAAGACATGCCTTCCTATGATGAGCTATTTAAAATTTGGAACAAGTACTCTAGCATCAGAAGGAGGTACAAAGGTAAAAATAACAAACTACTTGAGGTCAAAGAAAACTTGCATGCTAAGCTTGATGCCTTGACTAGTGCTAATGATGATTTGAAGCTTGAGAATAATTCTCTCACATCTAGCACTAGGGAGCTCAATGCCTCACTCAAGCAAATGAATGAGAAACATGATAAGCTTGAGAGGTCATCACAAGAGCTGCATAAAAGGTATAACTTGCTAAAAGATGACTACAACCAAGTGAGAAATGAACATGGCACACTTGTGATAGCTAATGAGTTGCTCAATAATGATCTTGCTATACATGTTGCTATTAACCTAGTTGTTAAGTGTGATATAGCTACTTCTTGTGAGGACTTGCTTGATGAAGATGCTAGTGAGGAAAATGCTAAGTGCAAGGGCAAGAAGGTAGTTGAAGCCGACAAGTATAATGACTATGTGAAGATGAGGGAAGAGAACTCAAAGCTCAAAGAAGAGCTAATCAACCTCAAGGCAAACAATCCCTTCACTATCAAGTCTGCCAAGGAAGATGACAAGGATGCTATCACCTTGATCAACACACTTAGAGAAGAAAATGCAAAGCTCAAGAATGACAAGATCAGGCTTGCAAGTGGAATGGAGAAGTTCACCAAGGGTCACAACCTTCAAAGTCAACTCTTGATAAACACTATCATGAAGAATGACAATATGGGTGTTGGGTTCAAGGAGAATCATGTGATAAAGACCAAAGTCAAGATGGAAGCAAAGAACTACTAAGAGAACAAGGCCATGAACAACAACTATGACAAGCCAAAGCCCAAGCCAAGGAGATGCTTTGAGTGTGGTCAAGTTGGTCACTTTGCTTATGATTTCAAGACTCCAACACCCAATACCTTGCCCAAGCACACAAGGCCCTTTGCTCATGATGCAGACTTTGTCATCAACAAGGACTCCAAGGGTATACCACTTGTAGTGTTTCTCGGGCCTAAGATGAAGAACAAACCCAAAGTGCTATGGGTTGCTAAGGAGTTGGTTACCAAGGCAATGGGACCCCGTTTTGAATGGGTTCCCAAACAACAAGCTTAACTCCAAGTTGCTTGTGTGTAGGTGAACTACAAGACCAATGGAAGTCATTGGGTGATTCATAGTGGTTGCACTCAACATATGACCGGTGACCCCCGGATGTTCACCACACTTGATGAGGATTGTTCGAGTCAAGACAAAATCACTTTTGGGGATAATTCAAAGGGCAAAGTTCAAGGCTTAGGCAAAGTGGCTATCTCCCAAGATCAATCAATTTCCAATGTCTTACTAGTGCAATCTTTGAGCTTCAACTTGCTATCGGTTGGTCAACTTTGTGATCTCGGTTTCCAATGTCTCTTGACTCCAAGTGAGGTTGTTGTGACCAAGGTGGATGACTCTTCATTGATATTCAAGGGATTCCAGCACAACAACTTGTATCTAGTGGACTTCGTTTCCAATGAGGCAAAGTTGCAAACATGTCTATTCTCCAAGAATTATTTGGGTTGGCTATGGCATAGAAGATTAACACATGTGGGCATGTCAACCTTTAAGAAGCTTGTCAAGAAGGAGATGGTTAGAGGAATCAAGGATGTGGTGTTTTAGAAGGATAAATTGTGTAGTGCATGTCAAGCCGACAAGCAAGTGACAAACACTCATCCAACCAAAGCTTTCATGAAAACCTCAAGAGTCCTAGAGCTACACCACATGGATCTATTTGGACCTACCACCTATGCTAGTCTTGGAGGCAATCTCTTTTGCTTGGTGGTAGTTGATGACTACTCTAGGTACACTTGGGTGTTCTTTCTTCAAGACAAAGGAGAGACTCAAGGCATATTCAAGAAGTTTGCAACTACACTACAAGAAATCTGGGGTTTTTTGACATTGTAATTATGTCAAAATATATAGAATTCATGTCACAACTTATAGATTATGACATGCGGTTGACAAAAATTCTAATGTCAAAAAACCCGCGTCATATTCTGACTATATGACATTTGTGTATTTATTGTCATAAGGTTATGACAATGGATTTTAGTGTCATATTGGTTTATGACTTAGGTTTATTGTCATAAAATCTTAGACCTTGCCACATGGACAGTTGCCACGTAGGATCAAAAGCTGACATGGCAAAGGAAATTAATGTCATAAATTGAATTTCGGCCTGCTAAAGCCCACATAAGTAGCTGCCTCTTTATGGGCCACAGGCTTCTGTTGGGCTGATATTGCCTGGCCCATTTTTTAATTTTCGTTTTTCCATAATTTTAAATATTACAGCCCGTATATGTTTAGCCCACACAATTCAGCCCATATATTTTAATCAGCCCTCATATTTCAGCCCATACTTTTTTCGGCCCACTTAGTGCAGCCCAAACATTTTAGATATACACTTCATTCCAGACCATACACAAAATTCAGCCCACATCCACAAATTTGCAGCTCATACAACAAATCAGATCTCAAATAAGCTTTACATAAGAGTTTAGTAGCTCAATGCATTTCATCAATATTCAGTTGCATATCCACATCATGAGTACACATCACTTCATCAATAGCAACACAACAGCCACAAGTATCTACCTGTTGTTGCACAAGAGTTCATTACACCAAAATAGATTCATCGCCTCGTAGACACAAATGTCACCAAAATGAGGCTAGTTGTGTTAGAGAGCTTACTGTCCAGCATAAGATGGTGCAAACTTGTTACCGTACAAGGTACGCAGGAAACCTTGGATTTCAAGGCCTTGTTGCTTCAACTTCTCAGTTTCTTCTTCATTCTTCCTAGCTTTTTCTTCACTCTTTCTTGTAGCTTCTTTTTGTTCTTCTACTTCCTTCTGCAAATCAGCAAGCTATAACTCTAGCCCTTCTTTTCCTATCCTTGCAACTTGCAACTCACTCTGCAGCTCATTTACACAATCGTTCAGTTCATCATCTCTAGCTTTTTTCTTCATCGCTGCAGACTGCATGCCAACATTGCGAAGAAAAGTTGAGTTTGCAAGAACATGAGCATTAGCTTGAGCAGGAGTCTTTAGATCTTGCCCTTGTTCTATTGGTTGAGCAACATTCGCCTCCATTTGAGCCTAGCAAAAATAACAGCCAAAAATTCAAATTTCAATGTTTACACATGTACTCATATGTTGTGTTGTCCACAATAAGAAATAGAGAAAGGTACTCACAATAGCCTCCTTGGCTTGCTCAGTAAAACCCGACTTGCTGCTGTCGTGTGTGTCCTTGAAAACATCAATCGCAGTTGGTTCCACGTCCTTAAATTTGGTTTGCTTCTAAAATACATAAAAACATAAACTGAATTAAAAAGACAGCAGCAGCGGCACTGTAACAACGACGCTGTAACAGCACATAAATAACAAACCATAAATTGCATACAGTAGTAAGACAGTAGCAACAACATTAACATTTAATTACTTGTATCCTAAGATAGCAGGACAGTATAAATAGATTCACAAAAATTTCATTGAACCTGACATGCTATAAATCTAAAATTGCACGTGGTTTACACCATTAATCCTTATACTAGAATCCCAACTGTTGTGTTTTGTGGATGGAGCAACAGACAAGTAGGGTATTCAAATTCAATTATATAGGCAAGCTATTAGGAAGAGCAATAAGCTAATAAAAAATCAATGAGCTACGACAGAAACATCATAGTGCAACTGTCATTGATCTGAGTTACAGAATGAACTCAGATAGCTAGCACAGCTTTGTTCATAACATGTAAACAGCTAGAGCCCAAAATGAATTTGATGTGAAGATCAAGAAGATTAGAAGTAAAAATGGGACCGAGTTTGTACACACCAAGATTGAAGACTATTGTGATGAAGTTGGCATTAAGCATGAAGTGTCCGCCACATACACTCCACAACAAAATGGTGTAGTTGAGAGGAAGAACCGAACATTGATTACACTTGTAAGATCCATGCTTGATGAGTACAACACCCCCGAGAAGTTTTGGGCCGAAGAAATCAACACCGCATGCTATGCGGCCAACCGGTTATTTGTCCAAAGACTTCTCAAGAAGACCCCTATGAGCTTGTGAATGGGAAGAAACCGGATATATCATTCTTCCGGGTGTATGGATGCAAAGTCTTCATCTACAAGAAGAGTCAACACTTGGGCAAGGTTGGTATTTCTTATGACTATTGGATAAATCCACAAGCGCACAAACTATACCGTTGTAGCACTTCACCTAGGAGTATTCCAAGGTATCGTAATTTATATTTTCCCAAGGGAAAGCTGGGCTAGAAATGATAATCAGAGAGAGATCCTAGAGAGCACCTCAACTTAGTACCAACTAGTATAGGGGCGTAAACGATATATGTGATAGGAAGGGATTGATGAATGAAGAAGCCAAGGTAAAAGATACTTAGAATGGACTAGATAGACTAGCTAGGTGGGAGGACAACGAGAGAGTATAGGGACTCCTATGTACTTCACTCTACTTCAATATACTTAGCTAATTAACTAGTCTAAACACTATAGTTTGTCTCCTCAATACAAGTACGCTAGGCGAGGGGATTGATCAGTAGGAGGACAAAACTCCTACCGGACCGCGCCCTCTTCTTACGGGGGCCTTACCTTTTAAGAACTTGCCTATAAACACGTTGTGGAATACAACGACTAGACAAGGCTGTCACCTCTTGCTAGCTACCACAAACAATCCATGCAGCAAGCGATAACCAAGGATAAGATGATGTATAAGCACCACGCTTACACACAACTTACTACATTGACTACGATCTATAATCAAAGCACCCTATGACAGACAATGATCGCATACGGGAAAGGTCACAAGGATCACAAACTATTAATGTAAAGGCTATTAAAGAGGAAAAGCATATAGCAGGACTATATATAATATAGAAATGCTCAAAGTAAATACTAAGTAAAGTAAAGAGAAAGATATATATTGAATAAGATAAGTCTTACAAAGAAGGAAAGATACAAGAGCTATACCAGACTCTCCAGAAGACAACTCCAGAAATCCCGAGCGCAGCTCGACTCAACTCTAACTCCCACTCTAGACTAACTCCTAGAACAATCTAAGGAATAGAGCTTGTAGGCTTATTCACCATGTGTAGGGGCTACTCCAGCGCCACGTCAGCGATCCAGGGCCTTCCATCCTCCACCCTTGGATTCAACGGACCCTTGAACCGACCAAGGGATGGATGGTGGTCATTTCCATCTTGTGCCAAGGGGTATGGCGGTTGGAGGGACCCAACCGACCTATAGAGGCGGTCGGCCGACCGCCCCTATGGCAGGTGGGGCCTCCTCTAACCTCCTGGAGATGGGCCCACTGGTTAGGGACCAAGTGGGGACCTGGTGGGCCTAGATGGGGGGTCGACCAATCCCCCTTGGAGGCTCTGGCCCACCTCGGTTTCCCAGGTGCGGGTCCCACTTGTCATGGATGTTGAATGTTGATTCTGAGGTGGTTGTCACATTTATCTCCTTAGTGTGGGCCCATGAATCCATGTGTTATGCATGTGAGCCGTTGAGAGAAAGCACAGAGTGATCCAAGGGTTGGAAATCACTCTAGGATGCTTCTCTTGGATCATGGCCGAGAGGGAAGCCATGTGGGCCCATAGGGTGGTTGGCCGACCCCCTATGTGGGTCCCACTTGCTCTCATTTGCTTCATTTCTTCATTCCTGCACTCAAACACTCATGGACATGTGGAACTGGTTATTTGATAAAATATGTTCATGATGTGTTTGTTTATCCTTGATCCTGAGATTGGTGGCAACATTTTAGCTATGTAAAAGTGGATCATATTTTGTGCCAATAGCCAGTTCCAAAGGCGTGGTGACATTGGTTTCCTTGTTGGGTACTCGTTTAAATCCAAGGCATACAGTGTATTTAACAAAGCCACCGGCTTAGTTGAAGAAACGTATGACTTGGAGTTTGATGAAATTATTGGCTCCCAAGGAGCGCTTGAGAATCTTGATGATGTAGGTGATGAACCCTTGAGGGAGGCTATAAAGAATATGTTGGTTGGTACCATCAACCCACAAGAGGTGGAAGAAGTTGAAGATGATGCAAATCAAGTACCTTCTCCGCCTCACACGCCTCAAGTTGATGAAGAACAAGTGAGGGAAGCTCAAGAAGATACCTTCATTCCTCAAGATCAAGCCGAGGTAGAAACTCAAAATGTTGATGCACCACATCCCCCTCCTTAAGAGACTAATAGAAGATCTACACCTATACTTCAAGCTCATCCACAAGACCTTATCATAGGGAGTCTGCGAACACATGGTTAATATGTGCTCATGTTTGTTTAGTTTTGTGATGAGTGATTGCCCAACATTTGAGCTATTCAGTTTGAGCGGTTCTACTAATCCTTTGCGAAAGCAAATGAGTGCCTGTCTATCGGCTTGTGGTGTGCAGGTGCTATGCCCGGAGACAGTGGTCAATGGCGTGGAGAAATCGAGTAGAGGCTTGTCGTGCCGATGGGCTGAGAGTGGTGAAGGACGGAAGCGGGGCTCGGACTAAGGGACCATGGGCACCGACGGACTAGCTGTGGTGGCTAGTGCTTGGCACCGACGAGCGCGACAAGACATGGAGGTAGACCGAGTCGACCAAGTAAAGACGACGGACGAGCGGGTCAAGCGGAGGCTCAGGGGACTCGAAGTCCGATCGGGCGAGGACAAGGTGACTCGAGTCGAGCGGTTTGGTGGTTTGGGCCGCAAAACCACCGGAGGACGGTTTCTGAGTTTGGGCCTCAAAACTCGGGGTTCGGTAGTTGAGCCAAAAACTACCGGTGGCGGGTTTTGCGGGTTTGGGACTCAAAACCTGGGCGGAGCTTCCAAGGAAGCGGGGATGGCACATGGCGGAATCCTGGAGGTTGCGTCAAGGCGACAGCAATTCCTGGCAGGAAGCGGGGCCATCCATTCAAACAAGTGGCTGGGAGTTACCCGACTTGAATTACAGTGTCTTAGGACTAGGTAATTCAGTCATGTATCTAAGGTGGGTCTTTGGGAAATAGCCAAAGCCCGTTAAGTAGGGGATGAAGGGGTATCCCTCATCCCACCTCTTGAACACTTAATCCTCCAACTCTCTCTACTCTCTCTCTCTAGTTCATGAGGGCCCTAGGTTGATTTCTTCAATATGTGTAAGAACTCGCGAATCTTTTGGTGGGAATCGGAGGCCTTACACTCCATAAGACATGGTTAGTTCGATTTCATGGTCGTGTCCCTTGTTTGCTTGTGTTCTTCGCATTTTGCTTTTTGGCTCCTCTTTGATCCCGAGATGAGATCTTTTGATTGAGAGTAGTTCTTGCAAATCTATTTGAACCAAGTTGTTCATAACCGTGAGGCGCATCTTTGCACTGAAGGAATTCTCCTCAAACCTCACGAGTACACAGATCGGGCAATTTCTTTGCCAAGTTTGTCGGTTCTTGAGTTTTCCTCGAAATCTTCTTCATCTCGTTAATCTGAACCAAATTGAGCGATGATTTCTTTGGGATAGCTCCCCAACTGCACTAGGATGATGCATACAATGTTTGGTTGCAGTTGGTGATCATTTGGTTAGGTCTAAATAAGATTTGGGGAGAGAAATCGATTTTCGCGTTCATTGTGCTCTGTTTGAGAGCGATGGATGCTCTGTCGGTTTTGTGTCGGACGCTACGGCTCACCCAAGCCAGCATCCGCCGCACTCTCTGTCTGCGCATGTGAGTTTGGCGCCGGACACCCGCCAACATCCGTCAGCCTTGCGTCAGACGCGTCCGTTGGTTTTCAGCTCGGTAAGGCTCTCTATTCGTTTTGCGTCGGACGCTTGCCAGCGTCCGTCGAGTGTCCATCAGACCCGTCCGTCGCCTAACCGACCCCTCGGGTTGCTCTTTGTCTTCGTGTCGGACGCTAAGCTCTAGCGTCCGTCGCCTAGGTTTTGACAGCGTCCGTCGCACCCCAACGGAGCGTCCGTTGCCCTTGACCCTAGCGTACGTTGGTTATTTTCCCCCGAGCAACGCGAGGGGGAGGTTGAGCACCTAGCAACTGGGTTTGGTTTTTGGGAAGAGGCCTGAATATTTTAAGAGAAATTTGAGGCTCCCATTCACCCCCCTTTGGTCGCCGTTCTCGGTCCTTCAGAGTCCATCAAGGGGGGTAACAACTCGATCTAGACTTGTTTCTTATGTTGAGCATCACTCCTTTGTTTCCTTTGTTGAGCCTACTAGTGTGGAGGATGCACTTGTGGACTCGGATTGGGTGAATGCCATGCATGAAGAGCTCAACAACTTCACCCAGAACGAAGTGTGGACACTTGTAGAAAAGCCCAAAGGAGCAAGAATCATTGGCACCAAGTGGGTGTTTCAGAACAAGCAATATGAGCAAGGTGTGGTTGTGAGGAACAAGACAAGATTGGTGGCAAAGGGGTTCTCCCAAGTTGAAGGCTTGGATTTTGGGGAGGCATATGCTTCACATCAGAAAATGAAACTTTTCAAATGGATGTGAAGAGCACCTTCTTAAATGATTTCATTAATGAACTTGTTTTTGTCTCACAACCTCCCGGGTTTGAAGACCCAAATTGTCCTAATCATGTGTATAGGTTGTCCAAGGCGCTCTATCGATTGAAGCAAGCACCTCATGCTTGGTATGAGAGGCTAAGGGACTTCCTACTCGAGAAGGGCTTCAAGATCGGGAAAGTGGATACCACACTCTTCACCAAGGTGCTAGATGGAGAGATCTTTGTTTGCCAAGTATATGTCGATGACATTATATTTGGGTGAACAAACCAAGATCATTGCAAGGAATTTGGTGACTTGATGTCCAAGGAGTTTGAGATGTCCATGATTGGCGAGCTTACCTTCTTCCTTGGCTTCCAAGTGAAGCAATTGAGGGAGGTCACCTTCATATCTCAAGAGAAGTACACTCAAGATGTGCTCAAGAAATTCAAGATGGATGATTGCAAGCCAATCAAGACACCAATGCCTACCAATGGACATCTCGACCTTGATGAGGGAGGTAAACCGATTGACCAAACTCTCTATCGCTCGATGATCGGTAGTTTACTTTACCTCACCGCATCTAGGCCGGATATCATGTTTAGTGTGTGTATGTGTGCTAGGTTTCAAGCAAACCCTAAGGAGTCACATCTATGTGTAGTTAAAAGAATCCTTAGGTCCATAAGGCACACCCCTAGCATGGGCCTTTGGTATCCCAATGGAGCTCCCTTCCAACTTGTGGGCTATTCCGATTCGGATTATGCCATGTGTAAGGTTGATAGGAAGAGTACCTCTGGCGTATGCCATTTGCTAGGAAGATCACTTGTTTCTTGGTCCTCTAAGAAGCAAAATAGTGTGGCATTGTCTACCGCTGAGGCATAATAGATAGCCATGGGAGCAAGTTGTGCACAAATCTTATACATGACACAAACTCTCCTAGATTACGACATTACCTTAAAAGAAGTTCCACTCTTGTGTGATAATGAAAACGCCGTAAAACTTGCAAACAACCCAGTTCAACACTCTCGCATCAAGCACATAGATATTCGCCATCACATTCTTAGAGATCATGTGGCTAGGAAAGACATATCACTACTAGGTGTTAAGAGCGAAGATCAATTGGCGGATATCTTCACAAAACCACTTGATGAAGCAACCTTTTGTAGGTTGAGAAGCGAGTTAAATGTGCTTGATCACTCTAACTTCACTAAAAATGATATTGTGTGAACCAACCATGCATCATGTGTAATATAACTTGTTAATTTAGTAATGCACTGTAACACCCAAAAATTTGCATTGTTTTGAAAAGTGCTAAATTGATTTAATTATGCTTTTACTGCTATGCATTTAATATAATTAAACTCTAAATGTTTTGGTGAATTAAAATTATCATGTAGAAACATGACTGAGCATACATGCTGGTGAAATTATTGATTTTGTATTGAGTGGTTTTGAAAATAGTCCAAAATTGTATTTAAAAAGAGATTTGAAAATGATTTGCAAAAATCAGTTCTAGATAAATTGCAAAAGCTTTCTTTTCTCCTCCCTTGTTTTCCTCCAATCTGGCCCAAGACCTTTCTCTCCCTCTCTTTTATTTCGGCCTCTTGGCCCAGCTCGGGCAGACTTCCCTTCCTCTCCTTGGCCTCGGCCCACTTCTCCGCCCGGCCCATCCCCTCCTCCTTCCCGCGTGGGCTGCGGCACAGCCCAGCAGCCGGCCGCAAGGCTGGAGGAAACCCCCATTTTCTCTCTTGTCAGCATGCCCCTTCCTCCTTCCCTGACTCCTGCCGAGCCACAACTGAGCAGAACACCGACCCGAGCTTGATCTCCTCCTCCGAATCCTTCCCAACCCCGATTTCTTGGGATCCTTGTTGCCTAAATCGAACTGAGCGCCCCTTATAGTCGTTCGGTACCCTTCTAGTCCTGTTTTTCCCATCTATTCTCTCCTACGCCTCCAACCGAACCCGCAGAGGCGCCACAAGACCGAGCTCCAACAGCCACCGTCATTTGAGTTTGCCAAGCTCCTCCGTCCACCATTAGCACTCCATCTTCTTCAAGATCAAGGTTCGAGTACCACGGACTCCTCCCCGTGCTCAATTTCTTGTTTCGTTGCCCTCACCGTGGTGTCGTCGCGTGCAGGGAGCAGAGCCCCGCTGCGTCACGCCGCCAGCTACCTCCGTGCTTCACCGGTCGCTGAAGTCACCCTAGGTGAGTTCGCGCTTCACCCCTCCCTCCCCCTGACCCCTCGGTTCATTGTTCTGAGCACCTTACCGCCCAATCGGGTGGCGCCGCCGAGCTCCATCGCTCTGGCAATGGCGAGTCACCGCTCGGCCCTCTGTACCCGGCCAGCTCCTTCCAATCTCTCCTCTGTTACCTCCCCCTTCTAATCTCCGCCGTCCAACTTGGATCGGATGGATCTCAGGCAAGGATACCCCTTCGCCTTGGCTTTTTGCATATGAAACCCTAGAGTTCTCCCCCTCTCAACCCACGGTCCTAACACGTACTCCGTGTTTACGTTTTCATGTCTGGAAAACGTAATCTCTACCGGATTTTGTTTTAATTGAAAATAAATGGAAAATCATTATTTACATAATTGCCTCTGAATTTCAAAACCCCATATCTTTCTCATTTTAGATCCGATTTGACCCGTTCGAATTGCATTAGATTCGTAATAAAATTCTCTACATGTTAATACCACTGTTAGTTATATTTTAAACTGACTAATTTAGTGATTATATTTAAATTAATATCTTTGTATAAGAAAACTTGTTTAAATCATAACTTCCTCGTTCTAGCTCCGTTTTTCATGCACGAAACGTCGATGTGATCGTCGCAATACATAGATTAGTTTTATAAACTGTTCATCTTGTTTTCTTACTATTGGTGTAATGTTCTAATCATGGATTTGTTTGCTTCGTGTATGATTTCACGTTGATTGAATGTTGTTGATTGTTGATCGGTATAGACGTTGAGCAACCGGTTGAAGAACCAGAGCTTTTCTTTGATCAAGACTAGAGAACCAATAGGAATTCTTCGAAGAAGGCAAGTATAACATGGGATTATCATTGTTGTCCTATTCATGATGAATATAACTCATATTCATGATTCCTTGTTACCATAGTTTGATCCTAGTGATTTGATATCCTGATACCTTGTCACCTATGATTTGATCTCCACATATGATTAGTATTGCTAGCGCTCATATCGGATGTACATGATCTTAACGTGTTAATGACTATATGCAATAATGATAAAACTCTCTTTTTAGGAACATTGGATTATAGGAGCTTATCTGTAGGGCAAAAGCTGGGATATATAGTACAACCACGGGGGCTATATGGCTCTGGCTTTAGCTCAGTATGGGGACCTTTTCTAGCTCGTTCAATGGTTACCTTTATGGCGCAAAATGGGGCGTGGCGAGACAGGTATAGTGTGGTTCCTAATCTATGGGCATAGCCGCGAAGGAGTGTGACCGTAGACAGGTTGGCTCTACACCCCCTGTCATGAACCTTGTGTCCCTAGCTTGTTAGACGAACCCTTGGAAGGCTTCATAGTGTACCCTGCTCGCTCACCTCGGTAGTGTTTTGGGAGTCATGATCCCGGGCATATGGGCAAACACGACTCGTGGGTAAAGTTGTACACCTCTGATCAGAGTTAAAAACTATCATGATAGCCGTGCTCACCTCCACCTCGTCCACCCACCGATTGGGGGAATGGCAAGGCAAAGCTCATCTCGAAGAAGCGGAAGAGGCCACTGATGGATCCAGCGTCAGTGGTAGCACTTGCAGCGGCAGAGGCAGTAGAGCTAGCAGAGCAGGGCGGACGTCGCGCCGGCTTGAGGATCGGTTCCTCTCCTAGCCGTGGATCGTGTCGTGAGTCCCGGTCTCGGGCAGAGATAGAGGCAGCGCTAGAGTCTGAGACTGAGCCACCAGAGGCTCCAGAGGCACCAGAGAAGACTAAGTAGGCAGAGGCCACGAGCCACTCTTCAGTCCAGGAGCTTATGGCCAGACGAGTTACGTGCTCTCGCGGGTCAGTGCCTCCTCCTAGGCCCGATGGTCCGAGGCGCAACGACAGACCTCCACCTCGATCCCGTCTGCCAGATCCAGTGAGGTACCAGGTTCGAGCACTATCTGCGAAGCAGATCCAGCATATGAGGTTTGCCGATTTCCATACTTGGTTCCCAGCACAGCGAGACCCCCGTGCCAGTCCAGACTTCTATACGACTGTGCACGAGAACTTCTATCGGGGTTACGTTGAGACCCGTGCACCACTTCGAGCTCACAGGGTCTGTCCACTCTAGGCCATTATTGATGTTGGTGGTCCAGAGATTTCCCAACACTTAGAGTATCTTCAGGGGCTGACTCGTTTGATTGGCCAAGTGGGTACCTATCAGGAGGATTGGGTCAGGCAGTTCTATGCCTCTTTGTGGGTTTCCCCGGATCACAAGTTCATACATTTCGGTTTCAGAGGCAGAGATGTGAGGATCTACGACACTCGTTTCCATGAGATCTTTCACCTTGAGGAGTCTCAGACGCAGATTCACAGTCTCTGCTACAGTGACCAGGAGGCACCATGTCGTCCTTACGAGGGAGAGGTACCATCAGTGGATTTCGTTCGACCTTGCTTTGTGCAGCTGTTCGGAGAGGGGTCCAGTCGTCGCACGCGTGACCTCACGCCGACTGCCCGTATCCTGAACGTGGTGATTAGGCATACCATTCCCCCCAGAGTAGGAGCCCGCGAGACACTGACTCAACTTCAGCTCTGGCTCCTAGCTCACATAGTCCGGATGGAGAAGTTCGATCTTTGGGACTTGATAGTCAGTGAGATGGAGGACATTATTGCTTCTGGCTTCCAAGGTCACTGGCAGTTGCAGTATGCACACTGGATTTCCTATATGATGATAGCTTGTGCTGAGTCAGTTGTGTTGCTTACCACTCTTATCTGCTCAGACACCATATTCCCAGAGTAGAACATGAGCCAGCTGGTCAGTCACAGTGGCAGAGGGCGTGGCAGACATACCTAGGGTCCTCACACCAGATAGACCGGCGTGGTGCCGGACTTAGATGAGCAGCAGGATGCTGCGGTACAGGGACATGCAGAGTCTGAGCTAGCTGATCTTGATGCTCAGATCGATGCTACAGCTAATGATACATATCAGGATGATCTACCTTTAGATAGCTCAGATGATGACTACCGGTCGATCCCTGAGTACGTGCCTCGGTCACATGACCATGAGCCCGGTGGGTGCAGCTCAGTTCCACCACCTACTTCAGACTCTACACAGGCTACTCTAATAGCCCTGCTTACACAGATGCAGCAGAGTCAGCAGCGACCAACTGAGAAGCTCCTTTGTCAGGCTAAGGAGCAGTGACAACAGTCTAAGGAGCAGCGCCGTCAGGCAGAGGAGGTCAGGAGACTTGCAGCACAACAGCTAGAAGCCTAGGCAATGTCTCAGGCTAGGCAAGATGAGTTCCAACGTCAGTTCTTAGCTTACCAGATGCAGCAGGCCGAGATGTAGAGGGCTTAGACTTAGATTCTTGAGCGCTTACTCCGTTCTAGCTCCGGGCCATCTTTCACTCCACAACTCCTGTTGCCCAGAGTCTCTCAGCAGCAGTACACCTCGCAGCCACAGACTATGCCAGTAGTGGTACCAACTCCCACTTTACAGCCCAGTGGGCTTCAGAGTCAAGCATTCGCTTCTCTTGTGTACCAGACCCCGATGACCCAGGTGTCATCATGGTTAGCTTCTCCCGGAGAGTATCAGACGGGCTTCACACCAACCTGGGGGGCTACCATTGAGGAGGTGACTAGAGACCTCACAACATCTTACAGAGAGATCACCGGAGAGGATTCTCCTATTGCAGCAGCTCAGCCTGACAGTCATCCTCTAGAGGTCCCTCCTCCAGTGACGCGCACTCATCTGTCCTCTGTTGGCTCATTGAAGATTGGACAGGACTGCTCGACCCAGACAGTGACTACACCTCCGCTTGTTGTTGTCACCACAGATGCTACCTCAGTTGCAGTTGAGGCAGTGGAGTGAGCAGCACCAGCTCAGTTAGAGGGTCAGCCAGCAGAGCTAGTGGCAGCAGCGACACTTGCAGAGCTTGCAGTGACACCCTCCCCTCCACCTCGTGTTTACTCATGTTGGGTCCCTGGGCCCGCTACTATTGAGGCAGGACCGTTAGAGGCTCCAGATGCTACAGTCACACCCTCAGAGCCTCAGGGGAGCTTAGAGAGTCTGCAGTTGCTTCACAGTCTGTAGAGCCAACCACCGAGTCAGCGTCCGCTCAGCCTACCCAGACCGTTTCCCAGTCTGTGCCAGCTTCAGAGGGTCAGGCAGATGACGGCAGTGACTCGAGTCCAGACTACATGCATTTTGATCTTCGTGCTCGGGACCCGACTGCTCCACCTCCAGATGCTCCAGCTTCTTAGAATTTTTTGTTGCTTGGCACCAAAGGGGAGAGAGGGTAGAGTAGTCGAGTATCAGAGATAGGGGGAGTGATTTGGATTTACTTGTGTGATTTTACTTCCCCGTACTCATGCATCATGTCTATGCTTTGTTGCACTTGTTTATATATGTGTGATGCTTGTGAGATACTTGTGTGACAAACTCTTATGCTTTCACTAATATATCTTGTGAGTTGTCACTTGTTTCATGATATGAATCCATGTTCAAATGGTATTTGTGCTTCCGCGACATACTCGGATATATATTTGAGCATATCATGAGGTACTCCGATTCTATTTCATATTCATTGAGTACCATGTTTGTGGCTTGGTAAAGGATGAGCAAGTATCATTCATTCTTATTTACTAACCCTTGCTCAACCCTTCCAAGTTACTTGAAATCCTAACTCAAAATCTTATATCTTATACTCGAGGATTATTGTCGTCAATCACCAAAAAGGGGGAGATTGAAGAATCATGGCCCTATTGATTTCGGTGATTAACAACAAGTAAAAGATTATTATAGCTAATGTGTGTTTTGCAGAGGCTATGTGTAGCTTAGCCATAGTGATCAATGTGAATGGGCATCAATGGTTATCTCTAAGCCCTCAAGATGGATATCATTTCGGATTTCAAAGAGACATGATGAAGACCCTAGAGTGATAGGCCTAAGTGCCATAAGGTGATGAAGGGCACTTAGTTTAGATAGGGCTTCTATTGATCTTTGACTGTACTATCAAGAGGGGTCTAGACTAGTAGCTTGAATTAGGAGAGCTTCATGACTTAGGTGTGGTGCACACTTGACAGCCTTAGCTCTAAGCAAGCCAATGGGGACCGTAAGATAGCCTAGAACAACTTCCATATTAATCGCGACGAAAACCAAAGTTGAGAGAGAGCCTTTCTAGGCGTCGGACGCTAAGGACAGAGGCATCAGACGCTGTCTGGCACGCTAGACGCTGGCGATGGACGCTGGGGTGAAACCCTAGCTGCATCTGTTGGCGTAACAGAGAGCTCTAGAAACGCCTGATTTGCGACGGATGCGTCCGTCGACCAAGCGTCAGACGCTGGCGAGCATTCAGGAATATTTTCCCAGCAACCAGAGAGAAGCCAGTTGGTGTCGGACGCTGCGGGGCAGCATCCATCGCCAAGCAACGGAGCGTCCATCGCCTGCTGACGTGAACAGGAACTAGCCGTTGGGGCTAGCGACGGAGCGTCCGTTGCCAACTTAAAATGCCTATTTTCTTAGCCCAAGGGCTGAGTATGTGGGGGAGTATTTATACTCCACCCCTTTCCTTCTTACCTTGCCTTTGCTCATTTGAGTTGCTGAGATCTTTGAGAAGGTTGGGAAGAGAGCAAGATCCCTAGAGAGAGAGAGAGAGAGAGAGATTTGCGAATCCATCCTTTCATCCTCTTCTCTAGTTCATCCAAGAGTTCAAGTGTGCATCCACTCTAGTTGTGAGGCTTGATTGAGTCAAGTGAAGATCAAGGCTTGTTACTCTTGGTGATCGACATCACCTAGATGGTCCGGTGGTGCTTGGGAGGAAGGTGATCGCCGGAGGATCATCGGCAGCAATTCTCCATCGACTTGTGATCAGTTGTGGGCGGTTCACCGAGCCGGAGTGGCGAAGAACCAGCCCTTAGAGAGCACTCATCCCTTAAGCGGGATTGAGGGGGTGCAATACCTTGCGAGGTGCTCCAATGAGGACTAGGGGGAGTCTCGACTCCACGATACCTCGGCAAAACGTCGTCGTGTCA
Source organism: Microstegium vimineum (assembly GCA_022036555.1). NCBI lineage: Eukaryota > Viridiplantae > Streptophyta > Magnoliopsida > Poales > Poaceae > Microstegium > Microstegium vimineum. The sequence goes on along the minus strand of CM039122.1, from coordinate 32,533,839 downwards.
AGAATCTCTTTCCCTAGCTCTTTACATTCCACAATTGTTCTTAATTCATACTAGAATTGTGTAGGGTGTTCTTCCTTTCATTGGCTTGCTACCGCTTTCTAGCTAGGACACACTATCGGTAGGCACTAGGGGGAGATTGCCATTTGTTTAGGATTTCATATTTGCTTTAGAAAATTGAAATAAGCCCAATTCACCCCCCCCCTCTTGGGCATCTTGATCCTTTCAATTGGTATCAGAGTAAGGTTGCTCTTAAATTAGGCTTCACCGCCTAGAGCAAGATGTCCCATGGGGATGGACCACCTCCCATGTTCGATGGAGACGACTTTCCTTATTGAAAAGTTCATATGGAGGCCTATCTAGAGCTCGTGGACGTTGGCGTGCTCAAAGCCGCCACAAAGGGGGTTTCTTACTTCGCAGAAGACCCCTACATTGAGAAGCATAATGACAAGGCAAAGAATATACTTTTTCGTGGCATATGCAAGGATGTCTTCAACCGAGTGCGTAATGCCAAAGACGCATTTGAGTTGTGGACCACTATTTGTGCTCTTCACGAAGGCACAAAGAGCGAGCGTGAGCAACGCTATCACTTGGTCATGGCAAAGCTCAATTCTTTTACTATGCCTGCTAATGAAAACGTAAATGAGATGTATTCACGTCTTAACATTCTTGTAGAAGAATTGAATGGACAACCAAATAGCGCCGACCGATGTGGTGCGCAAGATTCTTTGTGTCTTGCCAATTGACAATTATGGCCACATCATCACGGTTCTTCACAAAGGGGATCTCTCCGCATCTACACCAACACAAGTGTTGGGCAAAATCAATGCTCATGATATGTACATGAAGATCAATGATGGCTCTTCATCCTCCTCCAAGAAGAAAGATAAAGATAAAGAAGGACTTGGCTCTCAAGGCATCCTCCTCGGAGAAGTGCAAGATGCAAATAATGTATGAGACTGCAAGTGATGATGAAGATGAAGAAAACATTGCCCTCATGGTGAAAAAGACCACCAAGATGTTGAAGAAACTAAACAAGAGTGGAGTCAAGTTTGATTCAAAGAAGAAGAAATTCTTCACAAGCTCTTCAAGGAAGCCCATCTCACAAATGAAGTGCTACGATATTGGGGGATTCTTGGTCATCTAGCTCATGCATGCACCGTAGAGAAGAAAGACAAGTTCAAGAACAAGAAGTTCAAGAACCACAAGAACAAGAAGGGTGCACAAGATTATTCAAGTGAGGATGATAAGAAACAAGATAAGCCTTACAAGAAGAAGAACTTCGACTTCCACAAGAATAAGAAGGATGGCAAGGCTTACACTGTTGGTGATTGGCTCACCGACATTGAGGACTCAAGTGACTCCTCCGATGATGAAAGTGAAGAATAAAAGGTGGTCGCTTGGGTGATTGGTTTTTCTACTCTACCGCCACCTCCTCTTTCATCACCGGGCACATCCTCTACATACCTATGCCTCATGGCTAAAGGTGACAAGAAGGTACAAAAAGAGGATGATGATAGTGGTGACTCAAGTGGTAGTGATAATGATGATGAAGACACACCATCCTATGGTGAGCTAATTAAAATTTGCAACAAATATTCAAACATCATCATAAAATACAAGTGTAAAAATGACAAACTACTTGAGGTCAAAGAAAACTTGCTTGCTAAGCTTGATACCTTGTCTAGTGCTAATGATGATTTGAAGCTTGAGATTAATTCTCTCACATCTAGCACTAGGGAGCTCAAAGCCTCACTCAAGCAAATGAATGAGAAACATGATAAGCTTGAGAGGTCAACACAAGAGCTCCATACAAGGTATAACTTGCTAAAATATGACTACAACCAAATAAGAAATGAACATGCCACACTTGTGGTAGCTAATGAATTGCTTACAAATGATCTTGCTACACATGTTGCTATTAACCCGGTTGTTAAGTGTGATATACCACTTCTTGTGAGGACTTGCTTGATGAAGTTGCTAGTGAGCAAAATGCTAAGTGCAAGGGCAAGAAGGTAGTTGAAGCCGACAAGTATGATGACTATCTGAAGATGAGGGAAGAGAACTCAAAGCTCAAGGAAGAGCTAATCAACCTCAAGGCAAACAAGCCCTTCACTATCAAGTCGGCCAAGGAAGATGACAAGGATGCTACAACCTTGATCAACATACTTAGAGAAGAAAATGCAAAGCTCAAGAATGAGAAGATCAAGCTTTCAAGTGGGTTGGAGAAGTTCACCAAGGGCCACAACCTACAAAGTGAGCTCTTGATGAACACCATCATGAAGAATGACAACATGGGAGTTGGATAAAAGGAAAACCAACTCATGAAGGCCAAGGTAAAGATTGAAGCAAAAAATTACTACAAGAACAAGGCCATCAGCAACAATTAAGAGCAAGCAAAGCCAAAGCCTAGAAGATGCTTTGAGTGTGGACAAGTTGGTCACTTTGTGAAGGACCGGAAACAGCGACCAGAGGTGGGGGTGAATGGGAGCCAAATAAAAATTCCTTTCAAAAGATCTTGACCCTTGTCCCAAGCACGACCCAAAGCACGAACTAGGCTCACGACCCACAAGAGGGTGGATGTTCTAGGAGATGTCCTAGGAACTCAGCGGAGCTAGTTACAAACCCGGAGAAACAACCCGCAACTCGAACGGAGAAAACAACAACAAATAGTAGCCGTCGGACCACTCCGTCAGGACCTCTGGACCATAGCACAACGGTCCGGAGCCTTGGTCTGACGCTCTTCCTTGCTTTCTCGAAACAACACAGTATGCACCCTAGCTCCGGATGACTTGCTCTGGACTAGTCCGGTGGTACCTTTGGACCAAGGAAAGTGGTCCGGTGCTCACTCTTGTCTTGGCGTAAAAACACAGAGTACGCGCCCCTGCTTCGGACTAGCCGTCGGACCACCTCCGTCGGACTAAGCTGGCTAGTCCAACGCTTTGTTGTCTCTCTTGACAGAGACCTCCGGACCAATGGGTATGATCCGGAACCTCAAAAGCGAGTAATCTAGAGTTTGGTCTGACGCCCTTCGCTACTTGACACGTTCACAGGTCAAGACCATCGAACCACTTGCCATGGTCCGGAGCTAAGGGCAAGTCGTCCGAAGCCTAGTCCGATGCTTGCAAGCAGAGCTGCTCAAACCCGCAAAAAACGGTTTCCACTCTGCCAAATCTTCCCAAAACTCAACCAAATGATCACCAACTGCAACCAAACTTTGTAGGCATGATCCTTGTACACTTGGGGAGCTACCCCGAAGAAATCATCGCTCAATTCGGCTTAGAGTAACGGGGAGAAAAGAGATTTGGGGGGAAATTCAAGAACGAAGAACTCCGCAAAGAAATCGCCCGATCTATGCACTCGTGAGGTTTGAGGAGAATTCCTTCGGTGCAAAGATGCTCCTCACGATTAAACTTGGTTCAAATGGATTTGCAAGAACTACTCCATAGAAAAAGATCTCAAATCGGGATCAAAGGAGAGCAAAAAGCAAAACGCGAAGAACACAAGCAAATCGGAGACTCGATCACAAAATCAAAGTCGCCATGGCCTACGGAGGGTAAGGCCTTCGATTCCACCAAAAGATCACGAGTTCTTACAAAGGTTGGTGAGATCAACCTAGGCACCTCCAGAGCTAGAGAGAGGTTAGAGAGAGAGAGGTGGTGCAAATGAATAGGGTTCCAAAGGTGGGATGAGGGATACCCCTTCACCCTCTACTTATCGGGCTTTGGCTATTTCCCAAAGACCCCCCTAGACACATTGAGTGAACTACCTAGCCTAAGCATTGCAGTCCAAGCTCCGAAAAATATCTCCTGCATTTTGAATGGACGGCCCTGCTTCCTACCAGGAGTTACCGCCGCCTCGATGCAATCTCCAGGATTCTGCCACGTGCCATCCCCGCTTCCTCGGAAAATAGCCCAAACCCGCGAAACCCGCCACCGGTAGCTTTCGGCTCAACTACCGAACCCCGAGTTTTGAGGCCCAAACTCGGAAACCGTCCTCGGATGGTTTGGATTCCCAAACCACCAAACCACTCGACTCGAGCCACCTTGTCCTCGCCCAATCGGACTCCGAATCCATGAGCCTCCGCTCGACCCGCTCGTCCACGGTCTTGACTCGGTTGACTCGATCTACCTTCATGTCTTCTCACACTCGTCGGTGCCAAGTACTAGCCACCACAGCTAGTCCGCCAACGCCCATGGTCCCTCAGTCCGAGCCCCGCTTCCGCCCTTTACCGCTCTCAGTCCATCGGCACGACAAGCCTCTACTCGACCTTCTCCACGCCATTGACCACTGTCACTAGGCATAGCACCTGCACACCACAAGCCGATAGACAGACACACATTTGCTTTCGCAAATAGGTTAGGGTAAGCCACTCAAACTGAAACACTCATGTGTTGGACAATCACTCATCATCAAAACTGAACATACATGGGTACTTACCTACCATGTGTTCGCAATCTCCCCCTTGAGGAGTGCATTGTCAACACAAGTGCATTTCAGATTTGAGCCACCAGGTAAAGCTCTCCAAATGACCAAAAAGCTAAGAAAGCCAAAACGAGGTCACTTGAGAGAAGCAAAGCGATTTCAAAACTTGATTCCCAAAGACGTGGGCAACGACTCGACGCAACCAAGCAAAACAAAGCTAGCTCTCAAGAAGAAGCAGAAAACGGGCTCAACACCGCTAGCAAAGCAAGATACCAATCGAAACCTATCAAAGCTCAAGAAGCCAAAAGAGATACCAAAATGCCTTAAGGCCAAGAGACTTCTCAAGATACCAAATGGAAGACCTAAAAAGGTCACAACGACGCACAATTTCTCCCCCTTGATTAGTGCAAGTATGAAGTGCATCAAAAGCTCCCCCTTGGATGGATATGAGGATGAAATGCACACCTTTCTCCCCCTTGTTGATACATGCAGCTCATCAACAACTCCCAATTCAAGATTTTTGCTATAGAAGCCATGATAGGCAAAATGAGTGCACAAAACTTCATACTTAGAGGTAACACAATGAAAAGATGCTCTAAGTGACGTGATCCTGTGAGAATAGGAAAAGCTCTACGTGCCTAACAAAGACTCAAGTTGAGCTTAAGATCACTTTAGAAGCTATTTTAGAGAGCATTACATGTTAGCGTAGAGAAAGGGTATCACCTCCTAGAGACAACTAGACACGGCAAAAAAGATAGGATCTATCTCCAAAAAATATCATGTATAGCAAGTAAAACTATCCCTAGCAAGGTTCATACAACAAGCCAATGACCCAACTGAATGATTTTTTTCATGTTTTAGAGTTTTGCAGCCAAATTTCAGTTTTAGGCACATTTTAAGTTGTATGCGAGTGGTTGTTAGAAAAGTGATGCCACTTACCAACCGGGCGAAGCCAAAGAGCTTGACACACCGGTTTCGGTCATACACGACACCGCTCAAGTTCAACCCTTATGCGAAGCAGTCTCGAACACACGGTGAAGTGCTCACAATGCAAACCCAACTCGATCTTTTCAATTCACAATTCAGAGAGCAATTTCATTTTAGATCAAATTTAATCATGGTGCTCAATGGAAGTGAATGAAACAATGAAGAGTCATAGTTACAAGCTATATACAAAACAACCAAGAAGGATCTTCAAAAGCCTACACAAGCTAGTGCCATTTTAGAGGTGACATGGGGAATTAAGTTCAGTTTTAAAGCTTTTCTAACTTAGCTCTATTGCATATCATGAGATCAAAGAGAGTCTAAGTTAGGAAACACCATAGACACATAAAGCACCTCAAATAGAGCATAGTTTCATTATGTTGGCTAGAGGTATGAAGCTTGAAATGAACTATGTTACAAATGCAATGCCACCAATTGAAAGCTAAACACACCAAAAGAAAGAAAAAGAAAAGTCAAATAAGAACCAAAAAGAACTATGATACACAAAGAGCTTCCCTCAACTAAAAAGGGAAGCAAACACCCAACTCGCCCCGAAGGCGAGAAAACGTAGCTTGATCCAAAGGCTTTGTGAGAACGTCCGCAAGCTTGTAGGAGATCAATGTCGTCCTTCTCGTAGTGATCTCGCAAGAAGTGAAAGCGAACGTCAATGTGCTTGGTCTTAGAGTGAAGCACGAGATTTTTTGCCACACTAATTGCACTCGTGCTATTGCAAAGCCGAGGCACCTTAGTAAGCACAAGACCGAAATCCTTCAAAGTTGCAATCATCCAAATCAACTGCGAGCAATAGCTAGACGCGACAACATACTCAGCTTCGCACGTCGACTGTGGCACGCTAAACTGTTTGCGAGAAGACCAAGATACAAGAGAAGACCCGAGAAACTGGCAAGTCCCAGAAGTGGACTTCCAATCAAGACGATAACCGGCGAAATCGACATCAGAATAACCACAAAGCACAAGAGAGGAGGAGGCAGAAAACCAAAGACCAAATTCGGGAGTGAAGCGTAAGTACCTCATGATGTGTTTCACCGCCTGCTTGTGCGAAGTCCGTGGAGATGCCTGAAAGCACGCACACAAGGAGACGACAAACTGAATGTCTGGCCGAGTCGCTGTCAAGTACAGAAGCGACCTGATCATGCTTTGGTACTCTATCTGATCCACCGCCTCTCCTTCCTCGTCCGCATCCAAGGCAGTCGTAGTCGACATGGGCGTTGATAGAGGCTTTGCCTCACCCATGTCAAACTTCTTCAGAATGTCCTTCGTGTACTTGCCTTGGTGCACAAACGTCCCTTCCTGGGTTTGCTTGATTTGCAACCCGAGAAACAAAGTCAACTCTCCCATCATGCTCATCTCAAATTCCCTGCTCATAAGATCTGCAAATTTGGCAACAAGAGCATGAGAAGAACCACCAAAGACGATATCATCCACGTATATTTGGACAAGGAGAGTGTCTTTGCCTTGCTTGAGGAGAAACAACGTCTTATCTACCGATCCCATTTTAAAACCCTTAGCTAGCAAGAAGGTTCGCAATCTATCATACCATGCTCTAGGGGCTTTTTTCAAACCATACAAAGCTTTGAGAAGTTTAAAAACATGGTTTGGAAACTTGGGATTTTTGAAACTGGAAGGTTGTCTAACATACACTTCCTCCTCTATGTAGCCGTTTAAGAAAGCACTTTTAACATCCATTTGAAATAGTTTAAAACCCTTAGAAGCCGCAAAAGCTAGAAGGATTCTAATTGCTTCTAAACGTGCTACGGGAGCAAAGGTTTCATCATAGTCTAGTCCCTCCTTTTGACAAAAGCCTTGAGCTACCAACCTAGCCTTGTTGCACACTACCATCCCATCTTCACTTTGTTTATTTTTTAAAACTCATTTGGTAACTATGGGGTGGCAACTAGGTGGTGGAGGAATTAAGACCCAAACACGGTTTCGCTCAAAGTTTTCTAACTCCTCGTACATGGCATTAACCCAATCCGGATCCATCAAAGCGTATCCAACATCTTGGGGCTCAAAAGACGCGACAAAAGCCGAATGAGCAAAGTGAGAGAGATAGGACCTAGACCGCGTGAATCGACGGTCAATGTCGCCGATGATGTTCTCCAGCGGGTGCTGCTGCTGGATGTAGCGGGGAGCTTGCCTGGAAGAAGTAGCCTCCCCCTCGACAACAGCTATAGCTCCCTCAGGTGCAACGGGCACCGACTGAGGAAGCTGCTCGAACGGCCCCCATGTAGAGGAAGTAGTCGGGTCGGGGCCGTGAGCCGAAGTGGACGTCGCAGGGTCGACTAGGGATGCCGGTGGAGTCGGCTCGGGATCACCCCATTTGGCGTCGTCCTGCTCATCCTCCACGAAAATGCTAGTGTTCACCTCATCATCACTTGCAAGCTCAAAAGCAGTGGAAACACAGGGCATAGTCTCATCAAAAGTAATCTCACAAGTCTCCATCACTCGGTTAGTCTCAAGGTTAAGTGCATGATAAGCACAAGAGTGAGTAGAATAACCAAGATAGATACCGTCAGAAGACCGTGACTCAAATTTGTCCAACTTACTGCCCTTTTTGAGGATGAAGCACCTGCACCCAAACACCCGTAAGTGACTTACCTTGGGTGGTCTCCCAAATCGCAGTTCATAAGAGGTCTTTTTATTGAAAGCTCGGAGCAAAATGCTATTGGAAACATAGCAAGCAGAACTGATCGCTTCGGCCCAATACCCGCCTAGGAGTCCTATGCTCATCGAGCATCGTCCTGGCCATCTCAACAAGGGTCCGATTCTTGCGCTCAACAACACCGTTGTGCTGGGGAGTGTGAGGTGAGGAAAACTGATGGTCGAGTCCCAAGGAAGAGGAAAGAGATGCAAAGCGAGCATTTTTTAATTCTGTGCCATTGTCACCGCGGATAGCTCTCATGGCATTCTTAGGTAGCTCATTTTGAAATCTCAAAATCAGATCTCTAACCAAAGGAAAAGCCTCATCCTTACTCTCCAAAAAGAACATCCAAGAGTACCTCGAGTAGTCATCAACGACTACAACCACATACCACTTCCCTCCTTCCGATCTAACCCGAGCTAGACCAACTGTGTCCATGTGTAAGAGCTCGCCGGGTCGAGTGGTCATGATCTGAGTCACAGGAGGATGGGAAGGGCCAACCATCTTTCCATGCCTGCAAGGATGGCAAACCAAATCCTTCTCGAACTTTAGCTTTGAGAATGCTTGGATAAAGTCCATTGAGCTAAGCCTTGCAAGCAAGTCAAAACTCAAATGTCCCAATCTCCTATGCCACTTCCAAGGCTTGGAAGAAGAACTGGCAAGAAGACAACGAGAAGGTCCGGAAGAGATAGTAAAATCCGCATGAAAAATCTTCCCGAAGGGTAAAATCCGGCAAACAAGCTCACCCCGAGAGTCCAAAATCCAAGACAAATTAGGATTAAAGCTCACTTCAAAACCGTCTTCAAGGAGTTGCGAAACCGAGAGAAGGTTAAAATGCAAATTCGCAGCCAAAGCAACATCGTTGAGGACAAAAAACGAATTGACTCGGATCGACCTTTGGGATAGAACCTTACCTTTACTCTTGTCCCCTAATGTGATGTACTCGATGTGGCGCACAGGGTCGAGGCTGGAGAACCACTTGGTACTTCCGGTCATATGGCGTGAACATCCAGAATCCACAAGCCAAGTCTCCTCTAGTCATCCTTCCTACATCAATAAAAAGACATAGGGTGAGAAAACGGTGCAACTCTGGGGTTATTAAACTCTGAAGGATACCAGTGTTGTCCCACTTGCCCAAAGAATGGGTTAGGAGAAAAAACCAAACATCTCCTGCCCCACGGAGGGATAACGATCACCACGATAGGAAAAAACGTGGTCCGCTAAAGAAGGGTGGAGTGAAGCCACTGCCACGAGGCCTGTAGTCATATGGGTCACCACCGGTACCACGCCGGGCACGACCACCACGTGGTCTTGCCTCCTGAGGCCTAGCACCTTGAGGCACTGCACCTCTAGGCCTAGTAGTGTGCCTCTGAACTTCCGGTTCACACACCCCAACTAGTGGGTGGTACATGTCCCGGTTGTTCAACTCAAACTGCCTCCGATCATCTCTCTTCCTCCTAAAGCAAAACTCAGCCAAGTGCCCATCCCTCTCACAATAATCACAGTGGTACCTCACCGCACTCTTGGTAGGCACTCTCTTGGTAGGTTGGGTGGCTCTAGCTTTCTTAGGAAGGGGATCACTAGAGATGTCGGGTAGTGTGTCAAGTTGGTTCCGAAGGTGATTCAGTTTTGCAATCCACACTTGCTTCTGTGGAGTGGTTTTGGGTGGTTCCTCAAACACACCATCTCTCACAGGTATCTCAGAGGGGTTGGTAGGCTTAGGTGGAGTGAACTTGGTGAACTTGGGAATTGTACCGGATTTCTCGCTCTCGCTCAACCCACTGCACTCACCGATCTGGCCAAACATGCTATCGTCCTTCAGACCTATAGCAAAGCCTACTCCCGTGCTGCCAGCCCTTTTGCATTGGCTAGGCAACATCCCCAGCTGCAGCTCTCGGCACGACACCTAGCTCAAGATGGACCGAAGGTATGTGTTTTCCTCCTCGGTACGCATCTTGTCGTGTCTGCACGACGCGATCTCAAGCTCCAAAGCCTCAAAGTGATCCGACTCTCTAGTGCTATCTGAGCTGGCCTTCTCTAACACAGTGATCCTAGCATCCTTCTGTGCCAGCTCAGAACGCAAGCCTAAGCAAGACTTGCACGCACCAAGTAAACTAAGCCTAACCTTCAGCTCACTGATCTCCTCAAGTCGAGTGCCATACTTGTCCTGACGGGTGACAAGATCAGACATGTGGATGGCGCAAGAATCACACTCTACCTCCTCGGTAACCACCACAGACGACTTAGCAAAATCTAGCTCATGGAGCGCGCTAAGGTACTTCGCCTTAAAATCGTTCCTCTCTCTAATCGCACGCTTGAGCATGGAGTCCGGACTCATGTATGTGGCACTCAAAGTCTCAAGCTCGAGGGAGAGGGATTTGATGGTGTGAGGTACCTCGGGTGTTTTGGAGTCGGAGTCGTTCTTGTGTTTGCCGGCCTTGCCTTCTTCAATCGCCATGGTGCAAAAGCCACCGTGCTTGGTGTTAGCGTAGAAGCATAGGGCGTTGAGCTTGTCCTCAACCTTTCCCTTCAACTCATCGTTGCTCGAAGAAGAGCCTCCGTCGGAGGAGAACTCGATGTCGCTGAGGGAGGCGGGGAAGGCTCGATGATCAGCCTTCACCTTGTCAAGCACCTTCTTCACGGATCTCCAGTGAAAGCCGCCCTTGGCTTCGTGCTTGCCGTCGAAGCGTGCTCGCGCTTGTCCTTGTGCTTGGTGAAGTCACCCGCAACTTTCTTAGGGCAGTTTGCGATGAAGTGATCCTCATCACCGCAACGGTAGCACCCCTTGGCCATGCCACCACGTCGTCAGTTCAAACGGTTGTTTTGAAACCATGAGAGCCTAGTGATGACCAAAGCTAGCTCATCATCTCCAAGCGCCTCCACTTGTTCCTCTGTCACAGATATCAAAGACAAAACAAACGAAGAGTGTGAAGAGTTAGAGCAAGAAGAAGACACACCACCGGGGCCAGAAACCAACGCCATGGATGGGTTCGATGGGTTCTCAAGCTTGGCCCGGGTCTGGTGGTCAATCTCCGAGGACTTGAGCTTGCTGAACAGCTCGTCTACGGTCAGGGCATCATAGCCCGGTGACTCTTGAATGGCAGCCACCTTCATCTCCCACACCTTCCGATCAAGAGCATGCAAAATCTTGATAGCCATCTCATGATCATCATAAGGCAAGTTGGCACGATTTGTGCACATCTTGTTGACGATAGATTGGAAGCGAGTGAACATCCCGTCAACAAATTCGCTGGCCAACTGAGTGAAGTTCTCGTACTCTCTACGGTACGTGTCGAAGAGTCTGGACTTGATCTGAGGATTGCCCTCATGATATCTCAATAGTGTTTGCCAGAGCTCATGTGCCGTAGTGAGACTCGAAGCCCGCTCAAACTCCGGAAGAGACAAACAAGAGAAGAGAATGCTACGAGCTCTTGCGTTTGACGCATGTTGTGTGAATTCGAGATCGGTGATCTGAGCGCCAAGAACCATGTAGTCCTCATTCTCACAAATCTCCCAAAACTTCGTGTCAAGCCCTTGGAGGTAAGCGGACATGCACACCTTCCAATAGGCAAAGTTGGTTCCATCAAAGTAAGGAGTTACCAGCACCTCGCTCCATGTCGCCTTCACGGATCAAGAACCGTGTAAGGTGGATTGATCCTTAACCGACTCTCATACCAATTGAAGGAACGGAAATGGCGACCAGAGGGGGGGGGTGAATGGGAGCCAAATAAAAATTCCTTTCGGAAGATCTTCACCCTTGTCCCAAGCATGACCCAAAGCACGAACTAGGCTCACGACCCACAAGAGGGTGGATGTTATAGGGGATGTCCTAGGAACACAGCGGAGTTAGTTACAAACCTGGAGAAACAACCCGCAACTCGAACGAACAAAACAACAACAAACAGTAGCCGTCGGGCCACTCTGTCAGGACCTCCAGACCATAGCACAAAGGTCTGGAACCTTGGTCCGACGTTCATCCTTGCTTTCTCGAAACAACACAGTATGCACCCTAGCTCCGGACAACTTGCTCCGGACTAGTCCGGTGGTACCTTCGGACCAAGGAAAGTGGTCCGGTGCTCACTCTTGTCTTGGCGTAAAAACACAAAGTACACGCCCCTGCTTCGGACTAGCCATCGGACCACCTCCGTCGGACTAAGCTGGCTAGTCCAACGCTTTGCTGTCTCTCTTGACAGAGACCACCGGACCAATGGGGTATGATCCGGAGCCTTAAAAGCGAGTAGTCTGGAGCTTGGTCCGACGCCCTTCGCTGCTTGACACGTTCACGGGTCTAGACCACCAGACCACTTGCTATGGTCCGGAGCTATGGTAAAGTCGTTCGGAGCCTAGTCCAATGCTCGAGAGCAGAGCTCCTGAAACCCACAAAAAATGGTTTCCACTCCTCCAAATCTTCCCAAAACTCAACCAAATGATCACCAACTGCAACCAAACTTTGTAGGCATGATCCTTGTATAGTTGGGGAGCTATCCCGAAGAAATCATCGCTCAATGTGGCTTCGAGTAACGGGGAGAAAAGAGATTTGGGATAAATTCAAGAACGAAGAACTCTGCAAAGAAATCGCCCAATCTACGAACTCGTGAGGTTTGAGGAGAATTCCTTCGGTGCAAAGATGCTCCTCACGATTATGAACAACTTGGTTCAAACGGATTTTCAAGAACTACTCCATCGAAAAAGATCTCAACTCGGGATCAAAGGAGAGACAAAAAGCAAAACGCGAAGAACACAATCAAATCAGAGACTCAATCACAAAATAAAAGGCGCCATGGCCTACGGAGGGTAAGGCCTCCGATTCCACCAAAAGATCACGAGTTTTTACAAAGGTTGGTGAGATCAACCTAGGGACCTCAAGAACTAGAGAGAGGTGGTGCAAATGATTAGGGTTCCAGAGGTGGGATGAGGGATACCCCTTCGCCCTCTACTTATCGGGCTTTGGCTATTTCCCAAAGACCCCCCTAGACACATTGAGTGAACTACCTAGCCTAAGCATTGCAGTCCAAGCTCCGGAAAATATCTCCTACATTTTGAATGGACGGCCCCGCTTCCTGCCAGGAGTTGTCGTCGACTCGACGCAACCTCCAGGATTCCGCCACGTGCCATCCCCGCTTCCTCGGAAGCTCCGCCTGGGTTTTGAGGCCCAAACCCGCGAAACCCACCACTCGTAGCTTTCGGCTCAACTACTGAACCCCGAGTTTTTAGGCCCAATCTCAGAAACCGTCCTCAGATGGTTTTGAGGTCCAAACCACCAAACCACTCGACTCGAGCCACCTTGTCCTCGCCCGATCGGACTCCGAGTCCCATGAGCCTCCGCTCGACCCACTCGTCTGCCTTCTTGACTCGGTCGACTCGGTCTACCTCCATGTCTTGCTAGTCAGCCACAGCTAGTCCGCCGGCGCCCATGGTTCCTCAGTCCGAGCCCCGCTTCCGCCCTTCACTGCTCTCAGTCCATCGGCACAGCAAGCCTCTACTCGACCTTCTCCACGCCATTGACCACTGTCACTAGGCATAGCACCTGCACACCACAAGCCAATAGGCAGGCACACATTTGCTTTCACAAAGAGGTTAGGTTAAGCCACTCAAACTGAAACACTCACGTGTTGGACAATCACTCATCATCAAAACTGAACATACATGGGTACTTATCTACCATGTGTTCGCACTTTGCTTATGATTGCAAGACTCCACCTCCCAAGACCTTGCCCAAGCACAAAAGGCCCTTTGATCATGATGCACACTTCATCATCAACAAGGACTCCAAGGGTAGACCATTGGTTGTGTTTCTCGGTCCTAAGATGAAGAACAAGCCCAAAGTGTTATGGTATTCTAAGTAGTTGGTGTTATGGGAAGTGATTGGGTGATTGATAGTGGTTGCACTCAACATATGACTGGTGACCCCCAGATGTTCACCACACTTGATGAGGATTGCTCAAGTCAAGACAAGATCACTTTTGGGGATAATTCAAAGGGAAAAGTGCAAGGCTTAGGCAAAGTGGCAATCTCCCAAGATCAATCAATTTCCAATCTCTTGCTAGTGCAATATTTGAGCTTCAATTTGCTATCGGTTGGTCAACTTTGTGATCTCGGTTTCCAATGTCTCTTCACTCCATGTGAGGTTGTTGTGACCAAGGTGGATGACTCTTCATTGATATTCAAGGGATTCCGGCACAACAACTTATATCTAGTGGACTTCACTTCCAATGAGGCCAAGATGCAAACATGTCTCTTCTCCAAAAATTCTTTGGGTTGGCTATGGCATAGAAGATTAACACATGTAGGCATGTCAACCTTGAAGAAACTTGTCAAAAGGAGATGGTTAGAGGAATCAAGGATGTGGTGTTTTAGAAGGATAAATTGTGTACTGCATGTCAAGCCGGCAAGCAAGTGGCAAACACTCATCCAACCAAAGCTTTCATGTCAACCTCAAGAGTCCTAGAGCTACTACACATGGATCTATTTGGACCTACCACCTATGCTAGCCTTGGTGGCAATCTCATTTGCCTAGTGGTAGTTGATGACTATTCTAGGTACACTTGGGTGTTCTTTCTTCAAGACAAGGGAGAGACTCAAGGCATATTCAAGAAGTTTGCAACAAGAGCTCCAAATGAATTTGATGTGAAGATCAAGAAGATTAGAAGTGACAATGGCACCGAGTTTGTAAACACCAAGATCGAAGACTATTGTGATGAAGTGGGAATCAAGCATGAGGTGTCCGCCACCTATACCCCACAACAAAATGGTGTAGTTGAGAGGAAGAACCGGACACTTATCACTCTTGCTATATCTATGCTTGATGAGTACAACACCCCCGAGAAGTTTTGGGCCGAAGCAATCAACACCGCATGCTATGTGGCCAACCGGCTATTTGTCCAAAGGCTTCTCAAGAAGACACCCTATGATCTTGTGAATGGGAAGAAATTGGATATATCCTTCTTTCGAATGTTTGGATGCAAAGTGTACATCTACAAGAAGCGTCAACACTTGGGCAAGTTCCAAAGGCGTTGTGACATTGGTTTCCTTATTGGCTATTCTCTTAAATCCAAGGCATATCGTGTATTTAACAAAGCGTCCAGCTTAGTTGAAGAAACATATGACTTGGAGTTTGATGAAACTAATGGCTCTCAAGAAGAGCATGAGAATCTTGATGATGTAGGTGATGAACCCTTGAGGGAGGCTATGAACAATATGCCCATTGGTGCAATCAATCCACGAGAGGTGGATGAAGTATAAGATGATGCAAATCAAGTCCCTTCTCCACCTCACACGCCTCAAGTTGATGAAGAAGAAGTGAGGGAAGCTCATGAAGATACCTTCATCCCTCAAGATCAAGCCGAGGCGGAAACGCAAAATGTTGATGCACCACATCCCCCTCATAAAGAGACAAATAGAAGATCTCCACCTATGCTTCAAGCTCATCCACAAGACCTCGTCATAGGGAGTCCATCAAGGGGGGGGGTAACAACTCGATCTAGACTTTCTTCTTATGTTGAGCATCACTCTTTTGTTTTCTTTGTTGAGCCTACTAGTGTGGAGCAAGCACTTGCGGATCTAGATTGGGTGAATGCCATGCATGAAGAACTCAACAACTTTACCCGGAATGAAGTGTGGACACTAGTAGAGAAGCCCAAAGGAGCAAGAATCATTGGCACCAAGTGGGTGTTTAGGAACAAGCAAGATGATCAAGGCGTGGTTGTGAGGAACAAGGCAAGATTGGTGGCAAAAGGGTTCTCTCAAGTTGAAGGTTTGGATTTTGGAGAGACCTTTGCCCCGGTTGCAAGACTTGAAGCCATACGTATCCTTCTGGCATATGCTTCAGATCACAAAATGAAACTATTTCAAATGGATGTGAAGAGTGTCTTCTTAAATGGTTTCATTAATGAACTTGTTCATGTCTCATAACCTCCCGGGTTTGAAGACCCAAATTGTCCTAATCATGTGTATAGGTTGTCCAAGGCGCTCTATGGATTGAAGCAAGCACCCCGTGCTTGTTATGAGAGGCTACGAGACTTCCTACTCAAGAAGAGCTTCAAGATCAGGATAGTTGATACCACACTATTCACCAAGAAGCTAGATGGAGAGATCTTTGTTTGCCAGGTATATGTCAATGACATTATATTTGGGTCAAGTCAACAAACAAAGATCATTGCAAGGATTTTGGTGCCTTGATGTCCGAGGAATTCGAGATGTCGATGATTGGCGAGCTTACCTTCTTCCTTCGCTTCCAAGTGAAGCAATTGAGGGAGGGCACCTTCATATCTCAAGAAAAGTACACTCATGATGTACTAAAGAAATTCAAGATGGAGGATTACAAGCCAATCAAGATCCCAATGCCTACTAATGGACATCTCGACCTTGATGAGGGAGGTAAATCGATTGACCAAACTCTCTATCTCTCGATGATCGGTAGTTTACTTTACCTCACCGCATCTAGGCCAGATATCATGTTTAGTGTGTGTATGTGTGCAAAGTTCCAAGCTAATCCCTAAGGAGTCGCACTTAAGTGCGGTAAAAATAATCCTAAGGTACATAAGGCTCACCCCTGGGATTGGCCTTTGGTACCCCAAAGGGGCTCCCTTCCAAGTAGTTGGCTATTCTGATTCGGATTATGCCGGGTGTAAGCTTGATAGGAAGAGTACCTCTGGAGGGTGCCATTTGCTAGGAAGATCTCTTGTTTCTTAGTCCTCTAAGAAGAAAAATAGTGTGGCATTGTCTACCGCCGAGGCGGAATACATAGCCATGGGAGCTAGTTGTGCACAAATCTTATACATGACACAAACTCTCCTAGATTACGGTGTTACGCTAAAAAATGTTCCACTCTTCTGTGATAATGAAAGCATCGTAAAACTTGCAAACAAACCGGTTCAACACTCTCGCACCAAGCACATAGATATTCGCCATCACTTTCTTAGAGATCATGTGGCTAGGAAAGACATATCACTAGTGGGAGTTAAGAGCGAAGATCAATTGACGGATATCTTCACAAAACCACTCGATGAAGCAACCTTTTGTAGGTTGAGAAGCGAGTTGAATGTGCTTGCTCACTTAAACTTCACTAAAAAATGATCTTGTGTGAACCAACCATGCATCATGTGTAATATAACATGTTAATTTAGTAATGGACATAGGCTTGGCTAATGCGGTTAGAATAACCATCCTTAAAACGTGTGAAGAAGTCTAACCGCGGTTCAAACTTGCAAGAAACCTAGACCCATTCACTAGTTCATCTAAGAGTTCAAGTGTGCATCCACTCGAGTTGTGAAGCTTGATTGGGTCAAGAGAATATCCAAGCTTGTTACTCTTGGTGATCGACATCACCTAGACGGTCCGGTGGTGCTTGGAGAAAGGTGATCGCCAGAAGGATTGTCGGCGACCCTTCTCCATCGACTTGTGATCGGTTGTGGGCGGTTCAACAAGCCGGAGTGGCGAAGAACTAGCCCGTAGAGAGAACTCATCCCTTGCGCGGGATTGAGGGGGAGCAATACCTTGCGAGGTGCTCTAACGAGGACTAGGGGGAGTGTTGACTCCTCGATACCTTGGAAAAAACGTCGCTGTGTCAAGAATCTCTTTCCCTAGCTCTTTACATTCCGCACTTGTTATTAATTTATACTAGTGTTGTGTAGGGTGTTCTTCCATTCTTTGGCTTTCTACCGCTTTCATAGTCTAAGGCACACAAACGCTAGGCACGAGGTGATTGGCATTTGTTTAGGATTTCATATTTGCTTTAGAAATTTGAAATAAGCCCAATTCACCCCCCTCTTGGACATCTTGATCCTTTCACCGGCCATATATATATAGCTCCCACAAGAAGAGCTAGTCGTTACCTCTCACACAGAGGGTCCGGACGCTAAAAGCACATAGCCTCCGGACCAATACGTATACAACCGGACATGCTTCGTATCTGAAATCGACCATGGGATTAGTTAAAAGCACATATTTTAAATCATATTTCATGGGATTAGTTAGCTCACTAGGTTCCCACAGAGATAGTGGCACCAGATTCTGCTCCTACTCCTACCCCAGCTCCAGCTCCAGAGTTCTTGACAGCAGAGATAGCCGGCACGTCAGCTCCTGTACCCCAGACTGCTTCCCTTCCAGCATCAGACACTCAAGGGGAGGACTCATATGATGAGGCCTACTTGGCAGAGTTCAGGGTGCTTGACCGCTCCACGGTTGCTTCCACTCCGCCTCCAGACGCTTAGTTTTGGTGCTTTGACGCCAAAGGGGGAGAGGGAGAGTCGAGTAGATGGGCTAGCTTCAGGGGGAGCTAGTAGGATTCGTTTTTTTGATGTGTATTAACTCTATCGCATCATGCATCATGTTTACCTTCTTTTATCCATTGTATGATATGTGTGGTGGTTGAGACTTGATGGTTGTGTGACATGTGCTGACGTTTACTTATATATATCATGTCACTTGGTTATGCTATATTGCTTCCGCTCTAATCTCTGATCCTTTGGCTACAGCATATCCTTTATGAAATCAAGTACTATGCTCAACTCATATCTACTGTGCTTGTCATGGCTTGAATGGTTAGGCATGTTTTTGTCTTTCTTATCACTAACCCATGCCTATCTCATGTCAAGTCATGTTTTTCTCTTATCAAAATTCACTCTTTATTCTCTACTCGAGCTTGTATTGTCGTCAATCACCTAAAAGGGGGAGATTGAAGAATCATGGACCCTTTACGCGATTAACAACAATGCTAGGTCACTATGACTAACGTGTGTTTTGCAGAGGCAAAGTCATTTGTGTTAGGTCATTAGTTATACAATTTGAATGGGCTTAATGGATATTCATGCCCCCAAGATGGAAATCGTTTCGGTTGCACAGGATGATGATACAAGTTGAAGACTAGGCTAGTTCTTAGTGCCATAAGGTTGAGAAGGGCACTAATTATAGCTAGGGCTTTGTTTTTCCCTTTGACCGTACTATTAAGGGGGGTATGAGATTAGTATCTTGACCTAGGAGAGTTTAGGAAAGTGGGTATATCCACACTTGTCACAACTAATCCTAGAGACCTTGCTTACAACCCTTTGTTAACCCTAAAAATGGTAGGAGCAAAACCCCTAGAAAAGACTTAGAGAAAACAGTTGAAACAGGGGGAGAAAGAGGCTCCGGACCAGTCTGCCAAGTAGGCGTCGGACCAAGGAGAGTGGTCCGACGGTCCCTGACTTAGGCAAAAGTCTAGCTCGAGAAGCTCTGGACCACCTATCTGGACAGCGTCGGACCATAGGAGAGTGGTCTGATGGCTCTTGTCAGAGAGAGAGAGCCTTAGAGAAGGCTTCGGACTAGTCAGACGACTAGTCCGACGCTTCAAGTCAGCAAGTCGTTTCCATGCAGAGAGCTCCCTGGCTCCGGACCAGAGCATCGGACGAGGGCTCCGGACCAAGGAGAGTGGTCCGGTGGTTCGAAGGAGAGAAAATGTTTTCACTCAGTGAGCAGCCCGGCTCCGGACCAGTGCGTCAGACTAGGGCGTCGGACTAAGGCAAGTGGTCCGACGGTGCCTGAGTTTGAATTATGAGTGAGCTCCGGACCAGTGTGCTTGGTCCGGTGGTGTGAGCTCTGGACTAGTCCGCTGGCTTCGTAGAGAAAAGAAAAAGAAAGAAACGACTAGTTTTGGAGGTGGGGACTATTTATAGTTGCCCCCTTCGTCCTTAGGAGGTCTCTTGGCCATTGTTTCAGCTGGTTACACCTTGAGAGAATCCTTGGAGAGCCAAGTGCCTAGTGAGGGAGAGATTTGAGAGAGTTCATCTTGTTCTTCCCCCCTAGAGTGATTAGGAGTGACTTGTGTGCATCCATCCACCTTCCTAGTCTTGAGTTGGTCAAGTGAAGGTTTTGTGCTTGTTACTCTTGGTGTTCGACAGCACCTAGACGGTTTGGTGGTGTTTGGAGGAAGTGATCGCCGGAATATTGTCGGCGGCTCTTCTCCAAGCTTCTGTGATCGGTTGTGGGCGATTCACCGAGCCGGAGTGGCGAAGAATCAGCTCGTAGAGAGCACTCTACCCTTGCACGGGTAGAGGGGGAGCTATACCTTGCGAGGTGCTCCAACGAGGACTAGGGGTGTGTGTCAACACCTCGATACCTCGGGAAAACATCACTGCGTCACTGAGAATCTCTTTCCCTAGCTCTTTACTTTATTGCATTTACTTTGAGCTGTGTTCTTATCTTTCCTACTAGAATTGCTTAGGTTGTTCTTAAATTCCATGAACTGCTACCGCTTTCTAGCTAGGACACACGGACGGTAGGCACTAGGGGGTGATTGGCATTTGATAGGTTTTCATATTTGCTTTAGAAATTTAAAACAAGCCCAATTCACCCCCCTCTTGGGCATCTTGATCCTTTCAACTGGTATCAAAGCGAGGTTGCTCTAAATTAGGCTTCACCTCCTAGAGCAAGATGTCCCATGGGGATGGACCGCCACCCATGTTCGATGGGGATGACTTTCCTTATTGGAAAGTGCGCATGGAGGCCTACCTTGAGGCCGTGGATGTCGGCGTTCACAAAGCTGCCACCATAGGCGGATCGGTGTTCGCCGAGGATCCCTTCTTTGAGAAGAACAATGCTAAGGCAAAGAACATTCTTTTCCGTGGCATTTGCAAGGATGTGTTCAACCGTGTGCGAAATTGCAAAACGCGCATTTAATTTGGACAAACATTTGCGCTCTACACGAGGGCACCAAATGTGAAAGAGAAGAGCGCTATCACCTCATCATTGCTAAGTTAAATGCTTTCACCATGCTATCTCATGAAAATGCTAATGAAATGTACTCTCGCTTGAATGTGCTTGTAGAGGAGTTGAATGGCCTTGGGATCACTCAAATGACATCGGGCGATGTGGTGCGCAAGATACTTTGTGTCTTACCAATAGACAAGTATAGCCACATCGTCACGGTCCTTCATCAAGGCGATCTCTCCGCAACTACACGAACACAAGTGTTGGACAAGATCAATGCTCATGAGATGTACATGAAGATCAATGATGGAAGTTCATCCTCCTCCAAGAAGAAAGAGAAGGAGGAGAAGAAGGACTTGGCTCTCAAGGCATCTTCTAAGGAGAAGTGCAAGAGTCAATATGTCATTGAGAGTGCAAGTGATGATGATGATGATGAAGACAACATCGCTCTTATGGTGAAGAAGACCGCCAAGATGTTGAAGAGGCTAAACAAGAATGGAGTCAAGTTTGACTCAATGAAGAAGAAATTCTTCACAGGCTCTTCAAGGAAGCCAATCTCCCAAATGAAGTGCTACAATTGCGGCACTCTTGGTCATCTAGCTCATGCATGCCCCGAAGAGAAGAAAGACAAGTTCAAGAACAACAAGTTCAAGAACTTCAAGAAGAACAAGGGCGGCAATGATGACTCAAGTGATGATGACAAGAAGCAAGACAAGCCATACAAGAAGAAGAAGAACTTCAACTTCCACAAGTAGAAGGATGGCAAGGCTTACATTGTGGATGATTGGCTCACCGATATTGATGATTCAAGTGACTCCTCCGATGATGAGAGTGAAGAAGAGAAGGTGGCCGCCTTGGTGATTGGTTCTTCTATTCCACCGCCACCTCCTCCTTCATCGCCGGGCTCATCCTCTACACACCTATGCCTTATGGCTAAAGGTGACAAGAAGGTACAAAAAGAGGATAATGGTGATGACCTCTCTAGTGATGATAGTGACGATGAAGAAGCACCTTCCTATGATGAGCTAATTAAAATTTGCAACAAGTACGCTAGCATCATATGGAAGTACAAGAGTAAAAATGACAAACTTCTTGAGATCAAAGAAAACTTGCATGATAAGCTTGACAACTTGTCTAGTGCTAATGATGATTTGAAGCTTGAGATTAATTCTCTCACATCTAGCACTAGGGAGCTCAAAGCCTCTCTTAAGCAAGCCAATGAGAAACATGATAAGCTTGAGAGGTCATCCCAAGAGCTCCACACAAGGTATAAGTTGCTAAAAGATGACTGCAACCAAGTGAAAAGTGATCATGGCACACTAGTGGTAGCAAATGAATTGCTTACTCAAGATCTTACACATGTTGCTACTAACCCGTGTGCTAAGTGTGCAAGTTCTACCTCTTGTGAAATCGAGCTTGATGATGTGGCTCTTGAGCAAAGTTCTAAGTGCAAGGGCAAGAGAGTTGTAGAAGCCGACAAGTATGATGATTATATGAAGATGAGGGAAAAGAACTCAAAGCTCAAGGAAGAGCTAATCAACCTCAAGGCAAACAAGCCCTTCACCATCAAGCCGGCTCAAGAAGAAGACAAAGATGTTATCACTTTGATCAACTCTCTTAGAGAAGAAATTGCCAAGCTCAAGAATGACAAGACCAAGCTTACAAGTGGCCTTGAAAAGTTCACCAAGGGCCACAATCTCCAAAGTGAGCTTCTAATGAGCACCGTCATGAAGAATGACAAGACCGGTATTGGGTTCAAGGAAAACCAAGTGATGAAGGCCAAGGTCAAGATTGAAGCCAAGAACTACTACAAGAACAAGTACAATGGCCACAATCAAGAGAAGCCAAAGCCCAAGCCTAAGAGGTGCTTTGGATGTGGACAAATTGGTCACTTCGAGTTTCAATGCAAGACTCCACTTCCCAAGACCTTGCCCAAGCTCACTAGGCCATTTGCTCATGATGCTCACTATGTCATCAACAAAGATTCCAAGGGTAGACCACTTGTGGTGTTCCTTGGACCACCAATGAAGAACAAGCCTAGGGTTCTTTGGGTTGCTAAGAAGTTGTTTGACAAGACAATGGGGCCCCGCACTAAGGGGGTTCCCAAACAACAAGCTTAACTCCAAGTTGCTTGTGTGTAGGTGAACTACAAGACCGGTGGGAGCCATTGGGTAATTGATAGTGGTTGCACTCAACACATGACCGGCGACCCCCGGATGTTCACCACACTTGATGAGGATTGTGCAAATCAAGACAAGATTACTTTTGGAGATAATTCAAAGGGCAAAGTTCAAGGCTTAGGTAAAGTGGCTATCTCCCAAGATCAATCAATTTCCAATGTCTTGCTAGTACAATCATTGAGCTTCAATTTGCTATCAGTTGGTCAACTTTGTGATCTTGGGTTTCAATGTCTCTTCACTCCAAATGAGGTGATTGTGATCAAGATTGAAGATTCATCAATGATATTCAAAGGGTTCAGGCACAACAACCTCTACTTAGTGGACTTCACTTCAAATGAAGCTAACTTGCAAACTTGTCTATTCTTCAAGAATTCTTTGGGTTGGCTATGGCATAGAAGATGAGCACATGTGGGCATGTCAACCTTGAAGAAGCTTGTCAATAAGGAAATGGTTAGAGGAATCAAGGATGTGGTGTTTGAGAAGGACAAACTTTGTAGTGCATGTCAAGCCGGCAAGAAAGTGGCAAACACTCATCCAACCAAAGCTTTCATGTTAACCTCAAGAGTCCTAGAGTTGCTACACATGGATCTATTTGGCCCTACCACCTATGCTAGTCTTGGAGGAAATCTCTATTGCTTGGTGGTAGTGGATGACTAGTCTCGGTACACTTGGGTGTTCTTTCTTCAAGACAAGGGAGAAACACAAGGAATCTTCAAGAAGTTTGCTATAAGAGCTCAAAATGAATTTGATATGAAGATCAAGAAGATTAGAAGTGACAATGGCACCGAATTTGTGAACACAAAGATTGAAGATTATTGTGATGAAGTGGGGATCAAGCATGAGGTATCCGCCACATATACTCCACAACAAAATGGTGTTGTAGAGAGGAAGAACCGGACGCTCATAACTCTAGCAAGGTCTATGCTTGATGAGTACAACACTCCGGAGAAGTTTTGGGTGGAGGCAATCAACACCGCTTGCTATGCGGCAAACCGTCTCTTCGTCCAAAGGCTATTAAAGAAGACCCCCTATGAGCTTGTCAATGGGAAGAAGCCGGATATTTCATTCTTCTGGGTGTTTGGTTGCAAAGTGTACATCTACAAGAAGCGCCAACACTTGGGTAAATTCCAACGACTGTGTGACATTGGTTTCCTTGTTGGATATTCACTTAAATCCAAGGAATACCGTGTATTTAACAAAGACACCGGCTTAGTTGAAGAAACGTATGACTTGGAGTTTGATGAAACTAATGGCTCCCAAGGAGCACTTGAGGATATTTGATGTAGGTAATGAACCCTTGAGGGAGGCAATGAAGAATATGCCAATTGGTGCTATCAACCCGCAAGAGGTGGAAGAAGTTGAAGATGAAGCAAATCAAGATCCTTCCCCACCTCACACGCCTCAAGTTGATGAAGAAGATCAAGTGAGGGAAGCTCAAGAAGACACTCACATCCCTCAAGATCAAGCCGAGGCTGAAGCAAGCAATGTTGAAGCACCGCATCCCCCTCCTCAAGAGACAAATAGAAGATCAACACCTACCCTTCAAGCTCACCCCCATGATCAAATTATAGGGAGTCCATCAAAGGGAGTAATGACTCGCTCTAGACTTGCATCTTATGTTGAACATCACTCGTTTGTTTCCTTTGTTGAGCCTACTAGTGTTGAAGAAGCACTTGCGGATCCGGATTGGGTGAATGCCATGCATGAAGAACTCAACAACTTCACCCGGAACCAAGTGTGGACACTTGAAGAGAAGCCAAAGGATGCAAGAATCATTGGCACTAAGTGGGTGTTTAGGAACAAGCAAGATGATCAAGGCGTGGTTGTGAGGAACAAAGCAAGATTGGTGGCAAAGGGGTTCTCTCAAGTAGAAGGACTCAATTTTGGAGAGACCTTTGCTCCGGTTGCAAGACTTGAAGCCATCCGTATCCTCTTGGTGTATGCCTCACATCACAAAATGAAACTCTTTCAAATGGATGTGAAGAGCGCTTTCTTAAATGGTTTCATCAATGAACTTGTCTATGTCTCACAACCTCCCGGGTTTGAAGACCCAAACTTGCCTAATCATGTGTATAGGTTGTCCAAGGCACTATACAGATTGAAGCAAGCTCCAAGAGCTTGGTATGAGAGGCTAAGGGACTTCCTACTCAAGAAGGGCTTCAAGATCGGGATCGTCGATACAACACTATTCACCAAGAAGCTTAATGGAGAGATCTTCGTTTGCCAAGTATATGTCGATGACATTATATTTGGATCAACAAACCAAGACCATTGCAATGAGTTTGGTGACTTGATGTCCAAGGAGTTCAAGATGTCAATGATTGGCGAGCTAACCTTATTCCATGGCTTTCAAGTGAAGCAAATGAGAGAAGGGACCCTCATCTCTCAAGAAAAGTACGCTCATGATCTACTTAAGAAGTTCAAGATGGAGGATTGCAAGCCAATCAAGACCCCAATGCCTACTAATGGGCATCTCGATCTCGATGATTGAGGTAAACCGATTGACCAAACTCTCTATCATTCTATGATCGGTAGTTTACTTTACCTCACCGCATCTAGGCCGGATATCATGTTTAGTGTGTGTATGTGTGCTAGGTTTCAAATAAGCCCTAAGGAGTCGCATCCTTGTGCGGTTAAAAGAATCCTTAGCTACATAAAGCACACCCCTAGCATGGGTCTTTGGTATCCCAAAGGAGCTCCCTTCCATCTAGTTGGCTATTCCGATTCGGATTATGCCAGGTGTAAGGTTGATAGGAAGAGTACCTCCGGCGGGTTCCACATGCTAGGAAGATCACTTGTTTCTTGGTTCTCAAAGAAGCAAAACAGTGTGGCATTGTCAACCGCCGAGGCGGAATACATTGCCATGGGAGCAAGTTGTGCACAAATCTTATACATGACCCAAACACTTCTTGATTACGGCGTTGTTTTAAAAGATGTTCCACTTTTGTGTGATAATGAAAGCGCCGTAAAGCTTGCTAACAACCCGGTTCAACACTCTCGCACCAAGCACATAGATATTCGCCATCACTTTATTAGAGATCATGTGGCTAGGAAAGACATCACACTAGTTGGAGTTAAGAGCGAAGATCAATTGGCGGATATCTTCACTAAACCACTCGATGAAACAACCTTTTGTAGGTTGAGAAGCGAGTTGAATGTGCTTGATCACTCTAACTTCACTAAAAGATGAGATTGTGTGAACCATGCATTCATATGTAATATAAACATGTTTAATTTGGTAATGCACATAGGCTTGGCTAACGCGGTTAAGATAACCGCCCTCAAAGCGTGCGACAAAGCTTAACGACGGTTTAAACTTGCAAGCAACCTAGATTCAAATTCCGTTTTGCATTGCATATGCATGTGTGTTGCTTCGTCGTTTTTTCGGTTAAGTTTTGGTCATCCTCTAGGTCCATCACTTAGGGGGAGCAATTCAACACTCTAGCTTCAGCTAATACCCCTCTTGTGCCCCTATGGTGACCCTTGGAGCTTTATTGAACTATTTTTCTATGAAAGCTAATCTTAGCCTATGGCAGACTATTTCTAAATTGAGGGTTGAGAGTTGATTCTTATGCTAAGTCCAACAAGTGTTCCTTTTTTGCTCTTTTGTGTTGGTACTTGGCTAAGAGAAAATATTGGAGAGAAAAACAGGAAAATTCAGAGCAAAATCAAGCACCGGACCACCCTCCGGACCACTTTGCATAGTCCGACGCTTAGTGGTCCGACGCACTGTCCCTCTCTGCATAAAAATTTCTCCAGTCACAGAAACCGTCGGACCACCTGTCCGACGCTCCTCCGGACCATAGGAAAGTGGTCCGGTACCTCAGTCAGCGCCAAACTGTTCAGTCAAAGGACCGTCGGACTAGTCTGACGCTTCGTCCGAAGCCCTAGTCCGACGGTCGGTTGCTCTCTACATTGGTTCTATGTTTCTCCTCAGTCCGTCGGACCCCTCCGTCGGACCACCCACCGGACCATGCAGAGTCGTCCAACGCTCTAAAATTTTGTGATAACTCCCCGCTGGCCGATCTGTTCTGGCAGTTGCTTTTTTCATCGACATCCGTACGTCGCGCCGCCGCTTGCCCTAGCTCTGCCGCCCGCCTGTGCCCGCGCCTCTCACCGCCGGTGAATCTCTCACCGGAGCGCCGCCGTCCTCGCTGCTCTGCTTCCCTCCTCGCCGAGCAGCAGTAGTTCCAGCCGCTCTCCGCCGCCTGCCACCACCTCCACCGCCAATCGCCGCCGCCCACAGACCTCGCCGTCGAGGTTCCCCTCGTCGGCAGCCAAGCACCACCTCCACTGCCTCCCCCTGCCTCATCCACCATCCTCATTGCCATTGACATTGCCAAGAAGGATCCCCCCTTAGGGTTTGTCTAAACCTAGGGTTTGGGGAGCTGACATTGAATTCATCCAAATCCGACCTCGTCTTCGTCGATTTGACTTCGCCGATTGCGCTTCATTGTTCTTCTAGGGTATGCCCTTGATCATAGTGTTTAGCGTTTTGACTAGCTATTGATCATCTCATGCCTTACTACTTATACCTTGACCTTGCAATCAATCTCCCATTCACTAAATCAAAATGTCAATTGTGTTTCTCAGTTGGCAAATTCTCCTTGAGGAGCGTGGTTTGGAACTTGAATTGCTCTAATTAGATACGCTCACTTACCTCAGGTACCGTGACAGATTTCATTCTATTTCTTATCTAGATGCTTGCTTCCATACGGATTCTTATCTCTAGATTTTATATATGCTTATATATATCCTATCTATTCTATCTAGCAACAGTCAATGGCAGCTTAAACTCGGGGCAAAGCTCGCGAGTAAGGATTGAGACAAAGCCTCATAAGGTTCAGTCCAGTGGCTTGCAGGCCTCTCTGTCAGTTGTTGCTTCATTGATCAGTGGGCAGTGGTTCTTGCAGTTGGCAGTGGTTCTTGTGTCTGTCAGTGGTTTCTATCAGAGGGCAGTGCTTTCTTTGATTGATCAGTGATGGCTCGTGGCTCTCGTGCTCGTGTCAGTGGTTCTGGCGATGACACTCCTCATCCTCCACGTCCTTCAAGGGACAAGGGCAAGAAGCTA
This sequence comes from Microstegium vimineum, assembly GCA_022036555.1. Lineage (NCBI taxonomy): Eukaryota > Viridiplantae > Streptophyta > Magnoliopsida > Poales > Poaceae > Microstegium > Microstegium vimineum. Next base: position 32,505,836 of record CM039122.1, on the reverse strand, counting down.
GTTGTTGAGAAGCCCAAGAAGAAGAAGTGAAAGCTTACAGAGGTTGAGAAAGCAGAGGCAGTGGCAGATGCAGCAGACCGTGCAAAGCAAGGTGGTCGCCGAGGTTCAGTCAGACTTGGCACCCCTCCACGGGATTTACCGTCTACTCCTCCTACTCAGTCACAGACCGAGGAAGCTCCAGAGGAGCAAGAGCTTGTCACAGAAGCTCTTGGTACACCGTTGGCACGTCTTTCCTGAGGGCGAGCTACTCGTTCTCAGGCCGCTCAGTCACCTCAGAGTGCCTTAGCAGCTCCTACGGCAGCCTCAGCATCCGCTCACATTGATTTGAGGAATCTCACAGCAAAGCAGGTGAAGAAGCTTCATTTTGTGGCCCTTGAGAAGTGGTGCCCTGATCAGCTTGACCCTAGAGCCTCACCAAGATGGCACACACCTCTCATGGAGGATTTCTACAGAGCAGCTCAGCTTACTAGCATCCAGATCAGACCTCACAGAGTTTGCTCCTTGGAAAGCATTGTTGAGTTGGCTAGAGAGGAGATTCGACCCTTTATCACATATCTTCTGGGACTCACCGACCTTCTTGGTCGTTCCGGGAATTATATTGAGATGTGGGTCCGGAGAGCGTTACAGGCTCTATATGACTCGGCTCAGAGAGATCCTTCACCTCACTCAGACAGCCGGAGAGCTCAACCTACACTATGACTGCTACAGAGGCGTCTCTGTGCCTCGTCGAGCTCGAGGTGGCCATACATTGACCGTTCAGGAGGTTGCTCCTCTCTTCAAGCCACCTTTCTCAGAGGGTTCCCGTCGTACCCCGGCAGAGCTCCGTCCTACCGTTCACCGTTTGAACGAAGTTCTTCGGCGTACCCTGCTGCCTTGCACTAGTTACAAGGAAGCATTGACTAACATGCAGTAGCTACTACTTCAGGCCCTTGTCTCTCAGACACCATTCGACATAGGAGACTTTCTTATGTCAGAGATTGAGGATGTGATCGCTGATGGTATAAGGGCACGATGTCAGTTTCCATATGCTCACTGGATTTCTTCTATCATAGCTATTGAGCTTGAGGGAGCCAACCCCGAACTTCGTGTCTTGCTAGATCAGTCACCGACTTCCTTCCCAGCCTACAGGGTTCTTGGTTCTTTTGACAGCCGGTTCAGGAACCGGGTGCTACGACTCGTCAGGGAGAGGACTGCTCCAGCCGACAGAGATGATGTGGATACTCAGGATGAGTCGATTCGAGGTGTTGAGCAGCAGGAGCTTCATGATTTGGATACTGGAGCTGATGTTACCCCTGAGGATACTTCTTCCGACAGCTCAAATGCTGACTTCCAACCAGTTCCTCCTATGCCCCCACGGGCTCACGACACTGAGGCTGGCGGCTCTGGCTCCGCTACAGAGACTATGATGCTAAAGATACTTGATCGTCTCAATGAGTAGCAGAACTCCTTAATCACTGCAGTTACTCAGGTCCAGCAGAGACAGGATGAGATGCAAAGGTCCAGCAGAGACAGGATGAGATGCAAAGGCAGTCTGAGGAACGCCACTTTGTGATGCAGCGACAGATGTTTGCCATGCAGTTGGAGTCACAGCGCTTACAGCTACAGTCTCAGCAGCTTCAGCAGCAGAACATGGCCTTTATGACTCACATGATGAAGTGGACGGGTGCACCTCCTCTTGAGTTCCCAGCTGCACCTCAGATCTAGATGATAAGCACATCACAGCCCTCTCAGTCAGTTGGTCAGCTAGCAGGACCACAACACTCAGTTGACCCCTCAATGGCCCCTTCAAGTTCCACCGGACAGACCGTCACTCCCACCCCAGCCGTACAGTCCAGTGGACTTCAAGGTACCGGAATGACCACCCCGTTCCAGTCCCCGACGGCTCAGGTCACACAGTGGTTGGACACTTTCGGCCCGACGCAGCAGTTCACCCCTCTCACTACTGGTTTCACGCCGCTCTCTATTACGATGGGTGCTACTGCCAAAGATCTCTCCGCGTCGTTCAGCGACATCACAGGGCAGTCGTCCCCCACTGGTCAACAGATAGCAGCAGAAGTTGAGGCAGAAATGGTTGCACCGAGAGCTGGTCAGCACCGTTCCTCAGTTTCTTCCTCAGAAGCCACACACGACAGTCGGGCTCCAGCCGTATCCACTCCACCTACAGCTGCTATTTCTACCGATGCCACTGTAGTTACTACGACTCCAGTACAACCTCCGCAGCCTCGGATTATTCAGACTCCAGTCAAGTCCGTGCATGAGGCACAACCGGAGACCGCAACTCCAGAGGTTCCCACAGAGATAGTGGCACCAGATTCTGCTCCTACTCCTACCCCAGCTCTAGCTCCAGAGTCCTCGATAGCAGAGATAGCCGGCACGTCAGCTCCTGTCCCCCAGACTGCTTCCCTTCTAGCGTCAGACACTCAGGGGGAGGACTCAGATGATGAGGCCTACTTGGTAGAGTTCAGGGTGCTTGACCGCTCCACGGTTGCTTCCACTCCGCCTCCAGACGCTTAGTTTTGGTGCTTTGACGCCAAACGGGGAGAGGGAGAGTCGAGTAGATGGGCTAGCTTCAGGGGGAGCTAGTAGGATTCGTTTTTTTTATGTGTATTAACTCTATCGCATCATGCATCACGTTTACCGTCTTTTATGCATTGTATGATATGTGTGGTGGTTGAGACTTGATGGTTGTGTGACATGTGTTGACCTTTACTTATATATATCATGTCACTTGGTTATGCTATATTGCTTCCGCTCTAATCTTTGATCCTTTGGCTACAACACATCCTTTATGAAATCAAGTACTATGCTCAACTCATATCTACTGTGCTTGTCATGGCTTGAATGGTTAGGCATGTTTTTGTCTTTCTTATCACTAACCCATGCCTATCTCATGTGAAGTCATGTTTTTCTCTTATCAAAATTCACTCTTTATTCTCTACTCGAGCTTGTATTGTCGTCAATCACCTAAAAGAGGGAGATTGAAGAATCATGGACCCTTGTGTTTAGGTGATTAACGGCAATGCTAGGTCACTATGACTAACATGTGTTTTGCAGAGGCAAAGTCATTTGTGTTAGGTCATTAGTGATACAATTTGAATGGGCTTAATGGATATTCATGCCCCAAGATGGAAATCGTTTCGGTTGCAAAGGATGATGATACAAGTTGAAGACTCGGCTAGTTCTTAGTGCCATAAGGTTGAGAAGGGCACTAAGTATAGCTAGGGCTTTGTTTTTCCCTTTGACCGTACTATTAAGGGGGGTATGAGATTAGTAGCTTGACCTAGGAGAGTTTAGGAAAGTGGGTATATGCACACTTGTCACAACTAATCCTAGAGACCTTGCTTTCAGCCCTTTGTTAACCCTAAAAATGGTAGGAGCAAAACCCCTAGAAAATACTTAGAGAAAACAGTTGAAACAAGGGGAGAAAGAGGCTCCGGACCAGTCTGCCAAGTAGGCGTCGGACCAAGGAGAGTGGTCCGACGGTCCCTGACTTAGGCAAAAGTCTAGCTCGAGAACCTCCGGACCACGTGTCTGGACAGCGTCGGACCATAGGAGAGTGGTCCGATGGCTCTTGTTAGAGAGAGAGAGCCGTAGAGAAGGCTCCGGACTAGTCGGACGACTAGTCCGACGCTTCAAGTCAGCAAGTCGTTTCCATGCAGAGAGCTCCCTGGCTCCGGACCAGAGCGTCGGACCAGGGCTCCGGACCAAGGAGAGTGGTCCGGTGGTTCGAAGGAGAGAAAATGTTTTCACTCAGTGAGCACCCTGGCTCCGGACTAGTGCGTCGGACTAAGGCAAGTGGTCCGACGGTGCCTGAGTTTGAATTAGGAGTGAGCTCCGGACCAGTGTGCTTGGTCCGGTGGTGTGAGCTCTGGACTAGTCCGTTGGCTTCATAGAGAAAAGAAAAAGCAAGAAACGACTAGTTTTGGAGGTGGGGACTATTTATAGTTGCCCCCTTCGTCCTTAGGAGGTCTCTTGGCCATTGTTTCAGCTGGTTACACCTTGAGAGAATCCTTGGAGAGCCAAGTGCCTAGTGAGGGAGAGATTTGAGAGAGTTCATCTTGTTCTTCCCTCCTAGAGTGATTAGGAGTGACTTGTGTGCATCCATCCACCTTACTAGCCTTGAGTTGGTCAAGTGAAGGTCTTGTGCTTGTTACTCTTGGTGTTCAACAGCACCTAGATGGTTTGGTGGTGTTCGGAGGAAGTGATCGCCGGAATATTGTCGGCGGCTCTTCTCCATGCTTCTGTGATCGGTTGTGGGCGATTCACCGAGCCGGAGTGGCAAAGAATCAGCCCGTAGAGAGCACTCTACCCTTGCGCGGGTAGAGGGGGAGCTATACCTTGCGAGGTGCTCCAACGAGGACTAGGGGTGTGTGTGTCAACACCTCGATACCTTGGGAAAACATCGCTGCGTCACTGAGAATCTCTTTCCCTAGCTCTTTACTTTATTGCATTTACTTTGAGCTATGTTCTTATCTTTCCTACTAGAATTGCTTAGGTTGTTCTTAAATTCCATGAACTGCTGCCGCTTTCTAGCTAGGACACATGGACAGTAGGCACTAGGGTGTGATTGGCATTTGATAGGTTTTCATATTTGCTTTAGAAATTTAAAACAAGCCCAATTCACCCCCCCTCTTGGGCATCTTGATCCTTTCATACCTCCATCACCTTGATCACTTTTCTAGCTCCATCACTTGACTTGGATTACCCTAGTTGATGTACACACTTAGGCATAGGTTTAATCCACATAGGTTTCATCAATTAACAAAAATCACATTGGGCTTTCAATATGTCCTCCTCTTAGCTACACATGGCCATTATAGTCCATCGATCTTGTTCGGCTGATCGTTTCTACGACTGATAAGTCGACTAATGTTATTTTTGGTTGTTTTCTTGTGAGGTAAAAATATTGCACTATGGTTGATAAGCCAGACTAATAAGCCAAGCGAACAAAGTGTTAGTCTTACCGGCTCTTCTTCCACTACTACGAAAAGAATTCGTAGCAATGCCTCCTTTTTAATGGTGGCTCAATTTTAAAGAATTCCTACAAATGGTTCCCAAAACGAGCCGCTGTAGGGTCGAGATGGCAAACTAGAGGGGGGTGAATAGCCTTTTCTAAAACTTAAACGCTCCGGCAAACCGAATCAAATGCGGAATTAAATCTATCGGTCTAGCCAAGACTACACCCCTCTATCTATAACTTTACCACCTAGTAATGTATACTAATAGGGCTCACTAAGGTTCCAAGCTAGGAAGCTCACCTAAACAAGTCTAGGTTGCAAGGTCACACAGACCTAAGCAACTAGTATTCTAAGGACACGGGGAGCTCCTACACATACTAGTAAGCAAAGCACAAAGCACCTAAGCTCACTAGCAATGCTCTCTAGCAAGACTACACAAGTCAATTAGAGAGCTCAACTTAGTTAGCTACACAAACTAAGCAATGTGACTAACAAGAATACACAAGCCAATTTGCCACTCAAGAGCTACTTCTAAGATACTCAAGCTAGAAGGTAACTAAGCAAGCTACACAAGCTAAACTAGTTACAAGAGCAACAACTAATCACTAGTACAAGTAATAATAAGTAAATACAAGCTAATGATTTGGAGAATGCAAACCACCGAGAAGATGTAGACAAGGTTGACACGGCGATTTTTCTCCTGAGGTTTACTTGGTCGCCACCAAGCTATTCCCCGTTGTGTCGGCTCACTCACTTGGAGGTTCACGTGCTAATAGGCATTCACAAGCCTAACCCGCAATCGGGTGCCGCACAACCATCACAAGATGAGGGCACTCAATGACACGCTCAACTAAAGTTGCTCTTCGCGATCTCCCGCAGGGCAAGCACAACACCCCTCACAAGCTCTTCTCTGGAGCCACGCACAATCTTCTTGCGTGCTTCGACGGAGCCACAAACCACCAAACCGTCTAGGAGGTGGCAACCTCCAAGAGTAACAAGCACCACGAGCTTGCAACACGATCACCTAGTGCCACACGAAGCTATCTCTCAAAGCGACGCACTAGAGATCACTCACTCGCAATTAGATCACACTATTGCTTGCACAAGTGACTTACAGGGCTCCTTCACCAAGCACACTAGAGGCAACAAATGCCCAAGGTGCTTAACTAGCCCCAAGGGCCGGCCATGAGCTATTTATAAGCTCCCCCATGAAACTAGCCGTTTTGCCCACTCACTGGGCTTCCTATAGAGGGTTCGGACGCACGCAACAGTGCAGGTCCAGACCATGCTACACGCGCCCGTACTGCCTAGCCATTTGAACTGACCGTTGGCACCCTACGCCGATCGCTGCCACGCGTCCTCCAGAGCGACAACAGAGAGCTCCAACCTCGGGACGCCGCGTCCGGAGTTCACCGTCTGGACGATGAACAGCATCCGGATCACCTCTGTCAGCAAAACACAGTTAGGGGCAGGCGACCGGACGCAGACCCAATGGTCCGGACCGCCCAAGCCCCTTGCGTCCAGAGTTAGCAGACTCGGCCAGACCTAGGGTTAGGTTCCGGACCCTCTCTCCAATGGTCCGGACCCCATTGGCCCTTGCGTCCGAAGCTCGGTTTTCAGCCAAGACTCCTCCACACTTCTTCCTTGCTTTCCCAAGTGCTAACACAAACGTGATCACCACCTTGTGCATGTGTGTTAGCATTTTCACAATCATTTTCAAAGCATTTTCACTTGCTTCTCACCACGCCACTCGATCCTAATTCATCGCAATGTTAGATCGCTCACAGTGACACTAGATAACCGATATGCAAACAAGTTTGCTCCTCTTGATAGTACGGATATCTATCCTAAACCCGGTCATAAC
>CM039122.1:32481193-32498914 GCA_022036555.1 Microstegium vimineum | reverse complement strand
AAAACAAGCGCCACGCCTGACAATTCAGAGAGGAAACTGAGATTAAAGAGCATTGAGCAGCGCATTTATGCACCAAAGACGGGATCGCAGCACCCCTGCTGGTCAAGTGGACCAAAGGCGAAGGTCTCGCCCCAAACTTGAATTACACCGAAAACAGAAGTTACGTTGTTCCATCTCCGAAGCAACAAAACCAAACGTGCACATGTGTGCCTCACCACACTCGCTTGACTTGGCATTATATATCACACGTGTATGCGTGCTCCAACGGCGCACTGATTAATCTATAAATATGTCTTCACTTGGTTCTAAATTACAAGATATTTTGATTTACAAGACGTTTTGTTTTTTCAAATATTTTTTTGTTATACATATTTTTTTCGACGAAAGAAGAAAATTATATTATATAATAACTGGGTACATCACCATGTTACAAGCACTCCGGATTACACTAGATATATCCAGAAACTGATTTTAATCTAAATTATACTCATGCTGTGAAAAACTTCAAATCTTAAAACCGAAACTTTTTGACGATTCGTATGGATGACCGTACAAGCAAACACTCAGCAATAGCAATAGGCCTGAGAATAGATGTCCAACGAACGACGACCAATATTCCTATATGGCGGAGTTAAGAAACTTGTTTCTTTTGTCTTCCTTCTTCTTTCTGCCAATGAATGATGAAGACGAATCTAAAACCTATTCTCCCTAGTCCTTCATCATGGACAGATCTAACCACAACAAAACGAAGAAGAGATCGGAGAAAATTATTCCATGGCGACGACATCATCTCCGCCAGCGCCAGGCCCCAAACCTGGCAGCTCTTCAATAACAAAATGGTGATGTTTTTTTGTTGAGAATTTCTCTTAGTGTTTTTAGGTATAGTAAAACACTACCACTAATCATAGCATATCGAAATTCTAACTATGACACATTTATAGAGAAAAGTTTGTATTAAATTTTAAATACTAAAACACCAGGAGAACTCTACTTTAGGAGAACTTTTTGATTTTGGTTGTGCTTTTGGCGATGTGTAGCGTAAGTGTTTGACACTTGGGCCAAGACTTTTGAGCTACTTTACTTGATTAGGTGTTCTGTGTCTTCGCTAGCTCATGCATCATGTCCGACACTAAATGGTAACTTGTTCGGATCGATGGTTTCTATGACTCATAAGTTGACTTTAACTATTTTTGACTATTTTATTGTGAGAGAATGTATTATGAGTTTATGACCGATAAGTTTGGCTCATAATTTAAACAAACAAGCCACAAGCCTGTGGAGACACCTAGCAACTGAAAGCTACATGCTAGAAAATAGCTGATGGACGGATTATGAGCCTATCAATTTTTATTAGCGCTAATTTGGAAGCAAAGACAAACCACACCTAGGAATTAAAACCCCTCTCTAAATAGCTAAATTGATATTCAAATAATATCCTCGTAGATGTCCTACTATGGAAAAAGCCATGGCTTTTAAGGCCAGAGTGTAAGTTTTATTTAAGTTTAATTTATATTAAATATGTTATCATGTAAGATATTTTTCTATGACATGACAGGCTATTTAATAAAAGAGAGAAGGAATAAGTTTCATCTAGATAAAACTCTCTTGGCACGAGTACAACGTTATGAAATTGTACAATGATACTGGCCTAATCATTGTATAGTTTCATAGTTTTGTTTTTAAGATAATAAAACTTGGATGAAACATCCACTCTCAGAGTATAGTTTCAGTCTATAGTTTCATACATTTACTCATAGATAGTTGATAATCATGCTAGAGAGTTTCATCTAAAGATAAAACTTATTTCTTGTCTTTTTTCTTAAATATATTGTTATGTCGTTGGAATCGCTCGTGTGGTAATCTATTTAATGCAAATAAAACGTATTCCTTTCATACTCATATTACTTGACGTATAGGATAGCAACACGGTCTTTAAAGCGTAACTTTGACTGCTTATTTTTTTGAAAAAATATTTATTAAAATATAATGTATGTATAATTTTATGAAAGTAGTTTTTAAGACAAATCTATTAATATGATTTTCATTTTTTCAAACTCAACCATTTAAAAGTTATTGATGATTTATATTCTTAATATTTAACTTAAATTTTTTTCTAAAACGATAACTAATATATGAGTATTGAATAAGTATAAAACTTCCATTAAGCATATTCGTAAAAGTGAATTTGAGTTTAAAAATGAAGCTTAGTGATCCGTCGTCAGGTTGACATTGTGTGCCGCGCGACGCAAATTAATGGATCCATCAATACATGTTGAACGTGTCATTGGATGGCTCACACCTCGGCAAATACATTGGTATTATCTCATAGGTCGTCTCGTATAATGCCACGTAATTTAAGACGACTTAACAGACCACATTTACAATGGTTGTTTTTAAGTTGACTCGTAGTAATTAACTCATGATTCTTTAATTTATGCATAGAATAAAAATTAATTTGTGAGGTGCATGGCAACAACAACTCATACAATTGTGTAATAGTTGTCTCATATTCTTAAATCTTAGCTCATGATCGAGGTGGTTGTTTTGCGAAACAACGACTTCTTTCTCTCTCACATTTCACAAGTATTTATTTGATATATCCACTATGATATCGACTGAATTTTGACAATGTAATGACATGAGATCTTTTAGGAGTATCATATTATAGTTCGTGTATATGGTGGATTTTCTTCGAGGAGATCGTGGATCATTTTAGTGACCTTCATCCTCACTGTGAGGCGTCTTCTTATCACTGTCAGGTCTGGTCAGGGAACATTTACAAGCCTATCACTGCCTGGTCTGCTTCTAGCATTGGAGTAGTGATTACACTACACGGTCTTTTTAAAACCCTACAAAATCTTCTAATGGTACAAATATCTCATTATTTGCCTCGGAATCAGGCATTTTTTGTTTAGATTTCTCTCTCTTTACTGAAAGAACCTAGTTTCTCTTTATATGTGTTTTGTCTTAGATTACCGGCTCAGAGAGTGTGATTGTGGCTCAGAAGCCAGAGCTGTGCTGATCTTTAATTTGCTGCTTAGCTAGGCACTAGTACAAAGAGTGACTATACAATTGGTTCGTAACCTATCTCTACATGCGTTTTTCGTTTCCGTCTGGGGGAGGGACTGTAAAAATGACGCATCTTCATAGACGGTTTTCTGTGAACCGCCTATAGAAATGTATTTTCACATGCGGTTCCTTAAGCCAACCGCCTGTGAAAATGAGATTTTTACAGACGGTTTCTTAAGCGAACCGCCTGTGAAGATTGATTTCTACAAGCAGTTTGCTGTATAAACCGCTTGTAGAAATTTGTTTCCACAGGCGGCTCTCAACCAAACCGCCAGTACAGAGAGCCGCTGGCTTTTTAATATTTGTGATTATGCTGCAATATATATGTAATACATTTAAACTATATAAACAATATTGGCTCATGTGCATAACTAGAGAAATATATATACATTCTAATTATCTCATCTCATATACACTAAAGTTTCTGCTCATAGCCATAAAGTTAAACGTATATACACACCAAACTTTACATACATCAAAGTTTTCCCTATGCCTAATAACCATCTCTCGTTAGATGTAGCCTACTAATCTCAGTTAGAACCTTATACTCGGACCTTCCCAAGGGGCTCGTAGCATCGTGATATTTTCCTTCACGTAGAATGACTTCTTTCAAAAGAAACGAACACAAGTCCTCAACTATGGCGTATAAAGCTTTCTCGGACATGTGAGTCACCTTTTTGGGATGATGTGCCTGCAAAAGAAGATTATAGATATCTTATATTTAGACTTATTAATATATTTGCATCCTTAGTGACAGAAATACATACATGAGTATTACTTATATTACCTTATCAGGGTTCTTGACGTATCGTCCATTCTCTCTCATGAACTCGCACACGTAGAATCCACAGTGGACGGATCTAGGTTGTTCCTTGTGGCACTATGTAACGGGCAATTGGTTATCTATTTGCAATATTGCTCTTATGTATTTTACATATATGCATTCATAAATTCACATATGTACCAGCCATTGATGGAATACTTCCAATGGCTCCCCTTGTTTCGACTGGTTGAATTTTCCGCCCTGCATCTTGTACCACCTATATGACGTGTTATCTCAAATACAATTAGACACATGTTATTCTCAAATTCTCATTGATAAATACCATGTTATCTTGATGTATGCATGCATATATAGGCTTACTGCTCTAAGATATTCACGAAAGTTAAATAAGTTGAAGGATCATAATCTGCGGAGTCTAGGACGAGCACCCTTCCTTCACTTGGGAAAATGAATAAACAAATCCAGTGGTCCCTGCACAACTCAAATTTGTTATGGGATGTGCATTGGAGTTATTAATTTGATGTATGCAAAGTCACAATTACATACCTAAAGTTGTAAGGGGCCACCACGAATCTCCTGTCTTGAAACTGAAGCATTGTGTTTCCAATGTAGATAGCATATTTGGCTTCAAATTTCTTCATCAAGTCCTCTGTTGCTTCTTCAAGCTCTTTTCCTGTCTTCCCCTTTAATTTATCATGGTCCTTACCGACTAGGAATGTGTGCTCGCTCTCGCATATTTTCATAGGGCTAAGATACCCAATCCTTTTATCGATATTTCATAGAGGATTGGGACCGCATAGTATCTTATCTTGATCGTATTGCATTCTGCAATATTAATAAAACAATTATGTGTAAGTATCGCATTGTAAAGTTGATGACAGAGATAGGATATACAACTCAACAATAATAAAACAAATATGTGTAAGTCAGAGTGGCGCACTTACAATGCAAACACCGTTATGAGATGCATGTCGAGCCTCTTGAGCCTCATCATCAGCCACATGTCTTCAAATGTAACAATCACCCTTTCGTGACCGCTAACGAATGCATATGGGGGTATACGCACGTTGATTGTGTAGATGCCAATAGAAGATGCTCTCATGTACCAGTCATGCATCCTTTTTATACCAGCTGGGATCTTCTTGAGTTCTTCCCAACTTAGTAGAGGCCTACCTGACACATATTCGTTAGAGATGTTTTCATAGTCCTTTTTTGTTGGCGGCTTGATTGGTATGGGTACCGGTACTGTCTCCATAAGCTTTTTCCCATATTTTTTCAATTCATCCAAGTCAACGACATGTGTCGTGCAGGTATTTGCGATTCTTGCCATAAATTTTGTCGTGCCAGCTGATTTCTTCTTTTGTTGATACGGGAAACCAATTTGGGTACTGGGAACAATATCCTCTTAGGAACGACTTTTTTTTCTTAGGCGGTGGCGTTGGTGTAGTTGTTTGTTCTTGCGTTGGTGGTGGGTTAGGTGATGGTGGTGGGCTAGGAGGATTAAGCATGACCGGTGATGGTGGTGGGCTAGGAGGATTAGGCATGGCTGGTGATGGTGGTGGGCTAGGAAGATTAGGCATGATCGGTGATGGTCGTGGGCTAGGAGGATCGACCGGTGATGGAGGTTGGTTATCAACAGTACCTGCATGTGTCGACTCCTGAGAAAATGGAAGGGCTTCCTGAGTTAGTGGCTCACTCAACTTGATGTCTCGTCAGGGTCGAAGGATGAAATTCTTGATAGCTTGTCCAAGTTTCTCAATACCCTCAGGACCAGGGATATCTAGCATGTCGTCCTTGTATCCTAGGACCACCGTCGACACTTCTACCCTGCAGTAGTCTACTGGGATGTCGCTACCATGAAATTTGCGCCCTGGAATCGCATAGTCTGTTCCTACTTCCCTTGAGCGAATATTGTTAATACCATATCTTATGGGAGCAAGGTTTGGGCCCATCAATCAAGTCAATTGGATACTGACTCTTATGTGTCGTAGATGCGACATTGCTTGGGACTATGACTGAGCCAAGTGTGACCAACGCCTGTGTTGGTACGACTTCTAGCTGCATTTGTGGAGGTTGAGTGTCCATCTGTTGAACAAACATCACGCTCGCCAATTGTTGCATCAATTCTGGAGGAGGATTGGATAGCATTTCAGACATCATGTCTTTGAAATCTTTTTTAGCCTCTTCCTTAAAATAATCCTTCATTGCTTCATTGTATCGATCACACTTCTTGTAAATACCCCCCATTTCTCACCGAATCCTTCTTTCCATCCTTCTTTAGATGAGATGCCTCGTACACGCCCAGGATGCTCGGGGTTACCTACACCAAGACTTAGGACGTGTCTCTCCCTTTGTGGCTTGAAAGTTCCTTCGCGCTGCTTAGCGGCGATCGCAAATATGCTCTTTGCTGCTTCTTCAACACTGGGGTCATCAAAAGACAAATCGCTTGTGTCACATTCTCTTGGTTTCCGAGCACGGATCCAATTCGCAGATCTCTCGCCAAGTTGCTCAGACAACACCGGCAAACCTGTCGCCTTCTTCGCAGCTTCTTCTTCCCTCCATTTGGGAACCTGGCGCCAGTAACCGCCTGACCCTAGGTGGTGGTGGTACTTGTTCTTCTTTGCAAGTTCAGAATTAGCTTCGCTCAGCGCTACAAATTCTGGGGACTTTCCTTGCTCTAGAAAAACCTGCCACTGACCTTCTGAAATTTTAAACTTTTTTGTTGGGTTCAACCCTTTCTTTGCCCAACCCGTATTCATATCCGACCTCCAACTTTGGAGCATCTTTCCACACTGCTTCATTGCATAGTCTCTTATGAGATCTTCTGTGCCTCGAGGAAAAACAAACCTCGTCAATAGCTTAGCCCACAGGGTGTCTTTGACATCTTGTGGCACATCTTTCCACAGGCGGATTGTGATATCAAGCTTATCCCTTACTACGAAACCAAGAACATTTTGAAACTTAGCTACCACCTGTTCAGGAGCTAGTAGCTATCCTTTGGAGCTCACTTCTGTCACTATATATGTTTTATCGGGCCACTTGTTCGTTCCCCTGTCACCTCGTTTCCGATCACTGTTCTTTCTTTTCCTCGAGCTCTCGGTGTTGGTGGTCGTCTCGGTCGGTTCCGGTCCCTCGTATCTAGGTGGCACTTGTTCTTCGCCATCAAACATACCTCTGAATTGAGACAACACCTCCTATATAATGATATAATTAGATACACACACATGAAATCACACATGAAACCACTTGTGAGATAATTGACGCGTAATTTACCTCATCTTCCATTGGATTATAAGAAGGGTCATGATCGGATTCACAATGACCCCTATCTATACTTGGCTCGGGGTCGCTACGACTATGGTATGACGGAGATGCTGCTTCTCCCATGTGGTGTGACCCTGATGCTTCGGCCGTGTGGTGGGGCCCTGATGCTTCGCCCGTGTGGTGGGACCCTGACGCTTGACCCTTGTTAGGAGAACTCATGGCCGCAATCTGACATATAATAAATTTACATGAATTCCAAATACATTGTATAAAACACTATGTATATAAAGTCATATCCTATTATATTACATAATTGAAACACTATGTATATAATAAAGTTCCATGGTATAATAAAGAAATATGGAATGGTGATCTATAGAATCGACTTCTATTGTACAATAAATGAATTTCTGTAAATGATTTTCTAGTATACAATATAGTACAATAAATGGATTTCGATTGTAGAAAAAAGAAGATAAAGTCATATTCTATTATATTACATAATTAAAACACTATGTATATATACAATAAATTTCGATGGTACATTAAATGAATTTCTAATGTACACTTGGAGGCCATATAAACATATATACTAAACAATTTTCTATGGCTAAGAAAAGAAAAGAAAAGAAAAGAAAAAATGAAAACGAACAAAATGGGCCACCTCTGCTCTCTCTCCCGCTCGGCCCATCTATTGACCCATCTCTCTCTCTCTGACGGCTGGGGCCCAGCCGTAAGGTCCTTCTCCTTCCTCTAGCCACGGCGGCGCTGCCCACCCGCTCGCGCACGGCGTGCTGCCACCACGCATAAGAGAGAGAGAGAGAGAGGTGAGGAGCCCTAGCTACCGGCATGCTACCGCTGCGGCTCGCACCGCTTGCGCTCTTCCCGCCACCGCCGACCCGCCGCCGCGCCCGCGCGCAGCACCTCCACCGCCTCCACGCGCGAGCTGCGCCGCCCCTCCAACCTCAGCTCCTCCCCTCCCCGCGCCCTCGAGCAGCACCTCCCCTCCTACCTTGTGTAGGGCTGCCGCGCCCACGAGCAGCACCGCGCCACCGCGCGCCACGCCACTGCGACCTACCCCTGGCAGCACCGCCACCGCCGCGACCTAGCTCCTCCCCCATCTGTTCCCGCACTACAGCCCGCCACCGTGTACCGCCACCGTCGCCGTCGCGCCGCAGACACAGAGAGCGAGAGGGGGAGGGAGAGCGAGAGGGAGGAGGAACTCACCTAGGTCGGAGCTAGCTTGCTGGCAGTGCGGACGACGACAGTGGAGGACGCCGAGCTCGACGACGACGCGGCAGTGCGGGCGGCGGGTTCAAATTTTGGCAGACGGCGTCTGAGAAAAATGCGTGCCACCGCACTTAGAAAAAATTTGGAACGAAATCTGAAAACCCTATAAGGACAGGTATTTCTCGAGACGGTTCTCTTCGGAAACCGCCTGTAGAAATGATTTCTACAGGCGGTTCACTTAGCCATCCGCCTATATTTCTACAGGCGGATGGCTAAGTGAACCGCCTGCTACGTGCGGTCGGCTAAGAAAACTGTCTGTAAAAAGCGGTTTTAGGCTTTATCTTTTATTTAGTCTACTAATTAGGTATTTTTATATTGTTTATTATACTTTTTAGTCTTTATCTTTTATTTAGTGTACTAATTAGGTGTTTATATATTGTTTATTATATTTTTAGGCTTTATCTTTTATTTAGCTTACTAATTATGTCTTTATATATTGTTTATTATACTTTTAAGCCTTTATATTTTATTTAGTCTACTAATTAGGTGTTTATATATAGTTTATTATACTTTTTTTGCCTTTATCTTTTATTTAGCCTACTAATTAGGTGTTTATATATTGTTTATTATACTTTTAGCCTTTATTTTTTATTTAGTCTACTAATTAGGTGTTTATATATTGTTTATTATACTTTTTAGCCTTTATCTTTTATTTAGTCTACTAATTAGTTGTTTATATATTGTTTATTATACTTTTTAGCCTTTACCTTTTATTTAGTCTACTAATATGGTGTTTATATATTGTTTATTATACTTTTTAGCCTTTATCTTTTATTTAGTCTACTAATATGGTGTTTATATATTGTTTATTATACTTTTTAGCCTTTATCTTTTATTTAGTTTACTAATATGGTGTTTATATATTGTTTATTATACCTTTTAGCCTTTATCTTTTATTTAGCCCACTAATTAGGTCTTTATATATTGTTTATTATACTTTTTAGCCTTTATCTTTTATTTAGTCTACTAATTAGGTATTTATAAGCATGAAGGGGTGCTACAAGGAACATTAAATAAATGTGAAATAGAGTTTGACATGGAGATACAAAGAAGGGTAGCATAACGTACAAATTATAACATAAATGTATTACATTACAAATGTGAAATATAAGAATCTAGCCAGCTACGATTTGTCCTTGTCTATCATTGCGCACCCAGGGCAATGAATTCTATGGGATTCTTCGCTCAATATTCCTTATCTTCACTGGATGATCGTATGTGAAGAGGGACATTTCACAGAACTCGTTAAAATCTTCAAGATCAGATACACCATCAACCCCTATGGCTTGTTTCTTTCCAGGAAAAACTACATGCTTCGGCTTGTCGTTACTTTTCTTCTCCGTCTTAGAAAGGATTTGTTCAGCATAAAAGACCTATGCAGCACGGTTAGCATGGATCCACGGGTCATCTTTATAACCTACCTTGCTTAGATCAAGAACTCTGACCCCGTAGTTATCCACTGTGACATGTTTGTCTTCAACCCACTGACATCGAAACACAGGGATCTGAAATGTGCCATAGTCTAGTTCCCATATATCCACAATGAAGCCAAAGTATGTAGTAATCTCACCAGTTTCATTGTCTATGGCCTCGCATCGAACACAACTATTTTGTGCCATACTCTTTTTGTCCTTTGAATTGGTACAAAACGTGAAACCACTAATGTCATATGTTTGCCATGACGTGACCTGACATGATGGTCCAGATGCCAACACCTTAATGGTTTGTTCCTCAATTGTGTCTCCATGTGGAATGTTCTGCTCCTTTAGCCATGTGGTGAACCGAAGCTTGTGTTCCTTTATCACCCAATCGTCCGTTTGCCCATGATTATGTTTGCGAAGCTCATTCATGTGTTTCTCGATCAGAGGCTCCATTATCGCTAGCTGATGTAGGAGGCTATGATGTGCTTCAAGGACTGTATTGTAATCTGATGGTCTGAATGATTTCTGTCCCGTCCTCCCTCTTCCTTGCAGCCTACCCTCATGTCTTGACGGAGGCAAACCTATTGCAACCTGATCTTTTAGTATATTATTGCAGAATGGACCTCCAGACTCAATAGCTTCTTCGGTACAGTACCCCTCTACCATGGACGCCTCAGGACGAGCACGGGTTAATACATATCCATTTAGTATTGCCATGAAGCACTCGTATGTCCACATTTCATGCAAGTACATAGGACCCAATGCCTCTATTTGTGGTACCAAGTGCACCACAAGGTGCACCATCATATCAAAGAATGACGGGGAAACACATCTTAAACTGTGAAATAGTCTCCACTATGAATTCCTGAAGAGATGCCAACTCATCACGATGAATTACCTTTTGTGAGATCTTGTTAAAAAAGTAGCACAAGCGTGTGATTGCCATCTTTAAGAACACAGGATTTATAGCCCAGATGGCAATGGGGAGGAAAGTAGTCAGCATGACATGACAATCATGTGAGTTGTAGTTGGTCAGTGTAAGGTCTTTCATTGACACAATACTCCATATGCTAGAACAGAATCCAGATGGAACTTTCAAATTTTTGAACCACCCACACATCACATGTTTCTCATCCATGTTGAGGTTGTAGCTTGCTGCCGGAAGATGGTACTTCCAATTTTCATGAAGAACAGGGTGAAGTTCTTTTTTAATGCCTAATTGTACCATGTCCTTACGTGAATTGAGTCCTTCCTTTGTTTTGCTCTTTATGTCTAGCAATGTGCCAATTAGGCTTTCAAACACATTCTTCTAGACAAGCATACCGTCAATCGCGTGACGTACATCCAATTCTTTCCAGTATGGAAAATACTTGAAGAAAATAGACATCTTCTTGAATGTAGCCCCTGTAGTTGGTTTGACATCCTTTCTTGGTCTCCCATCTTTTGTCTTCTTCCCAAAAACAAATTTTATGTTGCTGACTATTTGGAAGACTCTGTGACCTTTACTGTTACCTAAGGGAGCTGAAGAATGTGCTTCATTGTTATTGTCGAAGTACCTATCTATCTTTCGCAGGCGATACCTATGTCCTCTCAATAAGAAGTGTCTGTGTCTCATGTACACTAGCTTTTTAGATGCCTCAAGGGACACGTAAGAAGTTTCATCTATGCATTGTACGCAACCAACTTTTCCTTTGATCTGTCCTGATAAAGTGAAGAGAGCAGGATAATCATTGATCGTTACAAAAATAATTGCTCTTAGAGTGAATGATTCTTTTCGGTACTCGTCCAACATTCGAACACCCTCTCCCACAATAGTTTCATTTCCTCTATTAAGGGCTCCATAAATACATCCATGTCAACTCCGGGTTGTGTAGGTCCAGAAATTAGAATGGTCAACATAAGATACTTTTGCTTCTGCATCAACCATGGAGGAAGGTTGTAGATGGAGAGGATCACCGACCATGTGTTGTGCGTGATGCTTCTCTCACCAAATGGGTTCATTCCATCAGTACTCAATGCGAACCTAACATTCCTTGTTTCCTTAGCAAAGTCTATGTGGTTGTCATTGAAATCTTGCCACTGCTTCCCATCGGCTGGATGTCGAAGCTTTCCATCATTTTTTTGCTCATCGGCATGCCAGGTCATAAGTTTTGCATCATCAGGGTTAGCGAACAAACACCTTAATCGATCAACCACAGGGAAGTACCACATCACCAAACTAGGAATCTTTTTTTGCGCATAAAAGTCTATTTCTTCTTTTTCTTTGTTGGTGGGTTTGGAACTCTGTTGGGCTATCTTTTGTTGGCTCTTCTTTCGCTTCTTTCTAGTACACATGGATGCAGCACACTCTTCCTCTCGATAGTCTTTATTAGTCTTGTACCTACTTGCATCACACTGTGGACATCTCTCTAAGTCTTTATCATTACCTCGAAATAGGATACAATGATTTCTACACGTGTGGATCTTCTCGACACCCATGGTGAGCAGAATGATTAGCTTCTTTGCATAGTATGTGTTAGCAGGAAGTTTGTTATCTTTTGGAAGCATGTCCGCGATAAGACTCAAGAATGCATCGAAGCCAGCATTAGACAAACCAAATCTTGATTTTAACAACAATAATTTCAGCATAGACCGCAACGTTGTGAACTCTTTGGTACAACCCTTAGACTGATCATACAAAGGCTCTTCTGCTGCCTTCATTAGGGTCTTCATTCCTCTCATAAAAAACAATGATGGATCCATATGACGATGCAATATTGCATTTAAGAATTCTGCATCTTCCTCATCTGTAACATTTGGTAGAACAAAAGTTCTAATGCCTTCATTTCCTCCAGAAACACCATGATCGGTAACATTAGGCACACCATGTTCACTATGACCAAAAGGTTGATGTGTGTCATCTACGAACTGATTACCATCATGAAGAATGTCTAGATCATCAGCAATGTTTGTAGGGTTTCCAGGTGTATAAGGCGCAGAGCTACCCTCTCCATGCTTTGTCCAAATCAAGTAATCCTCCATAAATCCCTGGCATATCAGATGACAAATGGTTGGTTCTGTGTCATCAAATACAACAAAATTCTTGCAGTCTATGCATGGACAATATATGTGCTTCCTCTTTGATCTCCAAGCATGGTTCTTAGCAGCGGCAATAAACTTATGGACCTCTGATATGTATGTTGGATCTAGTCTTGATAAGTTATACATCCAGAAAGACCTTTCCATCACTAACTGTCAGAAACACAATGAGAGAAGTATTTCTTATGTGTTGATGTGGTGATGTGGTGAAGTCCAACCTAGAAAATGCCCACGATGAATAGTTGTAAACATAACATAATTAAAAAACTAAGATAAGCAACCTAGCTAATTATACAACAACCTCATTTTAAGGAATAAAAAGGAAAAACCTAGATATATATTATTGTATTCAACACATGGTGAAACCCTAGATTCAAAAAGTGTGTGGCTCCAATTGAGATGGAATGATTACAAATACGTAAAAAAACCACATGAATACAAATAGGTAAAAAAGACATAAACTAACCTTTCTTAGCAACCTCTCCTTCAAAGAAATAAAGATGAAAACCTATCCCCTTGTATTTGGTGAAATCTAGACCTCCAATAATAGGTGCCCACGATGAATAGTTCTAAACATAACATAATTAAAAAACTAAGATAAGCAACCTAATTATACAACAACCTCATTTTAAGGAATAAAAAGGAAAAACCTGGATAGGAACCTAATTACAAATGTTGAAACCCTAGATCCAAAAAGTGTGTGGCTCCAATTTAGAAAGAATGATTACAAATAAGTAAAAAATTCACAAACTAACCTTTCTTAGCAACCTCCTTCAAAGAAATGAAGATCAAAACCTCCCCTTCTATTTGGTGAAAAACTAGACCTCCAAATCGCCACAAATGGCTACTGTGCATGAAGTGTGTGGCTCCAATTTATAAAAAATGATTACAAATGCGTAAAAAAACTTAAAATAATTAAAAAAACTAACAAAACTATCTAATTATAAGTAACTAAACATGAGAAGATAGGAAAAACATTATCTAACCATCATATATAAGCAACCTCATTTTAAGGAATAAAAATAATAACCTAATTAACATAGATAAATAACTCACTAAATTCTCTATAGTCATATAATTAAAAAAACTAACAATACCTATACTAATAATTATTTAATAATGAGAAGAGAGGAGAGAGAATGGAGGAGAGAGAGGAGAGAGAGAAGAGAAACCTAGCTAGATCCAAAAAGTGTGGCTCAAATTGAGAATGAATGATTGAAAATACGTAAAAAATACATAAACTAACCTTTCTTAGCAACCTCCTTCGAAGAAATGAAGATCAAAACCTCCCCCTTCTATTTGGTGAAAAACTTGACCTCCAAATCGCCAAAAATGGCTACTGTTCGATGAACAATCGGTCTGTCGGGAGGAGGAAGAAGAGGAGGAGAGAAAGCCACTTATGACAGTTTTTTCACAGGCGGTTGGTGTAAGGAACCGCATGTGTAAATATATTTTCACAAGCGGATCACTTAATCCAACCGCCTGTGAAAATGAGGCATTTTCACAGGTGATTTGGTTACGTGAACCGCATGTGAAAACATATTTACACAGGCGGTTCACTTAACCAAACCGCCTGTGAAAATGAGGTCTTTTCACGGGCGGCTGGATTAAGTGAACCGTATGTGGATATATGTTTTCACAGGCGGTTCACGAGTTCAGCCCGCCGTTTCATTTCCGCAGACGTTTGGTAATCAAAATCGTTTGGAAAAAAATTCTCCCACCGTTGTGGTAGTAAATTTTTCTACTAGTAAGGGGAGTGAGCGGAGCTTGAAGCCATGGAACAGATGAGTTGCTTTTTAATGCTACTACTCTATAAGACGTTTTCGGATTTTCTCTAGATATAAAACTTTTGCTATATGCTTAAATATATACTATGTCTATATATATTAAAAATATTCTATTAAAACAGCCGAAACATCACTTTAAAACTGAGGAGAAGTGCAAACTAAACTACGCCCCATGTGTGCATCTGCACATTGGTGAGCCGTACTACCCATTGGCCCAAGCTGTACTATTGCACTGGATCTTTTTCTTGGAAGCCTGTGGCTCGGCTCTTGAGCTCTTTCTGTCCACACAAGACCTAGCCATGTCTATCCAACCCATACTTCCTGCTCCCTGCCCCATGCTCATCACTGATGCCATCAGCCGGCCGGCAGTTGCATGTTTTGTTCATATGTTTTTTTTTCTGAAAAAAAAATTGTGCTTCAGAAAACAAAGAAGACAACAGTCACATGCATGCCGAGAGAATATCAAAATATCTTGCATTTTCTATGTTCTTGCACGGAAGTTTGAAGCGTATCTGCCGGATCTATAGTTAAAATGGTATACTTCATCCGTTTTTAAGATATATACTAGCTAGTATTTAGGATAAGCTAAGTATAGTTCATTTTTCGACTATTTAGTTTGTCCTAATAACCATAACACAATTAGAAAATGGAGGGTCGTACTACATAATATTGGAAAATTTATGCACACTGCCATCCGTCCTAAGCACGTCATCTTTCCTAATTCATACATGAAGTGATGAATGTGTAAAAGATATGGCTGATATTAAAATAGGACCTTATCATGTGCATGGTTACCCGTACATACATTTTTCATTGTTCAGCTTTATGATCTTTTATTTTCCAAAAAGACAGTAACAAATCTATATTAACTATTGGCTGATTCCTGGCTACAAACTACAATGGTTACCAGTATGTCTTTATGATTGTGATGGTTATTATGATTCTAGATTTGTGATCTGATCTATTAGAATAATATACTTTTAGCTTGGAATCAAAGTGCTGAATTCACATATAAGATGTTTGAGGACAAAGAAAATAATCATGCGAACAACAAGAGCTGCCATGGTCTTATTCTTCAACGAAAACAAACATCCTGGAAAGGACGATAACGATGCTCACCAATCAGCAGCAACAAAACAACAGCACAAAGTTAAAAGAGAATTAGATCCGAACCGCAGAGAACAATATAATAAAGGGCAATCCACCAACTGAACAGATAGATCTGAGGCACTAACAAAAAAAGAAAATAGCATCCAGGAAAAGGGCACGCACAACAAATATAATCTCTGTAAATCATGCATGATTATGTGGGTGCATATATAATATTAACGAATCTAAGCATATATATAATACCTTACATCCACCACACTTAACTACAATCTTTCCAACAAAATTGTATTCATGTAATCACCTGCCCTGCACTAGTATAGAAACGACAATCACTGTCGGCCCATCACTGCCGGTATAGGCTACCCCCAATTATTGGGGGCAGACCCTGAATCGACAGTAAAACACAACATCACTGCTGGTTCGTGGCTTGAACCGGCAGTGATGCCTCTTGGCCGTATCATTGTCGGTTCAAGCTACCAACCGACAGTGATGTGGAGTTTCACTGTCGGTTCGTGGCTGGAACCGGCAGTGAAACATGTACAGTATAAAATATCAGGATCTCCTCTCTCCCTTCTCTGCCCAACAGTACAGAATAGTGCGTGGAGCTCCCTCTCTCCATTGTTGCGGCTGGTGGATTTCTTGATCTCCATTTTTGGCTCCTCTTCACTCTTGGACCCTCATATCTTCTTGCTATTGGTTAGTAACAAGCATAATTCTTTAGAATTGTTGGTTTAGATTGTTTTTGTGTGTAAATCCATAGTTTAGAGCTATGCTAGTTTTCATGATCAAGAAGAGGGATGTTACAATTTGTGTCAATTTTTTGTAGCTTTTAGATCCAAAATTATTTAGAAAAATTATAGCACTTTGTTTTTATTGGATAATTATTGTATAATCATTGAGTAGGTAGGTTCGAAAGATTCGTCTCGAAAATTATGGATAAAAATTGTAATTAGTTATATTTATTACTTACATTTAATATTCAATGCATGCATGAAAGATTTGATGGGATGTGGAATAGATTCGGTATTTATTACTTACATTTAATACTTCAGGCATGCATTTAATACTTCATGCTTCCATTGTTATGTATTTGTTGTCTCACTTTTTATAGCGCGACCAAATTCAAATTATATCGAAAAATATTGTTCAAAAATGCTCCTATTAATATGTTCCTATGTTTCCTCTGCTCTGTCCATTTTATCAGTGCAGACATGGCTCGAGGGTGGATGTACGATCTGTCACATACAGACCTACGGTACTTGACGGGCATGAACGATTTCATCAAGCGAGCTAGAGCCAATGCTGGGGACTCACATCTTGTATTCTGTCCATGCAAAGACTGTAAGAATACAAGAAAATGGGACGACGTGTAGCATATATGTTTGCACTTGATCACAAGGGGGTTCATGAGAAACTACACGATTTGGACTTTGCATGAGGAGGTTGGTCAAAATATTAATGATGATGTGCCTAGTGTATCCCTGAATGCATTATTGCTTGTTCATGATTACACAGAACATGTGCCTACCAATGATGATGTGTTTATGAATACATTAGTTGACGACACTGAGAAAGATGATGGCATTTCACAACTTCTACATGATGTGCATGGGGGATTCCTTAGTGCTTTCCCGTTTAAAAACTTTAGATGATGAAAAGGATGCAAAAAACATTGTATTGGGGGGGCCCCAAAAACAAACTAACCAACACTGCTATTTGGGTTCAATAACGAAATTTTTAAAGGGTTTGATAACTTTTAGGATACTACATAAACTTTCCCCAAGGATACCAGTTTGCGAAAAAACTTACCTTGCGAAGCAAAGATTTTCCCCCAAGGCCCCCGAGGTTTTAGAAAAACACGTGTTTTAACGACTGCATTTTACCCTGGGAGAAATAAAAAGACTTTGGTGCATGCCCC
>CM039122.1:32469227-32481093 GCA_022036555.1 Microstegium vimineum | reverse complement strand
TCTTCACACCAAATGAGGTGATTGTGACCAAGATGGAAGATTCATCAATGATATTCAAAGGGTTCCGGCACAACAACCTCTACTTAGTGGACTTCACTTCAAATGAAGCAAACTTGCAAGCTTGTCTATTCTCCAAGAATTCTTTGGGTTGGCTATGGCATAGAAGATTAGCTCATGTGGGCATGTCAACCTTGAAGAAGCTAGTAAAGAAGGAAATGGTTAGAGGAATCAAGGATGTGGTGTTTGAGAAGGACAAACTTTGTAGTGCATGTCAAGCCGGCAAGCAAGTGGCAAACACTCATCCAACCAAAGCTTTCATGTCAACCTCAAGAGTCCTAGAGTTGCTACACATGGATCTATTTGGCCCTACCACATATGCTAGTCTTGGAGGAAATCTCTATTGCTTAGTGGTAGTGGATGACTACTCTCGGTACACTTGGGTGTTCTTTCTTCAAGACAAGGGAGAGACACAAGGCATCTTCAAGAAGTTTGCTACAAGAGCTCAAAATGAATTTGATGTGAAGATCAAGAAGATTAGAAGTGACAATGGCACCGAGTTTGTGAACACAAAGATTGAAGATTATTGTGATGAAGTTGGGATCAAGCATGAGGTGTCCGCCACATATACTCCACAACAAAATGGTGTCGTAGAGAGGAAGAACCGGACACTCATAACTCTAGCAAGGTCTATGCTTGATGAGTACAACACTCCCGAGAAGTTTTGGGCGGAGGCAATCAACACCGCTTGCTATGCGGCAAACCGTCTCTTCGTCCAAAGGCTATTAAAGAAGACCCCCTATGAGCTTGTCAATGGGAAGAAGCCGGATATTTCATTCTTCCGGGTGTTTGGTTGCAAGGTGTACATCTACAAGAAGCGCCAACACTTGGGTAAATTCCAACGGCGGTGTGACATTGGTTTCCTTGTTGTTTATTCACTTAAATCCAAGGCATACCGTGTATTTAACAAAGCCACCGGCTTAGTTGAAGAAACGTATGACTTGGAGTTTGATGAAACTAATGGCTCCCAAGGAGCGCTTGAGGATATTGATGTAGGTGATGAACCCTTGAGGGAGGCAATGAAGAATATGCCAATTGGTGCTATCAACCCGCAAGAGGTGGAGGAAGTTGAAGATGAAGCAAATCAAGATCCTTCTCCACCCCACACGCCTCAAGTTGATGAAGGAGATCAAGTGAGGGAAGCTCAAGAAGACACTCACATTCCTCAAGATCAAGCCGAGGCCGAAGCAAGCAATGTTGAAGCATTGCATCCTCCTCCTCAAGAGACGAATAGAAGATCAACATCTATCCTTCAAGCTCACCCCCATGATCAAATCTTAGGGAGTCCATCAAAGGGAGTAATGACTCGCTCTAGACTTGCATCTTATGTTGAACATCACTCGTTTGTTTCCTTTGTTGAGCCTACTAGTGTAGAAGAAGCACTTGCGGATCCAGATTGGGTGAATGCCATGCATGAAGAACTCAACAACTTCACCTGGAACCAAGTGTGGACACTTGAAGAGAAGCCAAAGGATGCAAGAATCATTGGCACCAAGTGGGTGTTTAGGAACAAGCAAGATGATCAAGGCGTGGTTGTGAGGAACAAAGCAAGATTAGTGGCAAAGGCGTTCTCTCAAGTAGAAGGACTCAATTTTGGAGAGACTTTTGCTCCGGTTGCAAGACTTGAAGCCATCCGTATCCTTTTGGCGTATGCTTCACATCACAAAATGAAACTCTTTCAAATGGATGTGAAGAGCGTTCTCTTAAATGGTTTCATTAATGAACTTGTCTATGTCTCACAACCTCCCGGGTTTGAAGACCCAAACTTGCCTAATCATGTGTATAGGTTGTCCAAGGCACTCTACGGATTGAAGCAAGCTCCAAGAGCTTGGTATGAGAGGCTAAGGGACTTCCTAATCAAGAAGGGCTTCAAGATCGGGATCGTCGACACTACACTATTCACCAAGAAGCTTAATGGAGAGATCTTTGTTTGCCAAGTATATGTCGATGACATTATATTTGGGTCAACAAACCAAGACCATTGCAAGGAGTTTGGTGACTTGATGTCCAAGGAGTTCGAGATGTCAATGATTGGCGAGCTAACCTTCTTCCTTGGCTTTCAAGTGAAGCAAATGAGAGAAGGGACCTTCATCTCTCAAGAAAAGTACACTTATGATCTACTTAAGAAGTTCAAGATGGAGGATTGCAAGCCAATCAAGACCCCAATGCCAACTAATGGGCATCTCAATCTCGATGAGGGAGGTAAACCGATTGACCAAACTCTTTATCGTTCTATGATCGGTAGTTTACTTTACCTCATCGCATCTAGGTCGGATATCATGTTTAGTGTGTGTATGTGTGCTAGGTTTCAAGCAAACCCTAAGGAGTCGCATCTTTGTGCGGTTAAAAGAATCCTTAGGTACTTAAGGCACATCCTAGCATGGGTCTTTGGTATCCCAAAGGGGCTCCCTTCCAACTAGTTGGCTATTCCGATTCGGATTACGCCGGGTGTAAGGTTGATAGGAAGAGTACCTCCGGCGGGTGCCACATGCTAGAAGATCAGTTGTTTCTTGGTCCTCAAAGAAGCAAAACAGTGTGGCATTGTCAACCGCCGAGGCGGAATACATTGCCATGGTAGCAAGTTGTGCACAAATCTTATACATGACCCAAACACTCTTTGATTACGGCGTGTTTTTAAAAGAAGTTCCCCTTTTGTGTGATAATGAAAGCGCCGTAAAGCTTGCTAACAACCCGGTTCAACACTCTCGCACCAAGCACATTGATATTCTCCATCACTTTCTTAGAGATCATGTGGCTAGGAAAGACATCACACTAGTTGGAGTTAAGAGCGAAGATCAATTGGCGGATATCTTCACTAAACCACTCGATGAAACAACCTTTTGTAGGTTGAGAAGCGAGTTGAATGTGCTTGATAACTCTAACTTCACTAAAAGATGAGCTTGTGTGAATCATGCATTCATATGTAATATAACATGTTTAATTTGGTAATGCACATAGGCTTGGCTAACGCGGTTAAGATAACCGCCCTCAAAGCGTGTGACAAAGCTTAACCGCGGTTTAAACTTGTAAGCAACCTAGATTCAAATTCCGTTTTGCATTGCATATGCATAAGTGTTGCTTCTTCGTTTCTTTTCGGTTAAGTTTATTGGTCATCATTAGGATCAACACTTAGGGGGAGCAATTCAACGCTCTAGCTTCAGCTAATACCCCTCTAGTGCCCCTATGGTGACCCTTGGAGCTTTATTGAACTATTTTCTTATAAAAACTAATTCTAGCCTATGGCAAACTATTTCTAAAATTGAGGGTTTGAGAGATGGTTCTTATGTTAAGTCCAACAAGTGTTCCTCTTTGCTCCTTTGTGTTGGTACTTGGCTAAGAGAAAAGATTGGAGAGAAAAATAGGAAAATTCAGAGCAATATTAAGCACCGGACCACCCTTCGGACCACTCTGCATTGGTCCGATGCAGTGGTCCGACGCCCTGTCCCTCACTGCATAAATCTTTTCCAGCCAAAGAATCCGTCGGACCAGTGTCCGACACTGCACCGGACCAATGACAAGTTGTCTGGTGCCTCTGTCATATCGATCTGTTCACCGTCGGACCAGTCCGGTGCTCCATCGGACTAGTCCGGTGAGTCATCCGGTGCAGTAGTCCGGTGGTCGGTTGCTCACTGTATTCTCTTCTCTAGTACCGTCGGACCACCCATCGGACCAGCCACCGGACCAAGCGGAGTGGTCTGACGCTTTGAAAATTTGCGGATAACCCCCCGCGTGCGGCTCTGTTTCTGCACTGTATTTCCTTCCGCCGACCATACGCCGTCGCACCGTCATCACCGCCGATCCGCCACTACTGCCCTATGCCCTTGCGCCGCTGTCCTCACCGCCGGTGAGCTTCCCACCTGCGCCGCCCTCGCTCCGCCCCTTCTCCTCGCCGCGCAGCTGCTCCACCCACTCTGCACCGCCGCTGCCACCGCACCAGCGCCCTCGCCGCCGACGTCCCACCTCGCCGGCGATCTCCAGGCTCCCTGCCAAGCTCGCGCAAGCCCTAGGGTTTACCCTTTCAATCCATTGCCCTGCAAACTCAAGGCTTAGGGTTTTCCCTAACCCTAGGAGGGCTTCACCGTGTTCGTTCTCGAACGAAATCGGGTTTCGACGCGTTCGCCCTGGACCGTTCATCGTCTTTGACGTCTTCGTCCGCGACCGTTTCGTCGTCGTCGACTCCGTCGCTTCGCTTCTAGGGTATGGTTTCGGTTTACGATATCGAGTTTTGTCGAGTCGTTAATTGAATTATGCCCTAGGATTATTCCTTGAAAATCCATATTCAATCCAGTTCACTAAATCCTTTTGCCAATTGTAATTCGCAGCTGGTATATCCCGTTCGGAGAGTGCTTTGGTACTTGAGATTGCTCTGAATAGCTACGCTTTCTTACCTCAGGTATCATGTCAGATTTCATTCTATCACTTATCTAGATGCTTGCTTCTATACGGTTTCTTATCTCTAGATGTTATATATGCTTATGTATACCCTGTCTATCCTATCCAGCAGCAGTCAGTGGCAGTTAAACTCGGGCAAAGCTCGCGAGTAAGGATTGAGGCAAAGCCTCAGAGGTTTAGTCCAGTGGCTTGGAGGCCCCTCTGTCAGTTGTGCTCTATTTGTTGATAGTTGATCCTTCCAGAGGGCAGTGGTTCTTACTTTGATCAGTGGTTCTGACAGTTGGCAGTGGCACTTGTGTTTGACAGTTGTCAGTGGGCAGTGGTTCTGTGATTATTTCAGTATGACTCGCAGTACTCGTGCTCGTGCAGCTGGGTCCGGTGATGATGTTCCTGCACCTCCACATCCTTCCAGTGATAAGGGCAAGAAGCCCGTTGTTGAGAAAGCCAAGAAGAAGAAGCGCAAGCTCACAGAGGCTAAGAAAGCCGAGGCAGTGGCCGATGCAGCGGACCGCGCAAAGCGAGGCGGTTGCTGAGGTACCGTGAGACTCGGCACCCCTCCGCGGGATCTTCCCACTTCTCCTCCAGCTGGATCACACACTGAGGACACTCCACAGGAGCCAGAGCTTGTCACTGAAGCTCTGGGGACACCGTTGGCACCTAGTTCCTGGGGGCGTTCCACACGTTCCCAGTCTGCTCAGTCACCTCAGTCAGCGGCTCCCACAGCAGCTTCAGCCTCAGTTCACCTCGATCTGAGGAATCTTACGGCAAAGCAAGTGAAGAAACTCAGATTTGTTGCTCTAGAGAAGTGGTGTCCGGATCAGAGAGAACCCAGAGCCTCACCAGGTTGGCATACACCTCTCATGGAGGATTTCTACCGAGTAGCTCAGTTGACAAGCATTCAGATACGACCACACAGGATTTGCTCCTTAGAGAGCATCGTTGAGCTAGCTGGTGAGGAGATCCGCCCGTTCTTGACTTACCAACCGGGACTCGCTGATTTACTCGGGCGTTCTGGTAACTATATAGAAAGATGGGTCCGAGAGTTCTATGCTTCAGTTTGGGTGGATCCAGAGCACAAGTTTGTGCAGTACACCTTCAGAGGCGAGAGGTACAGGCTATACTTGACCAGACTCAGAGAGATCTTTCGCTTCCGTCAGCAGGGTGGTGAGCTTGACTTACACTACGAGTGCTACCGAGGAGCCTCAGTGCCTCGCAGAGCTCGAGGCGGTCGTACACTGTCAGTGCAGGAGGTGGCTCCTCTCTTCAAGCCACCCTTCTCAGAGGGCTCCAGGCGTAGCCTAGCAGAGCTCAGGCCTACAGTTCACAGGTTGAACGAGGTGCTCCGTCGTACTCTGCTACCTCGCACGGGGTACAAGGAAGGATTGACCAATATGCAGCAGCTTCTCCTTCAGGCCCTGGTATCTCAGACACCATTCGATGTTGTAGACTTTCTTGTGTCAGAGATAGAGGATGTGATAGCAGATGGCATGAGGGCCCGACGACAGTTTCCCTATGCTCACTGGATTTCTTCGATTATTGCTATTGAGCTAGAGGGAGCGCACCCTGGACTCCGCGCCCTACTGGATCAGTCACCGACTACTTTCCCAGATTACAGAGTCCTGGGGTCGTTTGATAGCCGGTTTGGAAAACGGGTCCTCCGTCTTGTCAGAGAGAGGACAGCACCAGCTGACAAAGCAGAGGTTGATGCTCAGGATGAGGCGATTCATGGTGTTGAGCAGCAGGAGCTCCATGGACTAGATACTGGAGCTGATGTGACTCCTGAGGATACTTCAGACAACTCAGACGCCGATTTCCAGCCGGTTCCATAGATGCCCCCACGGGCTCACGACACTGAGGCTGGCGGCTCTACCTCTGCCACCGAGACGATGATGCTCAAGCTCCTTGACAGAATGAATGAGCAACAGAGTTCTCTCGTCACTGCAGTCACACAGGTCCAGCAGCGATAGGACAAGATGCAGCGATAGTCAGAGGAGCGTCACTTCGAGATACAGCGATAGATGCTCGCTATGCAGCTAGAGTCTCAGCGCTTTCAGTTACAGTCCCAGCAGCTGCAGCAGCAGAACATGGCCTTTATGGCCCACATGATGAAGTGGACTGGCGCTCCTCCTCTAGAGTTCCCTGCAGCTCCACGGATATAGATGATGAGCACGTCTCAGCCCTCACAGTCAGTTGGGCAGCAAGGAGGGCCACAGTTCTCAGTTGGACCTTCAGTTGGCCCCTCAGTGGCCCCTACGAGCTCCGTCGGTCAGTCAGTCACTCCCACCCCAGCCATACAGTCCAGTGGACTTCAGGGTGCTGGATTGACCACCCCGTTCCAGTCACCGGCGACTCAGGTGACTCAGTGGTTGGACACCTTTGGACCCACTCAGCAGTTCACCCCTCTCACTACAAGATTCACTCCACTTACCGCTACGATGGGTGCTACTGCTAGAGATCTTTCAGCGTCCTTCAGTGACATTACAGGGCAGCCGTCCCCCACTGGTCCTCAGATAGCAGCAGAGGTTGAGGCCGAGCTTGTAGCACCGACAGCCGATCAGCACCGCTCCTCAGTAGCTTCCTCCGAGGCTACACACGACAGTCAGGCTCCAGCCGTGTTTACCCCTCCGACAGCTGCAGTCGCTACCGATGCTACAGTTGTCACCTCCACTCCAGTACAGCCTGTGCAGTCTCCGGTTATTCAGACTCCAGTCGAGTCAGTGCATGCAGCACAACCGGACACCGCAGCTCCTGAGGCTCCCGTAGAGACACTGGCACCGGTTACTGCTCCTACTGCTTCTCCAGCTACTGCTCCCGAGTCTTCGACCGCAACAGACCTGTCAGCTTCCGACCCCCAGACCGCTTCACTACCAGCTACAGACACTCAGGGGGAGGATTTAGATGATGAGACTTATCTAGCAGCTTTCAGGGTGCTTGACCGGTCCACAGCTGCTTCCACTCCACCTCTAGACGCTTAGTTTAGGTGTTTCGACGCCAAAGGGGGAGAGGGACAGTCGAGTAGATGGGCTAGCTTTAGGGGGAGCTAGTAGGACTCGTTCTTTTGTTGTGTATAAACTCTATTGCATCATGCATCACGTTTACCGTCTTAATGCATTGTATGATATGTGTGATGGTTGAGACTTGATGGTAGTGTGACATGTGTGGACTTTCATCGATATATATATATCATGTCTCTTGGTTATGCTATATTGCTTCCGCGCTAATCTCTGATCTTTTGGCTATAGCATATCCTTTTTGAAATCAAGTACTATGCTCATTTCATATCTATTGTGCTTGTCATGGCTTGAATGGTTAGGCATGTATTTGTCTTTCTTATTACTAACCCATGCCTATCTCATGTCATGTCATGCCTTCTCTTATCAAAATTTCACTCATTATTCTCTACTCGAGCTTGTATTGTCGTCAATCACCTAAAAGGGGGAGATTGTAGAATCATGGACCCTTGTGTTTAGGCGATTAACGACAATACTAGATCACTATGACTAACGTGTGTTGTGCAGAGACAAAGTCATTTATGTTAGGTCATGAGTGATGCATTTTGAATGGGCTTAATGGATATTCATGCCCCCAAGATGGAAATCGTTTCGGTTGCAAAGGATGGAGATACACAACGAAGACTAGGCTAGTTCTTAGTGCCATAAGGTTGAGAAGGGCACTAAGTATAGCTAGGGCTTTTTGTTTTTCCTTTGACCGTACTATAAAGGGGATATGAGGTTAGTAGCTTGACCTAGGAGAGTTTAGGAAAGTGAGTATATGCACACTTGTCACAACTAGCCCTAGAGACCTTGCTTTCAGCCCTTGAGAAACCCTAGAAATGGTAGGAGTAAAATCCCTTAAGAAACCTCGGCGAAAACGGTTGAAAAAGAGGGAGAAAGAGGCTCCGGACCACTCTGCTAAGTGGGCGTCGGACCAAGGAGAGTGGTTCGGTGGTCCCTGACTTAGGCAGTTTTCCAGCTCGAGGAGCTCCGGACCACCTGTCTGGTAAGCACCGGACCATAGGAGAGTGGTCCGATGGCTTGGTTCAGAGAGTCAGAAGGCTCCGGACTAGTCCGATGGTTCGTCCGACGGCTAGTCCGACGCCTCATGACAGGGGTTTGGTTCTTTGCAGAGAGCTCCCTGGCTTCGGACAAAAGCGTCGGACCAGGGCACCGGACCAAGGAGAGTGGTCCGGTGGTGTGTAAAAGAGAGAAAGGTTTTCACTCAGAGAGCACCGAGGCAACGGACCAGAGCGTCGGACCAGTGCGTCGGACCAAGCAGAGTAGTCCGACGGTGCCTGAGTTTGAAACGAGAGTGAGCTCCGGACCAGTGTGCATGGTCCGGTGGTGTGAGCTCCGGACTAGTCCGGTGGCTACGCAGCGAGAAGAAAAAGTGAAAAATGGCTAGTTTTGGAGGTGGGGACTATTTGTAGTTGCCCCCTTGGTCCTTAGAGGGACTCTTGGCCATTGTTTCAGCTGGTGACACCTTGAGAAATCTTTTGGAGAGCCAAGAGGCTAGTGAGGGAGAGATTAGAGAGAGTTCATCTTGTTCTTCCCTCCTAGAGAGATTAGGAGTGACTTGTGTGCATCCATCCATCTTCCTAGCCTTGAGTGGGTCAAGTGAAGGTCTTGTGCTTGTTACTCTTGGTGTTCGACAGCACCTAGACGGTTTGGTGGTGTTCGGAGGAAGTGACCGCCGGGAGATTGTTGGCGGCTCTTCTCCAAGCTCTTGTGATCGTTGTGGGCGATTCACTGACCGGAGGGGCGAAGAATCAGCCCGTAGAGAGCACTCTACCCTTGCGCGGGTAGAGGGGGAGCGATACCTTGCGAGGTGCTCCAACGAGGAGTTGGGGGGTGTGTCGACACCTCGATACCTCGGGAAAAAATCGCTACGTCCATGAGATTTTCTTTTCCCTAACTCTTTACATTTCCGTCTTGTTTTGACATTTCCTACTAGAATTGCTTAGGTTGTTTTTAATTCCTATGAACTGCTACCGCTTTCTAGTTAGGACACATGGACGGTAGACACTAGGGGGGATTGGCATTTGATAGGTTTTTATATTTGCTTTAGAAATTTAAAACAAGCCCAATTCACCCCCTCTTCTTGGGCATCTTGATCCTTTCAACGTCGTTGATGAGATATTTTGCTAAGATTCTCAATGCCTTGGGCTGGGCTTCTTTTCATCCTGTGTGCCCCACTACCAACTTTAGGCCCCGTTTGCTAGGATTTCTACCGGCTCCAGTTTCTCTGACACATTTACTTTTCGTGGAGTATTTATAGAAATTGTTTTTATCTCTCCTCTTTCCTCTTCCGTCCTCTCCTAGAACCAGTGGAAATAGGAAAGGCCAATTTTTTCAGCTTCACGTGCTCTTAACAGTTCTGTGAAAAGGAGAAAAGATAGATAAAAATGGCTCTTATGAATAGTACATGCGTCAGAGAAGTTGGAGACGAAAGAAGCCCCCACCAAACGGGGCCTTAATATATATGTGTGAGTATACAAGTATCATGTGAAATGTATTAAGTAATAGATGAACAAAGGAATAAGAATTTCTCTTGAGCAGCATAAACTACCGAGGAAATGGTCTTGAGAGCCAACTACACTGTACTAAGAAAAAAAAATGAATTGCGTAGAAGAATTGTTGATTATATTAAAGAGAAGATAAATCCAGGCGGATAATATAACCAAAGTGGCACGGAGTAATATGACTCCAAAAATATTTATATTTATAGTACACAAATAATATCATCAGATAAATTATTGAATTTATTTTTATATTAATTTTATTTAAAAATACAAATATTGCACGTCCAATTTTCTCCATGATCTAAAAAAAAAAAGTGTTTTTAAACCCCTTCAACTCTTGAAAACCGTACACTTTTGCACCCAGTTGGTTTTGTTGATGTGGCGCCACATTAGAGAGGGTAAATGGAACTAATGCGGTGTTAATCTACTCCCACTAAATTTTAGGAGATGTCACTCACCCTGGTCGTTCGGTTTAAACCGACAGTTCGGTTCGGTTTGTTTGGTTTCCCAGAACTTCGGTTTCTAGGAAACGAGCACCGATCAGTTTGTGAAAAAAACTAGAAACCGTCAATTTCAGTTTCGGCTTTTTAGTTCGGTTTTTCGGTTTAAACTGAATAAACCGATGACAGAAACAACACAACACACAGACGAACACAAACTTGGTTCCGCTTCCGCCGGCCGCCGCAGAGAGTCGAGTCCTCTCCGAACTCCGTAGTGGCCAAGTCCCCGAAGCGGCGGAGCGCACAGCGCAGAGCTTGACGCCTTGACGGGCTGAGGCGGCTGCTGACGCCTTGACGAGTGTCGACTGCCGCCGGACGCCGCGGCGTCGCCCGCCGCTCCACTCCACCTCATGACTGGTGTCGCCCGTGTCGCGCCACACCGCCACCGATGTTGGCCGGCTGCTGGGACGTTGGGTTAGGGTTAGGAGACAGGGGACTTGCGAGCGGCGAGTCGCGACTCTGAGTCTCTGACTCGGGCACTCGGGGTTGTTCCTGCGCGACGAGGGACTGAGGAGAGATCAGCTGGAGTGGTGGCCTGGTGGGCTAAGTGGCTAACTGGGCTGAGCTGGACGACTGATGGGCTGGACTCGCACTTTAGTTTCAAAGTTTGCTTGCGGTAGAAGGTCAAATCTTGGTTCCTCGGTGCTTCGGTTCGGTTTGGGATAGAAACCGAAGCCAAAGCCGAACACCGAACAACACAGAATTGGAAACCGAAACCGAACCAAAAAAACCGATGTTTCGGTTCGGTTTTAGTTCAGTTCGGTGTTTGGTTTTGGGTAAAAATGTGCCTAGGCTGAGATGTCACATCGGGTGTTTATGTATTCATTGGAGGAACTAAATATGAGTTAATTATTAAACAAAATATAGAAACTGTGACTAATTTACGAGATTAATATATTAATTATAATTAATTCATCGTTAATATATGTTTACTGTAGCATAACATTATCAAATCATAAACTAATTAGGTTTAATAGATTCGTCTCACAAGTTAGTTTCAATCTGTGCAATTAATTTTTGTAATTAATCTATATTTAATATTCTAAATTAATCTCAAAACATCCGAGGTGGGTGACGGGAGGGTGAACCAAACACTCCTAAGTGAAAGTTCAAGGAGATAAATCGGATTAGAAATCTTATTCATAAAAGAATATCTATAAAATTATATAAGAATTAAAAAAGTATCCAAATATATTTTTGCACATGAAAAAATAACACAAATAAAAATCCTAAAACCTAGTTTAACTTTAGAAAATTCAAATATTTTTAGCTCAAAAATTATGAAAATTGTTTTAGATTTTTCTAAAATCATGCTCTATGTTATGATGTATAGATATTAAGTTTTAATTAAATTTTCTAAATTTAAGTTTCTGAATTTAATAAGCATGATTTTATAAAA